>JAGFMF010012163.1:1497600-1600090 GCA_019455555.1 Galemys pyrenaicus | reverse complement strand
CCCTCCCTGGCCGGCAGCAGGGATCGAACTCATGCTGCAGTGGCTGCGGTTTGCTTCGTAGTGCGTTGCTTAACCCACTGCGCCACCAGGGAGGCCCTATTCTGTCACTTTAAGGGCTTATTCATCATCTATTTATATTTTATTACAGTATTTTCAAACCTGGGTAGAGATTTAATTTTATCAAATGCCTTTAACATACATGAAAATGACTATACATTTTTTCTTTGATCCAATAATGTGTTAGCCTTATAAAATTAGTGTCCTAATATCGAACCATCCTTGCATTTCTGTTTTTGTTAGGGCATATCTTTGAATTTGCTTTTGAATTCTGTTTCCATAAAAATTCACAAAACTATATATATATATATAGTTATATATATAGTTTTATGGAAGCTGTTGAGTTAGGAACAATTGTATGCTTGCTTCTAGAGTCAGTTTTGTGATGTTTGCTATCCTTTGTTTTCACTAATTTTAAATTTTATTTGCATGGAATTGAGCAAAGTAATCCTTCAAGTTTATTTTAATCTCATTCTCTTTGTTGCTGTTTTCCTTATTGCTTTGATCAGGTGAGAGAGTGGCTTTCCCTCCCAAAATAACTAACTTTGGAGTTTATTCTGTGTTTCATAAATATTTAATGTCTTTTTTATTTTTATATCTTCAATTTATTTTCCTTAGGTTTGCTTTATTGATAGATAATATAGTTAACATTCTTACCCAGTCATTAGCCTATTAATTTATGGTTTATTATTTGGCAGAAATTTTAAGGTTTTAGTAACTGAAAGCCATCAATCTTTCCTTTCTATGGTTTCTTTGTTTCATATCATTCGCTAAAGGCCTTCTACACCCCACCTTCCATTACAAAAATTTCCTTCATTCTTTTTGCACTATTATGATTTTCTTTTCTATATGTCGAATTCTTTATTGTCTAAGTTATTTTGTTTCTAGGCGAATGGCCAATCACCCCAATATCATAAATTAATCTACCTTTTCCTCATTCATTTAAATATTTTTACTATATACTTAACTTTTCATGTCTGTGAAAAACTAATCTATTTTCAGATTTAATAAGTTTATAGGATTAATTTGATTATGGGATTAATTTGAGGGTATTCAAATTAACATCTTTAAAACATTGAGTCTTTGCATGTTAAAAACATGAATTATATCTCTGTTTTCTTCAGTTTTTCTCTGTGTCCTTCAGTAGTTTCGATATCTTTATTTCCTATGAAGCTTGTTCCTAGGTGTTTTATGGATTTTGTTGCCATTATAAATGAATTTTCCCCATTATATTTCATATCTGGCTATTGATGGTACATATGAGTGTCCTACTTGTGAATGGTTGAAATTTCACTTCTGGTAGGGCCTTTTATTGAATCTACAAGAACTTCAGAAGTGGTGACCATGTTTTTTATAGCATCAGAGCATAGAACTGATGGATGGGAAAACAGCTAGAGATATTTGAACATGAAAGAGGTGGCCTTGTATTTTATCAGTACCTTTGTATCAATTACATTTGTAGAACAATAAATTGAAAGAAAATTAATTTTGGAAGGTAAAGAGTAGATTACTTATAACTTTAAATGATTTGTTGAGGTTATAAAAAGAGAAAATAGTGACTTTAAGAACTTATGTATAGAGGATAGTGGGGGTGGGGCAGGGTAGAAGAAAGAGCAAGAGTAAGAACTGAAGAAGAAAACGGAATGCCTGATCAGGAGGAAAAGCAGAGCTACGCAGTGGTATAGAAGACAGAGGAGATGAACGATTGGTGAAGTATAAGGTGGTCATCAGAATGACTGCTGATGCTATATAAATTAAAAAAAAAAAAAGTTAGCCACCAAGAAGCTGTTATAATTGTTAATATGGAGCTTATTTATGATCTGTTTTAGTTCCTCTTCATCTGCTTCTTAATTACCGTTCTTAACTATTATGTAGTTTCTTTCATTTGTATTTTCATCTAGATTGTCAGTTGGTTGGGAACACTAATCAAATCTTACTTCTGTTAATAAGTCTCACTTGGGTCTGAACAGTATTAATTTTAGAGTAGTAGATGATCCATAAATACTTGTTGGTTGACTTTTATGTACATTCTAGAGGAATTACATTTTCATTTCAGGGTATGATGTAATTTTAATTCTGTGTTTTAATCTTGTCAGACTAACCAATCATGTGCCAGTTATAAAATACCATAAGAAAAATTTTAAACATAGTAAATCTAAAAGAAAAGATATATTATTTGTAGACTAGAAATGCAAAAAGATGACTAGAGATCAACACACGGGCCTGTTGGACTTCAGGTCTGAGTGGCTGCAGGCAGCTGGACATGCGGTTTCTACACGTGTTGGTGGGAAGTGAAAGTATCACAGGCAAGGCAGGACCAGGACTAGACTCATTGTTAACTGGGAATTAGAAACAGGCAGTCCCTGGTTCCTGAAGGAAGTTTACATATAACAGTATGCACTGCTGTGTCCTGAAGCTGTAATTAACGTAAAAATACTTACAGAGAGAACTGGGGGGTCCTCACACAGCCTTGGGACCAAACTAAAGGGAAAGTGCAATGACAAGAGCTGACTCCATGTAGCTAAGAGTGTCTGCAGCCCCAGCCACGAATATGAAACAGGTTGAGAAAATGAAAGGAGGGAGGAAAGGAAAGAGGGAGAGAGAGGAGAACTTTCATCTTAAGTGAAATTTCAAAGCCCAATTAAATGCAAAAAGCTAAACCCTAGAAAGGCATAGAGCAAAATCAACAGTCAGAAGATGAATTCACTCCCAGGTGAAGTAAAGGAAGTAAACTAATTTTTTATGACTTCTTTAAAAATAAGTATGTTTAAGATGACCCAAAAGACCAAAAAAAAAAAATTAACAGACTAAAAAGTTATGATAAGCTAGCAGGAATGAAATAAGAATAAAGGAATAAAGTATAAAAACATCTTAGAAATGAAGTTATATAAGTAAATCAGTAGATAGTATGAATTCTAAAATAGCAAAACTGATTGTTCTGAAGAGTTCACTGAGAATGTAGACTATAGGAAGCTATAAAATGCTCAAAATTGTAATTTTCAGTTAGGGGGCCTAAAAAATATATCGAGGAGCTTCAGTATACATCTAACAGGAGTTCTAGAACAACAGATTAGGAGAATGAATAAGAAACAGTAGACAAAGAGCTAATGTCTGATAATTTTCCAGAACTGAAACTTGAGTCCTCAGATTAAAAGTGTACTCTGCATACTAAGCAAGATAAAAATTAGCACAATGAGAAACATAAACAAAAGGATAAAGAGAAACTTAAAAGCTACCAGGAAAAAGAAATAAATCAAAAGAATACCAATTAAACAGATTTCTTAACAGTTAGAAGACAATGAGCTAATGTCTTGCAGTAGCTGAGAAATGATAATTTTATCTATTTAAACCACTATTCACCACTGAGGGCAAAATCAGGGCATTTTCAGGCAAAGGCTCAAATGATCTCTATTTGGCATACCTGTTGGTAGGAGTGTCTAAAAGGCATTCTTTAGAAAGAAGAGGAGGGAATGCAAAGGCAGGAGTGGGCGTGCGTTTTTTTGCAAAGTTAATTAGCAATGATAAAACAAAAGCAATTATTTTGTAATGCTTGTTATGAGTCTCTGGAAAATAACAAGAATATAGTAGCTAGAGTGAGTCCTTGCTCGTTCAAGAAAGAAGTACCGAATAATTTTTAACTGCAAGTTCTTTCTAATAAAATCAAGTATCACATCTATTTTAAATGCTTGTATTTACTGAGCACTTAATATGTGCAAGGTACTGGCCCAGGTCTGGGGAATAAAACAGAGCGGGGAGAGGGGTGGACAGGACACTTTTTCATGGAGTTTACATTTCAGTAAGAGTAAACTATACACTGCTTAAAAGAAACTTATGTAGCCCAAACAGACAAATTTGAAAGAAATATATTGGTAATTGGGAAAACTATACCTGGAAGGTACGCTGGGGTGGCGTGAGAGCTGATGTATGAGTACTGGTGTTAGGTGAAGTGTAGTTTAGGAAAGTGCATTAGGGAAGTCCGTTGAGCTGGGGCCTTATTGAACTTACATTATTGAACCTGATAGACTTGAATATGGGCAATGACGGGGCTGGAAGGAAACTGATGGGTTTACATGAGAGATGCTCATGTAACTACTGAAAGACACAGGTGCAATCAGAAAATTAGCCAAGAATGTAGAGGGTTTGAACAGCACTTTTAATAAAGTTGATCTAATGCCTATAGAAGGTTTTGTTCCCAACAAATGGCGAGTAGGCATTATTTTTTGAGCCCATAAGAATTATTTTTAAGGGCTTCCCCGGTGGGGCAAGGGATTAAGCACCACACTATGAAGCTATCCATAGCCACTGCGGCATGAGTTCTATTCCCGGCCAGAGGAGACCCCCATGGTGCAGCAGACCTCTCCTGGCTCCCTGCTGCTCCCCTCTGCAGTGTGTTTCAGTCAGTCTGCATGTTCTGCTCCCCACTCTGTCTCTGGTGAATTCTCTCACCCCCACATCTTTGGCCTGAACCCCACCTCTTTTATATATAAATAAATCTTTAAAAAAATTTATTTTTAAAATTTGACTGTCTTAAGTCACCAGGTCTCCAAAATTTAAGGTAACCAGAATCATAGACCACATTCTCTGACTATAGTAATTAAACTTGAAGCCAGCAGTGAAAAGAAAAAAAAAAAAAACCCACACAAACTCATCTGATTACAGACTAGAAAATGCACTTATAAATAATTCATAGGTTAAAGAGGAAGCTTGCAAATAGCCAGCAGCATAAACATGAAGTAGGTAGAAGGATTAAAGGTAGGAGCAGAAACAGTAAGATGGGGAGATGATGGGGAGATTAAAACTTTCCTCATATTATATTATGGAGCATGGTAGGACCAGTAAAACTGACCAGAAGAATGCAGGTATTATTTGCATCTCTATTCCTATTTATAGTTTATTTTCTACATTAATAATCTTTTTCTTTAGAAGGTATCCAAAGCAAGCTAATAAGAAGAATATAGGATTCAAAATGAGTATAAATTTATTGTCAGGCAAGCTTTGGAAACAATCCAATGCCCAAAAATAGATGACTAGATCAAGAAGATGTGGTATATACACACCATGGAATATTACACAGCAATCAAAAAGATAAACTCATGCAATTTCCAGCAACATGAATGGAGCTAGAAGGTATTATGCTGAGTGAAATAAACCAGAAAGAAAAGGAAAAATATCAGATGGTGTCACTTATAGGAGGAATGTAGAAGAAACAAACAAGGGACTAAGTGGAAAAAATCAATTACAATAAATAAATCAGAATCAACAGACAGCTATAAATCTTAGATGTTCTGAGGGGAGGAGGAGGAAGAAGGACAAAATGGGTGGGAAGAGCACAAGAGACTATGGTGATGGTGCACGGGTGTATCGTTGATGGGAATTTCACAGGGATGAAAAATAATGTAAAATAGATATAAAAATTTTAAAAATTGTCATTTTCAGGAGTATGTCTTCTCCATATAACAAGAAAACCTCAAAACTGTATAAGTGAAAACATTAAATTTGTAGTTATTTTCTTAGTGTTTATTTAAAATGTTTCATCATGGTTTTTAATAGAAAGTTCCTTCCCTTCTGCAGGTCACGCAGATGAGTCGTCCAGACCTCATTCTCTTCCTGATGAAGTACCTGATGGCGCTCATAGTCGGCATTCCATCCATTTTTTGGGTTGGAAGCAAAAAGACGTGCTTTGAATGGGCCAGTTTTTTCCATGGTCGTAGGAAAAAAGAGTAAGTTGAAATAAATTACGCTGTTCACAAACCTCACATTCATGTAATTTTTGTTGTGTTGTTTATATTAAGACAGTTGGGTAATGTAAAATCTTCCAGTAGGACTTTGATCTCGCATGTGTTTGCTTAGTACAGGAGCTCTGCTTAAAACTACAAACTTATTCTGAGAAGATAGGCAAGTGGAACCAGGTTGGAGGGCTGTTTCTCAAAAATTTGTATTATCTGGAGGGAGACCAATTTTTATTTTTATTTTTTTTAAGATTTATTTATTCATGTAAGAACTGGGGTACAGGCCAGAAGTGCAGGGGGTGAGAGGATCCACCAGAGACAGAGTGGGGAGCAGAACAGGCAGATTGACTGAAACACACTGCTGAGGGGAGCAGCGGGCAAGGCAGGAGAGGTCTGCCACACCATGTGGGTCACCTCTCTGGCAGGCGGCAGGGATCGAACTCATGCTGCAGTGGCTGTGCTCTGCTTCATAGTGTGTTTCTCAACCCACTGTGCCACCAGGGGAGGGCCCCGAGACCAATTTTTATATTAAAAATTCTGAATGATAATTTTTTAAAGATCTGTGTTTATTTATGCATCAAGAACTGGGGTGTAGACCAGAGGTGCAGAGGGTGAGAGGATTCACCAGAGACAGAGTGGGGAGCAGAACAGGCGTGTCTACTGAAATACACTGCTGAGGGGAGCAGCGGGGAGATAGGAGGGGTCTGCTGTGCCATATGGGTCTCCTCCCTGGCCGGGAGGTGAACTCAGACCTCAGTGGCTAGCATAGCTTGATAGAGCTTAGATTTTAACCTGCACCATCAGGAAGGACATATTTTCTTAAAATCAAATGAATGCTTTTTATATGCATTCATATTTGGCCCTCTTGCTGTTCCCGTCGGTGTCTGGGCATGTTATCATTTCCGTGTTGCAGATGAGGAACTGCTCACAGAGGGCTTAAGTGTCCTGACCAGAGGCACAGAGGTGTTAAGGTTAGATTTCCATTTCTACGTGCCCGTTGTTCCTCCAAGTGTACCATAAATGACAGCTGTTATTCTATTCTGATGCCATACATGTTAAAGCCAAAATAGACAAACATTTGTACATAAAGTGAAATATGGTCAAGAAATTATTTTAATTCCTAGCTGACCTTGCTGTGTCATGACATGAGACAAAGCCAATTTTGAGGGAATATTTAAGGAATCTTGACACTTAGCTTATAAAATAAAACATAACCTGCAGTAGTCACATAGGATAAATGGTTTCAGACTTTTTACTTCACGTCTTATGTGTGTGCTGTATCTGAACTACCACAAATTCTAAGCCAGTAGAGTCCATATTCCTCAGATTTTACTAAACCTGGAGATCTTGAATATGAGCTTTGACAAGCCCTTTAGACTATGCTTTAAATGTTCAGCTGTCTGGGAGCTACTGTATTTCTCTGCTGTAAGTTAAAGTATCTCTTTAACAGAATTTGTATTTTCTAAAATGCCAGTAACTAGCAGTCTCTGTTAGTCAGATTAGACTGAGATAAAATAATCACAGTTTTCAAATATATATTTATTACCCTGTCTGAGACTGCTGCCAGTGAGGTAGGGGGCTGCCCTTCTTTAAATAGTCTCACATGTCAGAGAAGTAAAAAGATCCAGTTAATAACAACAAAATGTGTTTCCTAGGCATTTATTCATCCTTTAAGAAATTAACCAAAGGCTTCCTATGGGTTTGGACTGTCTGGGTACCAGGGGTTCAGTCGCAAACAAACAGGCCAACTCCCAGTTGTCATAGACTTTCCTTCCTGCTGGTTTTACTGCGATTTATCTTTGTGCTCTTAGACATTTTTCAATATATTTTCAATATATATATTTCAATATAATTGTCAATATATTTCAGTATCTAGCATCAGTACATGGCGCTATAAACACGCTACGATGGGACGTTGACGGAGGGTTTGAAGGAAGCTCTCCTGGTCCCTCTGGAGACACATGAACGATTTTGTGATAGGGCTGTAGTCACAAGACTTAAGCTCAAAACCCTCTTACAGAGCATCATCCTGGTCCAGTGGGGGTCTTGCTGGGAAGCCAGAATCCTTTTGGAATCGGCCAGAACTCCCAGAGACCCTCCAGTTTTGGGTTTTCTATAATCACGGGTCCTCATTCCAACAGAGTCACTTCGATCCTCCACGCGAGGCCCCTTATTCTACGTAGAACCCAGGTTTTGAGTCTAGGTTTTTTGAATCAGTCACTAAGCAAAATATGGACAAAAATCTCGACTAACAGACTATGAGCATCCTAAAACCATCTCTGGCATTTGTCCGGCTTTGCACCTGAGGTAGGATCATAAAGTAACCGTAATATTGGTGACCAGATAGGTGAGCATGTTTCAGGCCCCAAGCACTGCTCTGAGCATCCCCTGTGCTGTTAAATGACATAATCCTCTCAACAACCTTGTGAGGGAAGGAGGGAAGATCGTCATTTTATGGATAAGAAACTAAGGCACAGGATCGAGGGAACACCAGAACTCAAACCCCGGCAGCCTGACTCGAACCTGAGTGTTTGCTCCCAACCCCTCCACACACTCTGCGATAAAGAGACTGACTTCTAGGGACCTCCTTTGTGGTGTGGCAGGTTGAGCGCCACACTGTGCAGCATCGGCTGCGAAGCATCGGCTGTACAGCAGCACGAGTTCGATCCCGGGCCAGGGAGGGACCCACAGGGCGCAGCAGACCTCTCCTGCCTCCTGCTGCTCCCCTCAGCAGTGTGTTTCAGTGGATCCACCTGTTCTGCTCCTGCTCTGTCTCTGGTGACGCCTCTCATCCCCACCCCCGCCCCCACATCTCTGGCCTGTACCCCAGCTCTTGTATGCATAAATAAGTAAATCTTTAAAAAAAATTTAAAAAGAGACTGGCTTCTAGAATTGTGCTAATCAAAACAAAATTCTCCCCTTCTGTGAAGACACACTTAAGACTATGTTTATGCTAATAATTCTGACCCTGAATTATTTTTAGAAGTCCTCTTTGGAATATGTGGGTCACATCACTTAATGTCTCTGAATCTTTGTTCTGTAAAATGAGGGGACAAGCCTTCACCAGCTGAAGGCAGGTGAAATTTTTGAAATGACCAGAAATCAGTCTGAACCAGCTTTAGAAAACAACGCCAGTTTCACAGAGCTACACGCGGGTACAGGGTTACTGAGGACGGAGGGAGAGTGCTTGTTTTTTTAAACGCTTTTTGACTGTTCTTTATTCCATCTGATTTTTGACACTGTTTTCAGGATCTACTTGAAATTATGATGCGCCGCTACTTTGTGATTGACTTTTAAGCCATTTAAACCTAAGTCTGATGCCCAAATGTGGGTTTTGTTGAGTGACTTATTGGAAAGCTTTTGAGCCTTAGGACCTCAGCTTCTTTGTCTATAAAGCGGGGCCCACATTTCTCGTTATTAGTGTGTATATCCAGTATCTTCTTAGACGATTCCCCTTGGGACACTGGCCTCCATAGTGAAACTAAGAGGACCAAGGAGAAGGTATGTAAAGGGCTCGCTTGGGGCGGCCTGGGCCTTCCTTGCCCAGCGCCAAGCTGGCGGCACCTGCGGTCCTTCTGTGGTCTGCTTGCAGGGTGTGTGTGTTCTCCGCGGAGGGGCCGCTTTTATTTCAGAGTGCTATTTTTTAGTGACATTGCTCACCTGACTTCACTTTGACTGCGATTCCCAGAGTCGTCGCTTACATAAACTGAGGCGTGGGCTTTTGCCTCTGTTTAATTGACTCTTTTATTAATTTAATTACTGCTTTGTTCATCATGATAAATGGCTGTCTGCTTTTATCCCATTCACAGTAGTTAAAACCTTTGCTCTTGACAGCAATTCATCCTCTTATTTCTTCCCCCTTAATATGTCTCTAATATGTCTGGGACTTAATTGTATGTTTGCTTAAATTAAGTTTTCATGTCTCAGTCTAACTATGATCATGCGTGTTTACTCCAGCACTGGACTACTTCTGCCGTAAAGGCCAACTTACAGCTTAACATAACAACTCTTACAAGTTAAAAAATGTATCTGCGCTACACCGAGGCTACCACAACTTCCAGAAACCATGCAAGAAAATATGCTAATATCTTTGTAATGTCTCAGTGTCCTTCAGAATTATAAATTTCTCTACCTGAAGGAGATAATTGATTAATTAATTAATAACTTTATTTTTTAAAAAAATATTTATTTATTTATGCATACAAGCACTGGGGTACAGGCCAGAGGTGTGGGGGAGATTAGAGGATTCACCACAGAGAGCGGGGAGCAGAACAGGCAGATCAATGGAAGTACACTGCTGAGGGGAGCAGCGGACACAGCAGGAGAGGTCCGCTGCGCCATGTGGGTCCCCTCCCTGGCCGGCAGCAGGGATCGAACTCGTGCTGCAGTGGCTGTGGTTTGCTTCATAGTGCGTTGCTTAACCCACTGCGCCACCAGAGAGGCCCTATTTATTTATTTTTAAGAGCAGGTTTATTAGAAAAGGGACAGGAAAGTAAAAGACACAAGCATAGACACAAGCAGCAGGAAGAGCTGCCCCGAAGGGACAGGGTTGCTGAGAGAGGCTGCGTGGTTGCAGGTGGGCGGCCTTATGGTCAGTGAAGAGAAGTCCAGCAGGGTACAGGTCACGGGCAGGTAGGAGGCCGCTGCCTTCAGAGAAGAGAGCTGGTGGAGAGCAGCCCCTGCACGGTCAGGGGAGCAGAAGGGGGCTGCCCGTTGTGGGGGCAACATTCGGTTTTATCATCTTTTGGTGGGGAGGGGCTCGTCTCTGGGGGTGGCTGGTTCATTCCTTCATGGAAGGAGACATTTTAGAGGTGATGAAGTTGCTCGCCTTCATCTTATAGGTGAGTGGAGTGACTTGTAGTGACTGTGTTTATTCATAGAGTTGGCACTGAATCCCTAGTTTCCTCACTTCACTCCAGGCCTCTTTCCATCATACCAGTCTAGGGGACAGCCTGGCAGGGGTTGTTGTTGTATTCTTTCCTTGGCCAACGGTGTCTCCATATGTCTGTCCTCAGGGCATTGTTTGGAGAGCAGTTAATTTCGAGAACAATGCCGATGTGTGCAGAAGCAGTGCTTGTGGGCTTGTGGGGATGTCAGCCTGTGCGCTGAGCTTTTTGTTCTGTTGTCCAGGATCGTGAACGAGAGTCGACAGGTGCTCCAGGAACCGGATTTTGCTCAGTCCCTCCTGAGGGACCCCAACACTCCCATTATAAGAAAGTCAAGAGGAACTTCCACCCAGGGGACATCGACCCACGCCTCCTCCACTCAGCTGGCCGTGGTGGACGACCAGAGGAGCAAAGCAGGCAGCGTCCACAGCAAAGTCAGCAGCTACCACGGCAGCCTCCACAGGTCGCGGGACGGCAGGTGCGTGTCCTGACCCTGGCGGCTGTGTGTGCCGGGCTGCAGCCGCGCCTGCGAAGGAGCGGTGGTCAGTTCCGAGACACATGGTGAATGTTATTAAGCTTTTTCAGCTTGGTGAGGCACAGCTATCCCGGGTCATGGTCAGGTTCGAGCCGCTCAGAGGCGCTCAGCAGCTGGAGGAGAAGCAGCGCCGGGGGGCCACCAGGGGCGCTGGGCAGTGAGAGGGCAGGCTGACAGCATGTCCATAAACATGCAGGCGTTTATGGACAACCCACTGTGCCCAGCGCTGTGCTGGCCTCTGGGAACCCAGAGGTGATTTAAGTGTGGCCTTTGCTGTTTGGTTAAAAAGGTTTATTTTGCACACAAGAGTTGGGTGAAGGCCAGAGGTATGGTGGGTGAGAGGACTCACCAGAGACAGAGTGGGGAGCAGAACAGGCAGATGGACTGAAACACATTGCTGAAGGAGCAGTGGGCGAGGCAGGAGAGGTCTGCTGCACCCTGGGGGTTCCCTCCCTGGCCGGGGATGCTGATAGCTTCATAGTATCAGCATAGCTGATACTATGCTGCGACTTAATCCCTTGCGCCACCAGGGCGGCCCTGATCTTTGTTCTTAATGAACTTCTTGCATAATAACCCATTGAAGATTTAAAAAATGGGGTTTGTCATAAGTCCGTTTCCTTATCTATAAAGTCTATAAAGTAGAAATAGTAATAACGTCTTCCCCTTTAGGAGCAGTGTAAAAGTCAGATGCTATGTTTTTTGGCACAGCGTGGGTCGCAATAAATGCTTTCTCTTATTGTTATAAGTGAGCAATTAAAGTAGTATGTAGGCATGACTGACAAGTCCAGAGGCAGGCAGACTTTTCCCATAAAAAACTACATCTCTGAGGCTTTGAGGGACGGGGTCTCTGGCACAGCTGTTCATCTCTGCAGCCCCCAAATCCCTGGGCTGAGCCCCCAGCTGTGCTCAGGTCCTGCTGCTTCACTGCAGGAGGGGCTGCCCAGGCACTCCTGGCCCCGCGGAGGACACAGGTGCTGTCCTGCTCGGGGAGGAGGAGGCTGATTCTGGCTGGGGTGTGGGATTAGACGGTTTCACAGGGAGAGTGTCTGAGGTAAATGTGGAAGAATTAGAAATTCCTCTAGGAGCTTGAGAGATGGTGAGGGCTTATGGAAGAGTAATGCATGCAGGAGAGGAAGTGCTCACCTAAAGATATTTAGAAGGAATGAGGAGGCAGGCGTGCACCAAAGATTTTTTCTTCATACTTCTGGGGAAATGAAAGTTCTGATGCCTAAAAAGGGACACCTTCTCTCCTCGTTTTGAAACAGCTGTATCGTACCCTGCCCACCCCTTGCAGCCTGCCTCCCGTTTCTCTGCCTCCTGGGGAGGAGGTCCCCACGGTGCTGAGCTCTCTTTTCAGACCTCTCCACCTGCTTTCTTTTGCCTTTTCACTTGGTCAGCGCCTGTTTTAAAAAACAGCAGTCTTGTGAGACATCTTCTATCTTTCATTCATTTCTTCTCCCTGCCAGACTTTTGAAATGATGATTTCCTTTCTACCTACTCCATCCTTCATTTCTTGCATATCTCCTTTATCCCCCTAATTCTTTTTTGTTTTTTCAAGATTGATTTATTTATGCACACAAGAGCTGGGGTACAGGCCAGAGGCGCGGGGGGTGAGAAGATTCACCAGAGACAGAGCGGGGAGGAGAACAGGCAGATGGACTGAAACACACTGCTGAGGAGAGCAGCGGGGAGGCAGGAGAGGTCTGCTACGCCATGTGGGTCCCCTCCCTGGCCGGGGATCGAACTCGTCCTGCTGTGCTAAGGATGCTTCACAGTGCGGCACTCAACCCACTGCACCACCAGGGAGGCCCAATTTCCCCCTAATTCTTGCCCCCCCTAGACTGCACCTTCCCCAGTGATCTATTTTACAGTGCCATCCAGAGACCCTTCCTTCCACTCGGCAGCAGTGAGAAGCATCATTCTCAGTGCTGGGGACATAGGGAGAAGAGAGAAACAGCCAGCACAGCGCACGTCGTGGGTGTCAGGAGCTCAGACACCAGGTCTTGGGGCAGAGAACCACATAACTCAACCAGGCAGAGAGAACCTCGCCAGCGAATAGCACTTTGTTGTGTGAGTAGGATTCAGAGGCCGCCGCTGGGGATTAAAGACAAGGCAGTAGCATATGCAGAGGCGAGGGCAGGCAGGCGCGAAGCCTCTTGGTGGGTGCAGAGGCCCACGTGTCTGGGCCACTGCAGGAGCTGAGACATGCTGAGGAGTGGGGGTTCCCCCCAAAGCAGTGAGAAACCTCAAGGGTCCTTGGGCACTGATAGTCAGATTTATGTTTTAGAAAGACCACTTAGCAATGGCATGAGGGAGAAGGAAATTGTAAGTAAGTCCACTTGGGTTGTTTCTACAGAATTTGAGGGCTCCCGACTTAAGCTCCCCATAAAGAGGGAATCAGAGAGTTTTTTAAAATAGATTTTCTCAACACTGCTCTCCATGAGTTCACTGTCAGCCTTGCCGTCATTAGCCTCATTCTTTTCCATGCGGAAGGAACAATTATCTTGGTACAGATCCTATGCTGGTGGCGTTCTGTGTATAAAGAGACACGCAGAAGGAAAATAAGCAGGATGTGTGCATTGTAGGTATGGGTAACCCGGTAGGACAGATGAAACATTTATAGGAGAACCAGTTAATAATGGTGCAGACCAGCATATGATTAAAACAATGAGTGTTAGAGGCAATGGTTACGACAGAACTTTAGAAACGGGGAAGATCAGATTGGCCCATGAAAATATGTCCAAGGAGATAAGCAGGTGAATGAGCGGTGATAAAGACGAGTTCATATTGAGTAGATGATTCTGACAGCAGTTAAATACAGGGTTTCTCAGACTCTGATATCTAAGTGGAAATGGAGTGCAGATAAGAAAGTTTAGAAGCATTAGTGTAAGGTATTTGGTCTTTCAAATTGTGAGAGTGAATTCCTGGAGTCATTTATTTGCTTTTGAAATATTTATTTTATTTATGCATGCATGCAAGAACTGGGGTGTAGACCAGAGGTGCAGGGGTGAGAGGATTCACCAGAGACAGAGTGGGGAGCAGAGCAGGCAGATCCACTGAAACACACTGCTGAGGGGAGCAGCGGGGAGACTGGAGAGGTCTGCTGCGCCATGTGGGTCCCTCCCTGGCTGGGGATCGAACCGCTGCAGTGTCTGCGGCTGCTCCACAGTGCGGCACTCAGCCTGCTGCACCGCCAGGGAGGCCCCTAAACAAGGGTTTTCATGATCCCCAAAACCATCTCCGGGAAACCTTTCTGCATCAGTTGCTTTTGGGTTTACACGTCAGCACTAGGTCCTGGCCCTGAGGTCACACTTGCACACACACCTGCTGCTCGAACACCCCAGACTCCTCGAGAGTAACTGTTGATCTCAGTGTTGTGTAAAACAGTGCAGGCTTAGGTAAGTGCATCCACACACTATGTCCACTCCAGAAAATACGGAACCTGTTGTCAGAAGAGAGGGCGGCAGGACAGGGATTAGGCAAGGAGGTGGGCTGTGGTTTGGGATGGATGATTCTGTTCATAAGGAGGTGACATGATGAGGAAAAGCTCAGGATTGAATAAGGATGAAACTACAGTGAACTCTATAGTGAACTTTAGAGTTCACAGTGAACTTTATAGTAAAATATAAAAAAAAATCATCTTCAGTATTCTTTCATTTTGATTTTGGAATGTACCATATCATCTTCCCAGGAAATTAACCATCCTCATGATAGTTTTGCTTCAGCTTAGATTAAAATCAATGTACCTTTTCATATTGTATATTAAAGTACATGGTCACAGTGGTTTAAATGGTTATCAAAAGATAAGTAAATTTGATAATTACCTCAGATGCAATTGAGTTAAATACTATAATTTAGTAGTTGATTTCTAATTATCCATGAGTAGCTCGTTCATATGCTAAAATTTTGTGGCTAGTCATACATGTCACTTAAATAATTACTCATATGGGGATTTCTCCTATAAAATGCATTTTTTAATCTTATTTCTAACTTAAAGATTTAGGTTTCATTTAAAAAAAATACCCAGTTTGAATTGTAAAATAGGTTTGTTCTTAACTTGATATCTTAGGACACAGAATCATATTTTGCTTTTTTTCATTTGCCATATTTTTTTGAACTAGAGATATGAGGTTGTCAAGAGGTGAAAGATTTCCAAATTAGTCAGCAAATAATCTTTGGAAAATCATTCACTCAGTTTAGGGCAGTACTCGTTAGGTAAAATAATGATCACCAACTAGAAGACAAGCACATTCTGAAATATTTTCATTTGAAAATATTGTCATTATTTTATCAGAATATGTAAACCAAATTAAAACTGTTTAGATCCTGAACATAAAATATCTTTTAATAAATAAGATTAAATAATTCTTACCCGTTAACATGACACATTTGTTATGTATTTAAAAAGCATCTTTCTTAAATTTTCTTTTCTACTTTGTTCAAGTTGAAAACAAGACATGCTTTCATTTTAATTGTTAAAGGATTTCTTGATTTTTAAGCTTCTGTGATCTAATGAAAGTATTTGACGAGCTCCATTATAAGACTCATTACCTTAGTAAGTGAATGAATCACCTAAAAGTCCTTCACTTTTACAAATGACGCACATTGACTCATGAAGTCTGTTACGACAGATGAATGCTTTCTGACAGTAAGTAGGTCTTCAGCTGCTTATGATTCATTCTTTTGTGACTATTTTTAAAAGTTCTGCTACATCCTTTTTATTTTTAGAAATGTCACTTAACAGTATATATGAAGTGATAGTTTTCTTTGAGCTCTGTGATACTAAATTAAATACCACATATGTGTATGTGGAGCTACATTTTGTATGTGTTTACGCATGTATCTATTCACACGCACATAAAAGGCGCGTGTGTGAACGTGGGTTTTCTTACCGTTGATGGGGACTCGGTGAGTCAGGATTACAACAGAGAAAACTGAACATCTGCCTTTCAAGGTTAATACAGTGATGGAGGCCAGACTGCCTGCAGAGCTGCCAGGTGGACCTGCTGCCTTCCTGGAAAGCTGGGTCTTGGACTGGGAGGCAGAGAGAATTTGCTTTAGCAGGAATGTGGGTTACAAAGTATTAGAGCGCGTTGCCAGTCTGCTTAAATAGACACAGCTCCTTTGAAATGGGATCGTCACAGCCTCCAGCCCTAGTGAAAAGTAATTAAGACCTTTTACAGGTAGTTAACTCAGCTGTTAACTGGGTCGTCTGGAAGAAGCTGTTGGCAAATCCCGTCATCGCCCCTGCCGGTTCATTCACCTTTTTCTTTTTTAGGTTACACCAATTTCTCCGCTAACTTCACGGGCGCTCTTCCCTTCCTCAACCTTGAGGAGACTGAGATCGCGACTGTGGTTATAACCGATCTCCATCCCTACTCCTCATCTTCCTTCCTCCCGGCCCCGCCCCGTGGTCCAAACTCACCTGGACAGGGCAGGAGTCCACACTTAGCGTGGCTCCCCGCCAGCCAGGCCGCTCCCCTCACCTGCGCTCAGCCCTCGAGCGAGGAGGGGCCTCGTTCTGTCCCTGGGGGTCTCTTCCGCTCCGGGGCAGCCCGCGAGCCGTCCGGCCCTCCCCTGCGCATCTCCGCGGCTCGCTCTTCCACCTGCGGGCGGGCGTCGGGCGGCTCCCGCGTGGGTGACGGCGCGTTCCCTCGTGTCGGCCCCCAGGTACACCCCCTGCAGCTACCGCGGCGTGGAGGAGCGACTACCTCACGGCAGCATGTCCCGGCTCACCGACCACTCGCGCCACAGCAGCTCGCACCGGCTCAACGAGCAGTCCCGGCACAGCAGCGCGCGCGACCTGAGCAGCAACCCGCTCACGCACATCACGCACGGCACCAGCATGAACCGGGTCATCGAGGAGGACGGCACCAGCGCGTAGCCCGACGGCGCGGCCGGCGGGGACGGGGGACGGCGCGGACGGCCGGGGCGGGCTGCCCGTCAGACTCGAACGTCCGAGCGTTCGAAATGCTCCGAATTGTGTCATCGCGTAAATAAGTCCTTATTTCTAGGTTCCGAAGAGATAATTATTTGTCTGGTAAGCATTTTTATAAAGCTATTCAATACTTATTTTGTATTTAGAGACGTCCTCAGTGTGCGGCCACTGCTTTGTGGTGGGCTTTTCCTATTATAAACTGATTGAGGGGCAGCGTTCTGGTCGTTGTGTTGCTAAGCAAAATCTCAGAATTAAGTTTTCTATGCAAGGTTTACTTCTCAGATGAATCAGAGGACTTTGTAGTTTTCTTTCCACGAAGTGAAAAAAGAACTGTTTTTAAACTGCAGGGGAATTTGATAAATCAGCAAGGGTATTTGAGCTCTTGGAACACAAGCCAGCGGCAGAGAGCAGGCCTCTTCCCGGGGTGTGGGCAGTGGACCAGAGGCGCGGAGTAGGGCCGGCCACGGACTAACGCAGAGATGGACATGTATCCCTCTATAATTGTGCTGTTTTTGTTACTTTTGTAAATATTACTTTGACAGTTTTTATAGCATCCATATGCATGATGGAAAACTTTTACTTTGCAGCCGTAGCTCATGGCGAGGTATTGACTCAGAGGCCACGCTCAGATCTGGCCTGTGGGGGCATGTGGTAGAGTAACCATCGCACAGTGTAAGGGTTTTTGCAGTAACCACAGTTGCAAAGCACAAAATGTTTTCTCCGTACTCATTGTTGTGTTTTGTGCAGTGAGACGTGATCTTGCCAGAGCCGGGGTCTTGGCGCCCAGCCTCTCCACCCAGGCAGTGACTGGCTGCCCTTGCCTTGCCCAGTAACCAATGGCTACAGCTTTCACCCCACACCCTTGTTTCAGATTCCAGATTGTTCTTGTTTACAACTGAAGTATATGTATATAACCTGAGTCCAAAGTAGTGACATTTCGGTATTTAAAAATCATTGTAGCGAAATGAAGCATGATCTGTCTTGCTGTGAATTATCTTACTCTTAAAAAAATATCAACTCAAACATGGTATCTTGTCCCGTAGTGTTTAAATAATTTACAGAAAAAAAAATCCTGTAAATTTTTATTAGGCATGAAAATGATCAAAAGGGAAAGAAAAATTCTGGAAAATGCTGGGTGTTTTTATGTTAAAAAGCATATTTAAACAAGTGGCCCTCAGCTCTAACTGTAGGTAAGAATCACTTGGGGACCTCCCTCCCAACACCTCCTCTTATTAAGGCAAGATTTGGTATTGTTCGTTTTGAGCATTTATTTTTAAAGTTTTCAAGATGATTCTAACCTGCGTGGGCTTGAGCCTTCTGTTTTAAGTAACTTGTTCCCTGAGGACGATTTGATAGCATCATATTATATACCATGTGGACACCTAGCTGGACTCAATTTTTCAGTTTTTATATCATTGCCTGACATATGATTGTTCTCCATTTTATTTATTGTCTATTTGAAAAGTGGAATTCTGCCCCACTCCTGGAGATTCTTAATCAGTTAGTCAAAGGCACTAGGACTTTAAACGCCATAGTTATAAAATCCCACAGGTGATTTCTTATGCAGGCAATCCAAGAATCCTACTTGGAACATCGTTCTGGACTCCAAAGAGGCCTCGCTTTGCCATATGCTGGTTTTTGACCTTTAACAAGTCGACCTCTGAGACTCAGATCGCTTGTTTGTAGATGAAGATAGAAGATAAACACCTACCTCACAAAGTCGTCCAAAGGGGAGCACGGGAAAACTCCCTGAAAACTAAAGCATGGTGAGAGGTGAGACTAAGGGGTGGAGGTTCCTAAGGATTTAAAGAGTAGATTGAGGGCTATGGCGGTATAGTCCTTGAGTATGTTTTCCTCTCCGTCTTTAGAACAAAAGTACTAAGAAATCAATTGTTGAAGAGACTTTCATCAGACAGTCTTCTGCTCCTGATAATTTGTTTGCATATCATGTTTCTCTTCATATCTGAGTCATCACTGTTACGAACACTCCATAAGGGGTATTTGAACCTTTGGCCCCAAACATTTTTCATTTTCCTCTGTCATCATCATCGTCTTTCTCCTAGCACCTCAGTCAGTGCTCAAGACAAGTGGAGTCTGAATTCCCTGGTCACCCACAGCAAACCTTTTCTTTGAAGGCTAAATCGGTAACAGTTTGTTTCTAAGTAAATCAGTAACTCATGAGACTTTTGTCTGAGAATCTCTCATGAGAACAGCATGAGAGGAACAAAACAAACATTCAGATACGAAAATAGGGAGTTAAAATAGAAGGTACCAGTTTGAGCTCAAAGATGTGTCAGCTATCACCATCTGCATTATAGCGTCAATTGCCAGCATGTTAATTAGCTTCCTGTACAAGTGGGCCAAGTATAGACAGTGAAGTGAACATTGCCATAAAAATCTTAACTTTGTGCTTCCCAATTTTTATATCTTCATTTTATCTTATCTATTATGCTAATTGTTGATAGGTGTAGAGATACTATTTTAACCTTTCAGTATTTTAACTTTGCTCCACAAAATTTACTTAATATTGCTCATCCAGTGCTTTAAATAACAGTATTTAATTTGGGCTGTGTTCTTTATTAAACCACTGCTCCAAATTAAGAATTTTTTTTGAAAAGACAGTTGAAGATCTGTAGCAGAACAACAGTTTCAAGTCGCAGCTCACTGAAGCCAACTTGAGAAGTCTGGACAGCTTTCCTACCATATGTTTAACTTTAACTTGTGTTGCGATTGACATATGATAATGTTTAGTGTTTTCTTAGTTCAGTTGACAACTGAGAAAATAATCGTTCTCTCTAAAATGTTAATATATAATCAGAAGGTTTTCGAAAAGTACTTTGATTTCACCAATGTTATTTTATTCAGTAACTAAAGCAAAAGAACTGGAACAATATTAAGTTCAAGACAAATTATTTTTGAGTAACAACTGATTAATTTCTCAACCACCAGCACAGGGCTTAGGACATAGCAAGTTTTTCAGTAAATATCTAAATGAATTAACAACTCATACCATGCAGCTCTTTTTACCCTACTTGTGAGTCTCACTTCAAAAGAATTTGAAGGATCTAAATTTAAATTAAGCGAAATAAAGTATCTGCTTTACCAGAACCACATGGGCAAATAATAAGAAAAACATCAGTTGCAACAAATGAAGCCTATTTCTCCTAAAGTAACAGTTTACATTTCTATTTTAATATCTATATATTCAAAGTACCAACATCTTATAGTAACTTTTAAAAGTGAACAGCAGTCTGTGGAGGTGGGCCTGTTGGTCTTGTTCTCTAAGTTGTTAGAGCTTTGTAAGGTTGGTGAATGAAGGAATATTCAAGCGAGACTCTATTAGTAATGCTTTTCATTTTCTGCTACTTAGAGTAGATCTATAAAAGTCCTCTAAGAAACTCTTCAAATTAGGAAAATGTACTACATACATTCTAACCTACCTCATTAGTTTCTTCGTGAGAGTATCAGGAAGTGTCTTAGTTTGGGCTCTGTCCCTGTGAATTAAAAGGAACGACTTAAGGTTTTGTTGTTGTTTTTTTAAATAAAACAGTGGGTCATTGGCACAAGCTTAGAAAACATCAATAGGCCAAAATGTAACGACAGTGATACTTATGCAGTTCTTGACATGCCAAAGGTACATCTGCATGGATGATCATCCTTGGTTGACTTACATAGCCTCGTAATGGAAAGTCCTCCGGACACGGACCCCAGACCGGATGGGTCAGTTTCCTTCTTTTAGTCTCCATTTCTCCCATGTGAAGTGAGGATGAGTAATTTGGCCCCGCCTACCTGGCCACCATGCGGCTCAGATGGGCCATGTGTACTGCAGCACTCCCCAGTTCCAAGTTTGCTCTCCAGTACATTTGTTTCTGTTAAGAAGTTGGTGTGTGTGGAGGGGATGGCATTCCAGAAAACGAGGAATGGTCTTTATTTTGCAACAATGAAGTAGGCATTTGGTGCAGGCTGCAGCGGTCTGGTTCACCTCTCCCAGCCAGGTTCTGTTCGAGAGGAGCCATGCTCTTGAATCGTGTTGGCTGTGACTTAAGGCACACCAAAGCCCACCCTCAAGTTTCATATGGTTGAATTTGTAGCTCAGTTTCAGCAGGAAAATGGGGTTCTCCATGATACTTTCCATTTGATATGGAATTATATAAATACTTGAGCTTAAGTTCACTGACATTTATAAGAACATTTGGAGTTTAGGCCGTATCATGATGTTTTCTTTGAGGACTTTCATTCTTAGTTCTTGCTGATTAAAAACAAACTTTGATGGGACAGTTACTGTAACTTGTTGGTTTTCATCATGGCAAGACTTTAAATCTTCAGTCCTTACTTTATCTGAATTATGTAATTATGAATTAGACGTAATTTTCAAATCTGCCTAAAAATGTCTTCTTTCTTTTCCACACATGAACACACAAAACATAGCATTTTAATAGACCCTGTATTTACAAAAGTACTCTTGATCTTTTTAACTTCTTTTATGCCTTTTTACAACTGATTAAAATAAGAAAAAGTGTTTACATTAGTTCAGCTGTGCTTTCTATAGTTACATAATTTTATACATTCTCATCATTTGTATTATATGTGAAAAATTATGTTGACATTTCTTCATAATTTAATTTTCTTCTCTTTTTTCCTTCCATTTATATGAGTTTGGGAAAGGGATATGAAGGCTCAGCATCTTTTACCTTCCATCTAACTATAATTAGTCTCCTGAGTTTTTTGTCTAATTTAATTTTAATTCTGTATTCTTTAATACAAATTGATACAAGATTACTGTTTTCTCAAAGCTTCCAAAATCTTGTAGAAAAAAATGTTAGGTTCTACCCAGAACAGCCCTCTCTGCAGACATCCTTACTGGGCTGATTTGTGATGATTTAGTGTAACATTAATAAACATGCATCTTAGTCCATAATCTCTAATTAGAAAGTAAAATTTTGTTGCCATAAAAATTAAAAAAAGTAGTTTCATTTGTATTTTAGTCATGTCCTGTATCTGTTCAACATTCCCTCCTGTAAGAGAAAGTACTTTGATCCATTCCTTGCCTTGAGGGCATCTTCCTTCCTTTTTAAAAGAATCACCTATCTCAGGAAGTCTGTTGTGTCCTTTCTTGGCCATTTTTATTGGTGTGATAGCATTTCTGATCATTTATTTTCATTTTATTGGCCACTCTCACCAGTTTTCCCTGGTAGAGAAACAACTTTTTGACCTTATAATAACTCATATTTTGAAGATTCCATGTTCACTACTAACTGCTGTTCATTACTACTAATCTTTAGTATTTGTAAGGTGGCGATATTTTCCCAACTGGTGAGTTTCCAAGTTTTTTCATTATATTTCTAAGGCAGGGTGGGTCACTTTAACGCTTGTGACCTGAGATGTTTGGTGTCTAAGTCACATGCTCGTGTGTGCTCACTTGCGTGTGTTCCTTATCTGTGCTGCACTTACTGACTTGTGGGAAAACTTCAGAGTTTAATCATTTGTAAATCGGCAGGTTTTTTTTTTTTTTAATGCCTAGCAAAAATACATGACATTATTTAAAAATACCATAGACTGAGTCAGGCAACCTGGTTTCCAGTCTTGTCTGTTTTCTGTGAGATGTGGGGCTTTGACAGGCATTTTCCCTCTTAGGACTCAGTTTTCTCATCTGCAAGTAAAGAGATTCGATTCGGGCATATCTCAGAGTCCACCTGTCTCTAATTTGCTTGTCCCCTGGCCTTTGATATCATTATTCTGGACTTTGATTGTTGTTCATTCCATAAGCTGTTATTTATTAGGTCAGCCTTTTAATGCAATTTATACTTAAATTGATAGGCTTCAGATGTAATATTAACTTTGTTTTCCATTCATGAGTCTAAGTAACTTTTTTTTTAAAGATTTATTTATGCATTCAAGAACTGGGGCACAGACCAGAGATGTGGGGCAGAGTGAGAGAAGTCACCAGAGACAGAGTGGGGAGCAGAACAGGTGGATCTACTGAAACACACTGCTGAGGGAGCAGCGGGGAGGCAGGAGAGGTCTGCTGCGCCATGTGGGCACCTCCCTGGCCGGGGGATTGAACTCGTGCTGCTGTGCTGCAGATGCTTCAACCTGCTGCACCCGCAGGGAGGCCCCTAAGCCTACCCCTTTAAAATGTAAAAAAAATTTAAAAAGTAGAGCCCTCTACAAACAATCAGGGCACCACTTGCTCCATCTCAGCTGTGTCTTGCTGAGTTCATTGTGTTCTCTGAGAACCAACCCAGGGGTACCTGTTGTTTTTAAAGATCCTTTTCTGCTATGACTGGCTGCATTTGCTTGTGTCAATCTCTTGAACACTTTGGTCTCTAGGTTGATAGTCTAAGCTGTCGAGTGTGGGGTCTGATGGCTGGAGGAGAATGATAGAACATTGATATGGGAAGATGTATTGTTTCTGGTTGATTCCTTTGGGCTGCTCATGATTCCTTGTTTTGGTTAGTTCACTGGATTGGATAACTCCCCAGCTTCTAGGAATTAGAGGCTCAAACTTCTCTCATTCAGGCATGCCCACAGTGTTAATTTGGTGGCCTGTTTCTTTTCCCTCTGACTTTGCATGCTTTGCTGTTAATTTAAGTGTGAATCTGAGGTCCAAACATTTCACTGAATATTTTCTGGGTTTTGATAGGGAATATTCTATAAGATAAAGCAGATAATCCTAGAGTGATTTAGTTTTTATTTATCCATCATCATTTTTCTACTTCTTCCTTTCCCAATTTTTTTTAAATAGAGATTTATAAATGTCTTCCCTCCCTCAACCATGCCTCAGATAACTTTCCCTGAACTACTTTGATCAGTAGCAACATATGAAATAATTGTATGTTTAAGACGAGCAACACAGTTGGTCTTTACATTGAGCGGAGGTGAATATATACTTGAAAATTATGTATTTTCTCTATATGTGAACTGAAAAATGTCAAAACCATTAGAAGGACTCTGGTATGAAGACATTAGTCTAGAAGCTCTCTTGGCATAAAGTGTTCTTTCTACCTTAGTTGTCAGGTTATCAGAGTAAATCTGAATTCTGTGTCATTCCGCTCTTTGAATTTTAACGTCTCCAGTGTCATCCTATTTTGCTTCCAAAAGATTTTTGCTTTTATTTTCCAAGGGCAAATTTTTATTTCTGAGATTTTTCTTTTTTCATTAGGCTTTACTAGTACAGCAGATGTGAACGAGGACCGTAGCCGAGGTCTCCACTTCGGCATGGTGAACACTGGCACCACCGCCAGCTCCGAGAGGACAAGTTCATTTCACCCCCAGAAGCTATTAAGTTGCTTCATTTTCCGTATGTGGAAGAGCTATGGAGGGATCTTCTCATTTAAAATTTTTCAGTAAGAAAATACTGGCTTTGCTGTATTTTAATCTGACAGTGAAGCTGCGGGGTTATTTATATCATGTGTGTGCAACAGTAGTAGCGTTGGTCTTGTCACCGTGTGTCGTGTGCAACACCTGGCGCTCACCACCGCTTCTCGAGGACTTGTTTTGAGTCTTGTTTCCTCTTAACTGGTGGTGCGCTGGGCTGCGTGTCAGGTCACGGTGGTCTCAGCAGGAGACTCATGGGTGCTCCCTCCTGAGATTCTGGGGAGAGTATCTTCCTGATCCTAGCTAGATAATTTTATTCTGAGCTATGTGAAAGTGCTGGTTTTGTTGGCCAAAGTTTACAATTTCGTACTATATATTCAAAGAACAACCCAAAAAAGGCCTTTTAGTACAGATACACTAACCTCTCACCCCAACTCTTCACATCAGTGTCAGAGGAAAGACTATGCAGGACAGTAAGTACCGGCACCACAAGACTGTAGAGAAAACGCTGCTTCCTTTGTTGTTCAGCTGCTCAACATTCCCAGATCCGTATTTCAAAATGATTTCAGTAATTGAAGCAAATGCCTTTGGAAGTACATGAGTTACATGTGCTTTTCATTATTTTGTGTAGTTCTTAAGCCTTCAAAACCTAAAAATCTAAGACAAAAAGTTGTCTTAGATCAAAAGATTACCTGTAAGTATCACATACAGACAGAGTAACTCTCTCCCTGTATGTAGCATGGACTCAGAGTCGTCTAGCTGTAGAGTCTGACTTTCTTGGTAGGCAATCTGTAGTAATGACTACTACTATGTTCAAGAGTCAACAAATTTGCCTTTAAATGCCATTTAAATATTTTCTTTACACCTGTGTTTCAGGTTTTAGGAATAAAAATGCATATAAAATTATTAAGCTCCTACGCAGGAAGTTCATAATTTTAGGTAGAGCTGTGACCTCAAAGGCTGTCATTTGGGTTACTCCAAACTCAGACTGCCTCTCCTTGTATAATCACGTCGTTAGGAGTCGTGAAGTTAACTGGTCAACCCATAAGAACTGACCTAGTGCCCTCCAGTGTGATCCGGATGCCCAGGTTTGGATGAACCTTCGTGGTGGAGAAAGCCGGCTTTGTCTCTCAGTGACTGCCTGGGACACGGGTCCCTGCAGGTCCCTGAGTCCTGCCGCAGACACGGCCTCGTCCTCAAATGCTACAGTCCCCAAGATCTTCCTACCTGCCTTCTGTCCCCAGCCTTCCTTGTCAGTGCTTCCAAAGTATAAACGATCTCAAGTTTTAGAAAGGAGGTTTGCTTGAACTTTATACATTAACGTATGAGTGATTATCGCCCTTCATCTGTCTTAAATAGAAAGATGCCTAAAAGCAGACGTGTGGGTAGCCCAAACTAGGTGCAGTTAGAGACTAAGCTTTTTTAGAGCACAAGTGGAAGTAATTTGTGTTGGTGGGACTGTCGTAAGTCAGGAGGTAATATCCAGTGGAATCTGCTTCTCACTGCCTGGGACCACGTGCTGTGTCTGAGATGCTGTGAGTCCTCACTGACCTGGGAACAGGCAGGTGTCGCTTTCTGTAGGTCACGTGGTCAAGCCTGCTGGGCCAGGTATTTTGGTTCCAGGGCTATGTGTGGGGCACCTAGATCTGTCAGCACACTGTGCGTTTCCATCTCATCCAGCAGCCATGCCTGTCTTCTTGCTCTGCTCAGACTTTAAACTTACAGATGCGTGTCGTCCACGCTCATGAGTCTCTCCTCATTTTGCTCCTCCCAATAATGACCACCTCCTCCTCTCAAGATGTAAAGGTGAAAGAGACATCCCGCTATCATTATTTTGAAATATTATTCCTTTCAAACAACTGGCACTTAGCAATTGAGTTTTCAAACCCTATTTGAATTAAATTGGTAAGGTGATTCTAAAATTGGTTTCTAAGATTTCAATCTTGCTTTTTCCTGCAGACATCTAGTTAGAAAGTGTGGATGCTAAAGACTTGTATTTTGTGGCATTAGTTCTTCCTGTTTCCTCTTTCCGTCCATGAGATCGTTCCTTCCTGTCCCGGTGAGTGCAGACGTTGCTGTGTTGAGATGCGCAGGGCGCGTGCCAGCTCGAGCATGAACTCCTCCCGCCCCAGCTGGATGTGCTTTGCGCTCTGCTCTTGTAGATTTATTTTGTTTACGGTAGACTGACGTCAGTTTTTGTAAATGTTTTTACTTAGCACTTTAACTGTGAGTGTACAAACTGATTTTAAATGTAGTGGTTGTATATTTTGGTTATAAATTGGAAATTTTTAATAAAAGTAAATAATTTGTTCTCTATTTCGTCATTAGTACTCAATTGAATATAATTTTCTGCATCACCTCCTAGAACCTTGCAGATACCACAGACGGTTCAAAGTTGGTTTCATATTTTATGTGCTGCTCATATTAACGGCCTATTCACTGATCCTGGCTTGGGAGTCACATTCATATGAGAATAGGGTTACATAAACACACACCATCCTTTCTCCCATACTTACTTTATCAAGACAGAGAACACCCATGTTCATTGTTACGTTCTGAGCACACAGCATACTGGGCACAGAGGCACAATAAATATCTGTTGGGAAAAAATGCACATCTTCAAGGACATCCATCCCAGTAGGGAACCCCACCCAGACAGGCAAACACTGGCTTGTTCTCTTGCACAGGAAGACAGGCCAGGAATTAAACTGCTCTTAGGGCATCTTGCCTGAGTTATACAATCTATAGACTTGGAAATGACCCTTAGGAAATCATGAGATCAATTCCCAATCCAGTGCAGAGTTTCTTTCCCTTCAGAAGACCCCAGTTGTAGATTTTCCCCTGATAATTTTCCACAGAACTGAATGCTTATCTATAGATTCTGTAAAATCAGCGAAGAATCCATCACCTGTTATCAACTGTATGCAGAACTGACCTCCCTCCAGTAACTGAAGAAGCCATCCACCCTTCCATCCATCTTCTTGGATGAAGATGTGTTCGTCCATTGTTCGGGTTACCTACTGACGTCAGGTGTTTCCGAGGCTCTAATAGAGCACCAGCTCTGTGCCAAGCAGTGAACCAATAAAGTCCTCCGCCTCCTGACGATTTATTTATGACATGACCCAAATGTTTAAGATGAGAAGTAGCCTACAGTTGCTGCTTTATGATGGCTAAATGTAAGGTGTTCCCCTCTGAAGCGAGGGAGAGATGATGCTGATTGTCAGCCAACTCCACAGGCAGCACTGTCACGAGCAGACCGGCTCTTGAGCGGACGCCTGGAGCAGGCACAGGCACGGTTTCTTCATCGGCAAAAGTAAAGTACTGGTCTGAGCCAGTGGTCAGCCCGAGACCCTTTCATCAGACACAGTGGCGTCATCACAGCGCATAAAGTGGGTCCAAGCGCTGCCCCGTGTCTGAATCCCACTGACTTGGCCTCCGCCTCGCCCTTCTCCCTCTCTGGAGCATCCTTTGAAGTACCTCCATGGAACTCTTGGAGCTCAAAGAGCTCGCTTTAGAAATTACTGATTGTTCTGACTCTTGGCTGTGCTGGTGGTTTCCAGAGTCTACACCTGCCCCCACCCCCAGTCAAATCGGGTAACCAAGATGATGCCCAGATGGGTGTCTTGGTTTGGGTGCTGTGCTACAGTTCCAAGGTGTCACTGTTGGGAAAGGCTGGGTACGGGTCTAGTTCTTTAGATGGTGTGTTGACCTATAATTAAAGTAAATTGAACAAGATTTGTAATTAGTAAAGCTAAGATGACCTACAGTTCTCTTCTAAAATCCTACGACGAGCGTCCCAGCCATCTTCTCTTCTGTTAACTGTAAGGAACCTGTCGGTGTTTCTTGCCCAATAGTCGTGTGTTTTCTGGGCTCCTGAGCTAACGTCCTCAAGGGAGAGCCAGGCCCTGCTGGTGTCTGTAACTGGAGAAGCCCTCACCCGTTCCTGTCCCCGTGCCCGCCTTCCTCTAGGCTGCCCACTCAGAAACCACGCTCCCGGTTCCAAACTGCGAATGCGCTGAGCAAGGGGCAGTGAGGCCCGCGCCTTGACTGGCAGCGCTGTGGCCGAGCCGCCCTCGCAGAGCCACGGGGGTGTGCGGGAGTGCTGCACGTGATGGCCTGAGCCGGTAGCTGGGCAGAGGGTTCACGGGCATCCACTCTCATCGCGCGAGTCCCTTAGAGCCAAGAGCTCTTGCCAGCTGCAGCCAGAGACGTGGCCGTGGAAGAAGCCAGGCGGAGGTGCCGTGGAGATGGAGGGAGGCGAGCACAGCCTCCCGAGCACACAGGAGCCTCGCACAGCCGGTGGCTTTCAGCCGGAAGACCCCAGCCTGTCTGGCAGCCCCTCACTGCAGGGATGAATCCTGTGGCAAGCAGACGCGGGAAGGAACGCTCCTCCCCTGCGAGCTCTCCTCCCCTGCGAGCTCTCCTCCCCTGCGAGGTCCGGAAAGGAGCTGCCGGCACCCTGACTGTTAGCCGGTGGGACCCAGCTCAGACGTCGGCCCACAGAGGATGGTCAACCCGCGGTGCTCTATCCCTGCCGCTGGCTAGCCTGGCACGGAAGCTAAGACAGCTGCGCTCACACCTCCACGCGGCAAATGTGGAACCCGAGCAGATGACTAGTGGAAATTGGCCCAACAAGTCCATTAAGCAGAAGCGCTTCCCAGAGCTGGCGGGTTGTCAGGACGCAGACGGGGTGGGGGGGGGGTTGGGGGAGTGGGGGGTGGGGGGTGGAGTTAATTCGGAGGCTTGGGATTAATAGAAGCAACTNGGGGGGGGGGGGGGGGGGGGGGGGTGGAGTTAATTCGGAGGCTTGGGATTAATAGAAGCAACTAGTCCCTCGTGCCTTTCTGTTTTATTTCGTTTCTTCTATTTTTACCTTTTTTTTTCTTCCAATTTTCATTTACCCCTCTTCTTCCCTCTACTTTTCTCCTCTTGAAAACTGTGCTTTTTTTTTTTTCTGGTAGTTGAGCCAGTATTTTTATCAAGGCCGCTGGAGGATCAGTGAAAAGTAACCAGATTTTTCTACCTCCCTCCCCCCACCATCGGGGTTGACGACAGACACCTGCGTCCTGCACGCAGCCTGACGGCCGCACCTGGAGCGAGGTGTGGGCGTGCGCAGGTGGGCTCACCTGGGCCTAGACACAGGCGTGCAAGGGCGGCGTCACGAGGAGGCCAGGGAAAAAAATGAGAAAGAGAAGAAGACAGCAGAAGGAGAAAGGGAGGCTAGCGAGCCTAGAGAGTGCAATTCGTGGGGGCTAGGGCCTGCCAACCTCTGGCCCCGGCACCTACCTGGTACCTGGTCACTAATGACGAGAGGGTAATAAGAGCCTGGCAAAGCCCCCGAGGGCGCCAGGCCTCCTCCTCGACCGGCTGCCGCAGTTGTGGAGAAGCTGCCCAGCCCTGCTGGCGCCGCACCCGCACACCCCAGTGTCTTGCAACCACCCCAGACCGGGTGGTCTCCTCATCGGTTCAAGCAGTCTCCTTGTCTCAGCCGCCTTCATGCTATCCATCGTCCCCACCGCAACTCAGGCTTCTCCTGCGCCGCGGCGCCGCGAAACGCTAGCCTTGCGGGCCACGTGTCTCAGCCCAGGTGCACCCACCTGCGCATGCCCATTCAGGCTGCGTGCAGGCCCGCAGGTGTCCGTGGTGGCTGGAGGCGGAAAAACCTGACAACCTTCGCTTACCTTACACACAGTATGCACGCCCATTTTTCAGGAGACAAGGAGCAGAATATGCCTTGGGAAAATGTCACGATTCCCCACGCTCCAAGCCTGAGAAAGGCCAAGGAAGGCGGCTTCCCTGCGAGTCTCGGGCCGTGGTCCTGAGGAGCGCACGCGCACGCCAGGGAGGCTGCGCACAGATCCGCGGATCACCGTGGCTTGAGGACAACAGCACCAAAAGTACTTGCCAACAGTCGCCTGCTGAGGCGCGATGGCCACCCCCTCCGCCGCAGTGCAGCCCGGTGCTGCGGCGACTCGAGGCCAGAGGCCCGGCAGTCTCCGCGACCGCGAAGGACACAGGTGAGCAGTGACGAGGGCGCGGCAGAAGCACCCAGACACGTCACGCAAGTGAGTCGTGAGAGCATAGATTTTTGTTTTTTTTTAAAGATTTATTTATTATGTATACGAGCACTGGGGTACAGGCCAGAGGTGTGGGCGGTGAGAGGATCCACCGGAGACAGAGTGGGGAGCAGAACAGGCAGATGGACTGAAACACACTGCTGAGGGGAGCAGCAGGCGAGGCAGGAGAGGTCTGCTGTGCCATGTGGGTCCCCTCCCCAGCCAGGGGCAGGGATCTAACTTATGCTGCAGTTTGCTTCATCGTGCGTTGCTTAACCCATTGCACCACTAGGGAGGCCTCAATAAACCTCATTTGACTACTATCCCTTTCTAGGCAGTGAGAAGACCCTTGGCATTTAAAGAAGAAAATACACGGTTTCTTCTTTTGCAAAGTTTACACTCCAGTGAGGAGAAAAGCTTTAAAACACTTGAGTACTACAACCCTAGTATGTTTAGGGTTTTAGTCAAGCACAAATGAAGAAGGAGTTACTTCCCCCATGAAGAGTTTTACAGAACATAAAAGATTCAACCTACAGGTATTTATCGATCACCTATTAATTGCTGAATGCCTGGTAGGGAATTATTCTGTTGCAGTTCTGCAATCAGAATTTTACATCTAAAGGGAGAAGACTGACATGTAACTTACTGTTACTTATTAACACTGGGCTCGGTAGTAGTAAGTGTCAGAATACTGCCCTAGAGGGAGGGTCTTAAAGATTTTGGCAAAGAATATGAGTTTTGTTCAAAGTACAAAAGGGAGCCCTTAAAACACTGTAATTAAGAGATTAGCACGACTTAGTTTTTTGAAACTATTCTAGTAGCTCAAGGAAAATAGACGAGGAGGCTCAGAAACGCACAGAAGGAAGCTGGTAAAAGGGCCGGTTCACTCACCTGCCAGGTTAGAGAAATGGGCTCAGGCGGCAGCTGCAGAGATGGACAGTCGCTTCTGGCCCTTCAGCTGAAGTCAAGTGGAGGTGGGCAGAGGGCATGAGTCAGCCCTTTGAAGGGAGAGTCAACCAGACTGGATATGACAGATGGGAAAGGGATGTCAGTTAAAGGTGACTTGGGCTTGGGCCACAGCAGCGAGATCGCGGCAGCATCTAGAAGTGGGAAGACTGAGGTAGAATAGACAGTGGAGGGAGTCAGACATTGTTCTGGCAGGTGAGTTAAGGTGACTTTCACACTAGTGAAGCTGTCAGGTGAGCAGGTAGATACGAGTGTCAAGCTCCAGGTGGGATTTTTTTAAAAAAAGATTTATTTATTTATGCACACAGGAGCTGGGGTACAGGCCAGAGGCGCCGGGGGTCAGAGGATTCACCAGAGACAGAGTGGGGAGCAGAACAAGCAGATTGGCTGAAACACACTGCTGAGGGGAGCAGTGGGGAGACAGGAGAGGTCTGCTGCGCCCCGTGGGTCCCCTCCCTGGCCAGGGAGCAAACACACGCTGCTGTGCTGTGGCTGCTTCATAGTGCAGCGTTCAACCCGCTGCACCACCAGGCAGACCCAATCTTATTAAAAAAAAAAAAAAAGAATAGCGAGTCTGTGGCTGCTCACACTTTACCCAGCTCATGGCGACAGGGCTGGCAGGCTTGGGGGTGAGGGGCTCATTTGGTGACAGCATCCACTCCCTGGGGCATCGTCTTCCATGGACTCGGTGCTCCCGGGGTGCAGGGAGCAGGATCAGGGTTCTGGCCTCCGAGGCAGCTGTGGTGCGTTCTGCGTCTTGCTGGCTGAGGTGGAGCGCGGCTGCAGAGACCACAGGAACCCCCGGCCTTGTGCCCTGCTGGCCTGGGCGTGGGCCCATGGAGGAAGCCACCGGGCCCAGCAAAGGGAAAGGCCGAGGCTGACTTGAAAAGAGCCGGCACTTTGCACATGCTTCCCGCCCACACGCGGAGCTGCAGACAGAAAAGAGCCGCGCTCACGCCAAGTGTTGCAGCCCCACCTCTGCCAAGCCTTGGCTGACAGAGCTGCACAGACAGAAGGGTAACCCCAAAGAACCAGACGTAAAAATAAAAACAAGCGAGAAATAAGCACAGGCGGCCCACACACGCTGCCAAGGAGGCGCGCTTCGCTGAGCCCAGGACAGTTATTAAACAAAGAAATGACAAAATAAGCAAAAAACAGTATGGCAGTGTTGAGAGGGAAAGATGAACATTCAGAGTTGATCTAGAATATTATTTGAACTACCAACAAAAAAAATCACGCTGGGCCTCCCTGGTGGCGCAGTGGGTGAAGCAATGCACTATGAAGCAGACCTCAGCTACTGCAGCGCGAGTTTGACCCCTGCTGCTGGCCAGGGAGGGGACCCACATCGCGTAGCAGACCTCTCCTGCTGTGCCTGCTGCTCCCCTCAGCAGTGTACTTCAGTCCATCTGCCTGTTCTGGTCCCTGCTATGTCTCTGGTGGATCCTTTCACACCCCACACCCCTGGCCTGTACACCAGTGCTTATATGCATAAATAAATAAATCTTAAAAAAAAAAAACATGCTAAACACAGGGGGATGAGATGCAAACTCACAAAGTCGTGGACAAAAATTCTGCAAACGTCCCTAATGTGTTGGTGTTGACAGAGATTTCAAGGCATCCATAATAAACACCTTCAAATCAGTAAAGTAAATAAGTTTTTAATCTAAGGAAAATATAATAACGATGAATCAATAAATAAGATTTTTAACAAGGAGATTGAAACTATAGAACAAATGGCAACTCAGGAGTTAAAAATTACGAGAACTGAAATGAAAAATTCACCACAGAGACTGAAGCAAACAGGTGATGGGAGAACATGAGAAAGTAGGTCAGTGGAAATCAAACAAGTCACAGAACAGGGAGAGCAAAGAAAATGACCAGAAGCTCGGGAAGTCTGAGGGGCATCAAGCTGCCGGGACCAGGGGCCACCAGTGGGTGTCCCAGAAAGAGGGAGAGATGGGCAGAAAAACAATTGAAGAAATGGTGGAAAAAACTTCTCAAATGTGATGCAAAACACTAATCTACTTATCCCAGAAACCTGATGGGCCTTAGAAGAAGAAACCCAAGAGCCCACGCTGAGGGGCTTCATAAGCGGTGCCTGGTAGAGAAGAGTCTGCACCAGCTGGGCACTTACAAGCACCCTCAGTGTGATTAGCGGCTCATTTCTTATCTGAGGAACACAGGTCAAAGGACAGAAAGCCAGAAACTTAAAATCAAGAAAATTATCCTCCAAAGCAGAAGATCTACTGGTACTGACAGAGACAGAGCAGGGACAGTCTCTTTTTTAAAGATGATTTATTTATTTATGCATACAAGAGCTGCTGGGGTACAGGCCAGAGGCGAGAGGATCCACCAGAGACAGAGCAGGGAGTAGAACAGGCAGATCCAGGGAATTTCACTGCTGAGGGGAGCAGCAGGAGGCAGGAGAGGTCTGCTGCGCCCTGTGGGTCCCTCCCCGGCTGGGGATCGAACTCGCGGTGCTGTGCCGTGGGTGCTTCATAGTGCGGCGCTCAACCCGCTGCATGGGGTGATCACTTTAGAAAACAGTTGGAAGCTGGGCCTCCCTGGTGGAGCAGTGGGTTAAGCAACGCACTATGAAGCAGACAGCGGCCACTGCAGCATGAGTTCGATCCTTGCTGCCGGCCAGGGGGGAGAACCACATGGCGCGGCAGACCTCTCCTGTTGTGCCCACTGCTTTCCAGCAGTGTAGTTCCGTTGATCTGCCTGTTCTGTTCCCCGCTCTCTGTGGTGAATCCTCTCACACCCCCCACACACACCTCTGGCCTGTACCCCAGTGCTTGTATGCATAAATAAAAAAGAAAACAGCTGGAAGCTGCTTTCAAAACAAATACATTTGGCACACAGCCCAGTCATTCTACTCTTAGGTCTGTACAGGGGATAAGAAAACAAAGATTTACACGCGAAGCCCCACAGCAGCGTATTCATAACAGCCAGGAAGCAGAGACCTGTTGTTCATGAGCCAGGGACAGGTGAACACCAGGTGCTGTACCACACAACGCCATACTATTCGGCCACAGGAACGAATCTGCTGCTACTAAGTGCTGCCACGCGGATGTCCTCACCAACAGAAAGGGCACATTTAGGCAGCAGGTTTGAGACTGTGACTGGCAGTGGAGATGAAGCTGCCAAGTGGACAGACACATCAGCTCCTCAGGGGACGAAGTTTTCTTAACGCATTTTGGTGATGATGGTGCAATTTTATATATTGACTAAAATACTTTTGACTTGCATGCTTAAACAGGTGAATTTTATGGCATGGAAATTGTACCTGGATAGAGCTATTTTTTAAAAGGAACAAAATACAGATGCATGCTAAAAATTGGATGTGCCTCAGAAAATGTTTTGCTAAGTGGAAGAAGCCATATTGTCAACGATACATATCACACCTTTTCATTCTTTGCAGGTCAGAAAAGGTAAATCTGTGCAGACAGGATGTAGCATGAAGACGGGTGAGGCTAAGAACAGGACAGTGATGGGCGTGCGGGCAATGAAGGTGTTTTAGAGCCGGGTAGTGCTGATTGTTCTAGACATGTTCCAACGCATTAAATTGTTGTGTGACTCCAACGATGGGGCCTCCCTTGTGGTGCAGCGGGTTGAGTGCTGCACTGTGAAGCATCCAAGGCACAGCAGTGCGAGTTCCATCCCTGGCCAGGGAAGGGACCCACGGGGCGCAGCAGACCTCTCCTGTCTCCCCGCTGCTCCCCTCAGCAGTGTGTTTCAACCAATCTGCCTGTTCTGCTCCCCACTCTATCTCTGGTGAATCCTCTCACCTCCTGCGCTTCTGGCCTGTACCCCAGCTCTTGTGTGCATAGATAAATTAATCTTTAAAAACAAAATTGCACCTGATGGACAGGTGCATTTTATAGTGTGTACATTGTTTTCTAATATTTTTTTAAATGGAGATGAAATTAAATCATTCTGAATTTAAAAAATTAGAGAAGTTGTTGCTTACACATATAAATAAACTGTCCTTATAAAATGTCCTAGAGGAAGTCCTTTTAGGCCGAAGGGGAACCAACACCAGACAGTGCTCACCCTCACAGGAAGGCGTGGGGAAGCGGCAGTATGTGGGCTAATGTGAAAAGTTCTGTATTTTTCTCTTGTTTAAGTCGCCTGCACTTGCCTTGCGTATTGCATTTGGTCGATGCTCCTTATAGATACCGTGTGCTTTTCACCAGCCGCAGCAACGCCGAGCTGGGCAAGGCCACCGCCCTGATTTCCCAACCGCACGTGCCCTGTCATGTCCCTGTGCCACCTTCTGTAAGGACATGTGTTGCCATTAGACATGATGCTGGTGTGCTACATAGGTCACAGTCAACACAACGTGTGTCTGCACTGGGAAGCCACAACTCCTGTGACTTGTTTAGCACGGGAGTCTGGAACCATGCCCGCACTACCTCAGGCGTGCCTGTGCTACATGAAACAGAAGTGCGGCACTTACTGCGCATTTAGAATGTGTCTCTAGTCCGTGTACGTGCAGCAACATGACGATGTGTGTGTGACAATAACAATGCAAAGGAAGGAAGGGCCGCAGCTCTGTAGGAACCAACGTGCTACATGCCCCATGATTTGGTGCGCATCACGTGAAGTAGCCATGTCATGCGGATGATGTGTACTGAGACTAGAGTAAGAAAATCCATAAAGTCAGAAAACGAAAATGTATAGTGAAAAGAAACCCTGGGAATTAGCGCGCTCTACTTGTTTTCTCAAAACAACACAAAAGGAGGGAGTAAGGGAAGAGTGGCACTGAGGGACTGGAGATATTAACACAAGTCCGGCCACAAAGCCTCAGCGTACATCCGACTGTATCAGCAATGACATTTAGCAGGAATGCAGAGACACCCCCTCCCCCCAAAAACTAGCACTAGCCAATCTGAATAAAAGGCAGCATCACGCCCCAGCCGAGTCCAAGAGGGACCCCCCCGGCTCCGGGGCGCACATAGGTGAAGGGGTCTCAGCAGTTTAAGGGAGGCCTAGTTCGTCCAGTCTCACACGTCACCCGACGAGAGGGGCGTTTTGTGACAGCGGAGTGACCCAGCGCGGCACGCGTCCTTGTTTCTGAATACGTGGGGTACAGACACGAGGCTCTGAGAGGTAGGAGGTGGCAGTTTGGCTGGAGACGCAAGCTGTGTGCCAGGAGATGCTGCAGACGGGCCAGGCCGGCAGCCGGCAACACCGAAACCACGCTCATCTCCTTCGGTTTCCAGCCGGAACATCTCAGGTGAGCCTGAGCGAGGAACTCTGCCCTGGCTGGAATTCCACATTTGCGTGTTTTCCAGACCCTGGTCACTCAGTTCCAGGTCTCCAGAGCTCGTCTTCCCTGTCCAACCCCCCCCCCCCACCCGGGCCCCTCCTATGCCCAACAGGAAGTAGTTACGGATACACGAACAATAGAAGATGTCTTTGGAAGGAGTGATTGATTTTTTTAAAGATTTATTTATTTATGCACACGGGGCCTGGGGTGCAGGCCAGAGTCCTCAGGGTGAGAGGATTCCCCAAGACAGAGCGGGGAGCAGAACAGGCAGATCCACTGAAACACACTGCTGAGGGGAGCAGCGGGGAGGCAGGAGAGGTCTGCTGCGCCCTGTGGGTCCCTTCCCTGGCCAGGGATGGAACTCGCACTGCTGTGCCTTGGATGCTTCACAGTGCGGCACTCAACCCGCTGCACCACCAGGGAGGCCCTGATTCTCTTTTAAAGAACCTCAGGGTGGAAAGTTCTTAGAAATCCTCTCACCCAGAGACAGGCAAACTTTTTCTAGAAGTAGCCAGACAGTCAATATTTTGGCTCTCTCGCTGCCAAGGTCTCTTTTGCAACCGCTCGGCTCTGCCTTGGGCCACAGAAGCAGCGGGAACAGGAGGCAGGTGGGCCGTGTTCCAACGAAACTTTGTTATTTATTTATCCACGTTGTAAAAGGGCAGATTTATTAGGAAAAGGAGAACAAAAAAGAGGCACCTGTGTGTAGTAACAGGTGGGCGGGAGGGCACTCCTGTCTTTATTTACAGAAGCAGGAGTGGGCTGGATTTGGACTGAAGGCGGAGGCTGAGTTTGCAAACCCCGGATCCAAGCCCGAGATGGCAAGGCTGAGGCTGCTGAGTGGGGGGAAGCACATCTAGACCCACTTCCCGTCTCAGAAGCTCCTTCTGCAGGAAGGGGGAGTCTCAGCTCTCCCTGTGCATCAGTAGCAGCAGGCAGGCAGGGGAGGAGATCATGACTCGTTTCAGGCCTGAGATTGCTGATTCTGGGGTCTGCGGCGGAGCCTGGGGGCTCACAGCACTAGCACCCGGGGTTCCAGTGCCCACACTTGGGGTGTGTTCCCCATGTCCTACAGTTTGAACCCCTGGGCCTCGAGATAGTCCCAGATCAGAGATGGGCAAACACACAGGTAATGGTGAGTTTTTTGAAAGCGCCCCGAGATGCTTTCCCTCCCCTTTGCCCCAGCACCCCTGGTTCTGCTGCAGCTTGCCCTGCCAGGGGGTGTGGGGGGACGGGGGAGTTCTCGGACACCTGCCAGCTGGGCTCCTGGGCACAGGGCTGCTTGGGGAGTGACAGGGCGATGGGAGTCAGCTGCCCTAATGAGGCTGGTGAGAGGGCCATGGGTGGGGGGGCTCCCTCCTGGCCCAGAGCCTTCCCAGCTGGATGGCGCGGCTTCCATGCTGCTCACCTCGGTGCAGAAAAGCCAAGGCCAGCAGGGAAGAATGCAGTTCACACCTGTCACTGGAAGGGTCAGGTGAGCTGGAAGGAAGCTGGCCGAGGCTGCTGGGCCCGGATTTCACACCTGACCTGCTCTTTTCTTCCTCCATCCACTGCCCCTGCTCAGCCCACCTTGATCCCTTGAATGGGGACATTGTCTGCTCCAAGTCATCTAAAACAAAGCCTCTGTTCTTCTGCGTGTTACCTGCCCCAGCCCCAGACATTTGGGAAACAGAATCCCTAAGAAAACAACAGGAGGTTAAGAGTATTATGTCAAGAGTCCCTGTTCCTGGAAAGGGGCTGGCCTAATCCAGAAACTTCATTCTCATATTATTCCTGCTTCATGGTCCCCCACCCCCACCTCTACCCCTCACCCCTAGTGCCTTTCTCTTGCAGACCTTGAACTCTTGGTGAGGACCCCAGAATCAAAACCCCAGAACCAGCAGCGCACATATATCCAGAGTCGAGTTGGAAGATCTGGTGGGATTTCTGGGGGTCCACTCTAAATGCTTTTCTGGACCAGATGACATGCCGGGCACAGGGAAGGGACCGGGGGCAGCGGGGGAGAGGTTTGGCTGCTGTCCCGTGGTTGTTTCCATAGAGGGGCCACCGTCTTTAATCACAAGACAACCTGGCCGAAGGAAGTATATGGAGAAGATCCTCTCCCCCAAGAAGGGAGATTCCTGCGCCCCCCCCACCCCATATCTGCAGCCCGAGGTACTGGAGAAGAGAAATGCCTTCCTTGCCCTGTTGGCTGCCCTGTCTGTGGGGACACGGGAGCCCCTACTGTACCCGCACAACCTCGGACCTGGGTGTTGCCAAGATGGCGGCTTCTCTGCACTGGACCCCCCTTCCCGCAGGAACGAGGGGCAGAGGCCTGAGTGGTGAAGGCTGTGCCAGTGGTCACTGCTCCGGGGAAGAGCCCCTTTGGGTAGTTCTCTAGAAGGCTCAGATCCGGTGAGTTTTAAGACCTGGCACGAGTTTGGATGAGACAGAAGATGGAGCGCCCACGGCCCAGGTGTGGCCCAGGGTGGGTGGGGTCAGTGCTCCCTGGGGCTCTTTCCGCCCCCCTCACGACCCGCTTTCTCTGCGCACCTCTGTGGCCCTGTGAGCCCGCCAGGCGGCTGTGGCTCAGGGTTCCTGACTGTGGACACTGTGTCTCGTTACGTTTCTGCTGTCCTCGGGATGGGCAGCGGCGGGCAGAGAGCCAGGAGGCCTTGTTGCAGTCTCCCCCGACCTCCTGGGGACCGTCCTCCTGGGGACCGTCCTCCGGGGCCCGCCCTCGGCCAGCAGGTGTTGAGCTTGGGCTTGCTTCTCCTGCCCTCCAGCGCATGCCCCTTCTCGCCCTAGCCCCTTCTCCCTGCGTTCCTCCCTGGCTTCCTTTCATCTCTGCAAACTGGTCTCGCGCTGAGCTGAGTTCAGTGACCACAGGTCTGGGGCCCTAATTAGCTTCCTAATTTTAAGAGTCACTGAGTTGGATATTTTGTATTTGCCTGCAGTTCTTTCATGAGAGGTAGAGCTGTGGGTTCTGTGAGCACCCCAACTCCCCGCACCTTCTCCCCCCAGCCCCGTGGGCGTCTGGACAGGTGGCGGGAGCATCGTGGCGCCCCCTAGCGTCATTCTTCAGATCGCACGCAGCTTGGACGAGGCAGACTCGAGCTGATGGGATAGAGCCAGCCAACTGGATTCCTTCTCAAAGCTTCTTGCTGGGTTATCGGTCAGGTGGCTGCCTGAGGGGAGAGGGGAGGGACAGAGCAAACAGGAAGGGCTCTGACATGCTGTCACCTGAGGAACAGACTCTCCTTGATTCACACCGCCAGTTGGAGCTGATGGTTGACACGCAGGAGTACGGGCTGCATCCCACTTTTTGGTGTATTTTGTCCCAGTGTGCTATTTTCTAGTATTTTCATTGGCATAATGCTGCCATAATGGAATTTAGAATTCCGAAACACTTACATCTTGAGGTGTGTTTAGACAGTTAGATGCCACATTACTTTTCAGGTGGAGGAAAAACATACTAATTTAGGGAAGTATTCTTTTATGCCTCTATAGTGTTCAAGAAAAGAGAAGAATAATTGACAAAACAGTTCCTGGCAAGAATGAGTCTCAGTTTTCAGAGACTGTTGAATAATCAGAACATGAACCTGGCAGTCTTGAAACTGACACAGAGAACTCCACTAGACTCTCCGCCCCTTCAGGACAAAAGTTAAAAATACAAAAACACTCCCATCAAAAACTATAACTCAAAGAGGTCCTCAAAAGGCTTTTTCCAATTTATAAAACAACTTAATATTCATATGCAATTTCACATTCAGTTTTTCATGATTAATTATTTTAATGTTTATTATTTTACAGTAGCAATATGTATTCTACTTGATGGTCTTGTGTATTTATAGTTAACTGGAAATGTATGAGTTTTGTTCATTTCATGAACTATGAACTTAAAAAAATAATGTCCTAAGTACAGTTGTCTGATTTAATCCTCAAAATTCCATTACCACATTCACAGATGGGGAATGTAGAGGAAGATAAAGTAAGTTTTCCAACCTACACAGCTAGTAAATATAGAGCTACGATTTGAACTAGGTGATCTGGCCCCAAAAGCTGAGTTCCTAGGATGCCATCAGTCAGCCTCTCCAAACCTGAACTCTTAGTACCTCCATATGTCATGAAATGATATCTATACTGTACTTTATTCCAGGATGGCAACCAGACATTCAGCAGAAGCACATTCCAAAAGCTTTATAAATCCCCAGGCCACGAATCCATTTGAGGGACAGTTTTCAGACTCAGTACTTAAGAGACCAGCTCCCAAATCTCACAGACAAGCACAGAAGAGCAGCTAGAGTAACAACAATCCTATTTACACCTCACAACCGCCCTCCCTGCCCTCCCCAGGCAAAAACGCCTCCCTGGCCAGCTGCCGAAGTGAAAGAAGCTAAATCAGATGACAGCCTTGGGTGTTGCTTATCCGGAGCTGATACTGGCCAGCAACTGGGAGCTGGTGTCTGCAAAATCACCGCCGCCGGGCCAGGGATCTCCAGAGAGCCCAGACCCCACTGGGAATGGACTGAGGGGCAGTTTTATTTCCTGCACTTCTCCTGGGGAAAGGGGAGTAGGAGTAGTTGCTGGGCCGCTGGGGTCGGGTAGAGCATGGCCCAGGCTGCAGGCCCACCTTAGGACTGGGAGTGCCAGGTGAGAGGCACAGGGCCGGTGCTAGGGACAGCAGAGGACAGGGTGAGCGCTGCCACCAGGGGGCGCCCTGCCCTTACCTGCCTCACTCCGCTGCCCTTGGCCTCTGCCCTGCATGGAACTTGTCTGTGGGTGGAAGGCCTGGGGGATCCTCAGCTTCTGGGGTGTCTGAGACAGCCGGCTCCTTCTGACCCCTGTCCCGCCCTTTCCTCTCTGCGGGAGTTTTCCCCCAGGGACCCCACCCCCCACTGCCAGCCCCCCACCCCCAACCCCAGCGCCCACTCCTCTTTCTGAGTGCCTCCAAGTTGAAACAAAACGGTTCTGCCCGCACAGCTTTCCTGCGCGTTGTCAGCCACTGTGTATATAAATTGAGGTCATTTAGAAATTTTATGTGACTTTCACTTTGAGTAAATCTTTTCAGTCCTTAATAATAGCGTGCCTGTAAATGGTTTTCCCGAGAAAACAGCAAGCCCACCGCACCCCAGTCCCGACGGGCCTCCGGAGCTCTGTTCTTTGTGTTTCATCTTTTGGAGTGACAGCTATGCAATTTAAAAATCGAATATCCACGTGATGGTCCACATGCGTCTAAGTTAATGGGAAAGAGGTTTGGTAAAGCGACATCCAGCTTTTTCCAAACTCCTCTTTAAAAATGAATGATTCGGAATGCTGGGGAATATTGTGGGAACTTTCCCTACATCACAGAGGCAAGAAATGAGTGGGACGTTGGGAAGAGGCAGGAAGCACAGGGAGGGAAGGTGGAGGAAGAGGAAGAAGAGGCAGCAGGAGGCAGCCTGGGAAGGATGCCTGGAGAAGGTAGAGTGAGGGGTAGGGGGAGAGAGGTGGAGAGGAAGCAGGGGGAGGAGGGAGCAGGGGGAGGACAGAGAAGCCAGGTCCTGTTCTCTTTTGGAATCTATAATACATGGGACACTGTTTTTATTAAGAGAAAAACCACATTTAATCACATGCACATGGGGAATGCCCGCAGTGTGGGTGCTCAAGCCTGTGAGGGGCAGGAGCAAAGAAATGGGCTAGAGGCCTGGGGCCAGGGAGAGGCCGTGACCTGTGACCAGCCCAGGGGCTCTCGTGAGCCCCGCCTGCCGACAGGTTCTCCACAGCAAGCTTGTTTCTAGGAAAAGTCCTACTTCTGGGGTGCACCCCCATCTTGGGTCTTCTGGCCAGCTAAGAGTGGTGAAGTTTGGGCCCGCCCTGGTGGTGCAGTGGGTTAAGCACCGCACTATGAAGCAAACAGCAGCATGGGTTTGATCCCTGCCCCCGGCCAAGGAGGGGCCCACACTGCTCAGCAGACCTCTCCTGCCTCCCTGCTGCTCCCCTCAGCAGTGTGTTTCAGTCAGTCTGCATGTTCTGCTCCCCACTCTGTCTCTGGTGACTCCTCTCACCTCCTGCGACTCTGGCCTGTACCCCAGCTCTTGTATGAATAAAAAAATGAATCTTTAAAAAACAAAAAAGAGTGGTGACGTTAGAAGAGGGCTTCTGTTAAACTCAGCTTGACATAACTCACATGCCAAAGTAGCCCATGGGGGGAAGTCAGTTCTTGGGAAGCATTAATTTTTTTTTTTTAAAGATTTATTTATTTATGCACACAAGCACTGGGGTACAGACCGGAGGCGTGGGGGGGGGTGAGAAGATTCACCACAAAAAGCGGGGAGCAGAACAGGCAGATCAATGGAAGTACACTGCTGAGGGGAGCAGCGGGCACAGCAGGAGAGGTCCACCGCGCCATATGGGTCCCCCGCCTGGCCGGCAACAGGGATTGAACTCGTGCTGCAGTGGCTGCGATCTGCCCCATAGTGCGTTGCTCAACCCACTGCGCCACCAGGGAGGCCCGGGAAGCATTAATTTTTAAAAAATGTTTCTTTTTAATGGAAGGATGACTTTTATAAAGTGTGCAAGGCCTCACAAGCTTTGCACTTATATAGGCCCACGTAACCACAAAGCAGACTAAGATAGAAGATGTATTTTATAGGATATATAGGCTAAGTTTTAAGGAGCCCTCATACCGCCCCCCACCCCGCCAGTCAGCACTCCCCCAGAGGTAACCCCTTTACACTGCAAATTAGTCTTGCCTGTTTGATTTATACATATGGAACAATAGATAATATTGATAGATAACAGATAATATTTATATAATATTTTTAAAGTTTTTTTATTCATACAATATCTGTAGATAACAATAGATAATATTGATAGAGAGATTGGTGATAGACTGATAGAATTGATGGGGAGACAGGTGATAGATACTTTATGTGGCTTCTCTTGCTGGTCATCATTTTCGAACAAATTCATCTAGGATGGTATAGACACAACAGTAATTCATTGTTTTTCTCTGCTGAGTATCACTTCATTGTATGACTGTACCCCAATGGATCCACTTTGCTGTGGATGGGCATTTGGGTGGTAAGATGATTTCGACAAATCTGAGGATCAAGCCCACTTTCTTTGGCCCTATTCTTTCTTTTCTTTTTTTCCTTTTAAAGATTTATTTATTTATTCATACAAGAGCCAGAGTATGGGCCAGAGGTGTGGGGGGTGAGTGGAGTCACCAGAGACAGAGCGGGGAGCAGAACAGGCAGACTGACTGAAATGCACTGCTGAGGGGAGCAGCAGGTGATGCAGGAGAGGTCTGCTGCGCCTGTGGGTCCCCTCCCTGGCTGGGATCGAACTCGCGCTGCAGTGGCTGAGGATGCTTCACAGTGCGGCGCTCAACCCGCTGCACCACCAGGGAGGCCCAGCCCTATTCTTCCATCTTGCTTATTCTTGTCATGCTTTTTAACCTCTGTGACTGTCCTTTCTTCATTTATCAAGTAGAACACTGAAAACATTGATTTTTACAGCTCCGAGTGCACCAAAGTACATTTTATGGCTTCAAGTTTTCCGAGTAAGAGTTCTGCATCTTACTGTAGCTGAAATGCTTCAGCCCCAGCATGACTGGGCTCATGGCAGGAGGGGAGGTGACCTTGCCTTTGGGCATCAGACACTCAGAATCAGAGGCCAATGAGAGGGAGACAGAACGGGCCCTGCGGACCTTCTTTGTCGCCCTGCTTCCAGAGCTTGAGTGCTTTCCTTTCTGGAACTACGTGCCTCGTTTTTTTAAATTTCTGTGCTGAAAGACCAGTGGGATGTCGTGGGAGCCCTGGGGTTAAATAGAGAGGGGATCTGGGTCACTTGTAACTGCAGAGGCCTTTTTACTCTCTCCGCGACCTCTCTGGCTGGCCTTGGTGCCTGGAGGCCTGAACGCCCTCATTCCTTTATACTTTGCCAGTGAGCAGAGGGCAAAGGGCTCCTGAATGGACTTGGCCGCCCGGGATCCAGAAGAGCACGCTGCTGGCAGAAAGGAGAGAGGCTTGACCAGAGTAAGTTACTTGGTCTTTCCATCTCATCTTACATCCTTTTGGTGGTTGTCATTTATGACATGTTTTACAACTCTGGCAAGCTGAGTCTTTGACCTTTTGTTTACCCAGGTAAAATTTGTCATCTTATTCATTCTCTTAAAAGAGCCAACATGATGTTTTAAAATCAAGAAGGGGTGGTGGATTTTCTCAAGTATATTTTCTGTTAAACTATAATGGTATGACTTTTCTTTTTCAGCTGGGCAATATGTGGGACTGCATTCATTGAGTTTTATTTTTTTTAAAAAGATTTATTTATGCACACAAGAACTGGGGTACAAGCCAGAGGTGGGGGAGTGAGAGGAGTCACCAGAGATAGAGCGGGGAGCAGAACAGGCAGATGAACTGAAACACACTGCTGAGGGGAGCAGCGGGCGAGGCAGGAGAGGTCTGCTGTGCCCTGTGGGTCTCCTCCCTGGCTGGTGGCAGCAATCGAACTCTTGCTGCAGTGGCTGCGGTTTGCTTCATAGCGCATTGCTTAACCCACTGCGCCACCAGGGAGGCCCTTCATTGAGTTTTAAATGTCGCTCTAGGGCCTCCCTGGTGGCGCAGTGGGTTAAGCAACACACTATGAAGCAAACCACAGCCACTGCAGCACAAGTTCGATCCCTGCCACCGGCCAGGGAGGGGACCCACATGGCACAACAGACCTCTCCTGCTGTGCCCGCTGCTCCCCTCAGCAGTGTACTTCTGTTGATCTGCCTGTTCTGCTCCCTGCTCTCTGTGGTGAATCCTCTCACCCCCCACACCTCTGGCCTGTACCCCAGTTCTTGTATGCATTAATAAATAAATCTTTAAAAAAAATAAAGTTTAAAAAAAAAATGTCGCTCTATCCTTGCATGCCCGGGGTAGGTGCCCTGGGTCACGGTGTATAAGTTTTATATGTTGTTGGGTTTGATTTGCTAATAACTTGTTAAGGATCTCTGCATCTGTGCTCGTGAGAGATGAGTTTTCCTTTCTGGTCACATCTTTGTCTGGTTTGGGTATCAGAATAATGCTGTCCTGAGATGAATTGGGAAGCGTTCCTTTTGTTTCTCTGTTCTGCAAGAGATGGTAAAAACAATATTATTTCATCCATAAATATTGGTTAGAAATAATCAGTCAAGCTATTTGGGCTTGATGCTTTCAGTTTTGAAAGATTAATTATTGATTCAACTTCTTTGATGAACCTATTCAGGATATATGTTTCTCCATGAGTGAGTTTGGTAAAATAACTGTCTTTCAAGGAATTGATCCATTTTATCTGAGTTATCAAATTTTCGGGCATAGAGTTGTTCATAATATTATTTTGTTAGCCTTTTAAAATACATGGGTTCAGCATTTATTTTATATATATCTATGTATTTACATAATATATTTATGTAGTTTTGGTGTAATTGGAATCTCTCTCCGATGTTGGTAATGAAATGAGGTCTACTCATTTAATTAATCTTGTCAAAGAACAGGCTTTTGGTTATGTTGATTTTTCTCTACTGATTCCTTTTTCAATTTCATTCATTTTTACTCTAATTTTTGTTATCTCCTTTTCCCTGCTGATTTTGGATTTAATTTGCTCTTCTTTTCAAGTTCCCTAAGGTAGAAGCTTAGATTACTGGTTTTAGATCTTTCTTCTTTTCTAACATGTGCTTTTAATGCTATGAATTTCCCTACAAATTTTATTAAGCTGTTGCTTTCACTTAGTTCAAAATATTTGAAAATTTCTCTTGAGGCTTCTTTGACCCATGAGTTATTTAGAAGTATGTTATTTAATCTCCAAATGTTTTAGAATTTTCCAGCCATTTTTTAGTTACTGATTTCTAGTTTAATTCCATTATAGTTTGAGAGCGTGCTCCATATGGTTTCTATTTTTAAAAAATGCATTTTTATTTTTTCAGATTTATTTGTTTTCATACATCATTGTGTGTTTTCATACGGAATTTGGTTTCTCCCCTCAGGTGTAGTTCTCCTGCAGCCATCACCACAGTTCCTGTGCTCGTCCCTTCTCTCCCTCCCTCCCTCGCTGTATGCCTCTGACCCTTGGTCAGCTTGCAAGTTTTGTCTTCTTTTTTAAACCTTTTGTTTGGTTTCTCTGTAGCCCACAGAGAAGTGAATATATATTTTAAAAATTCCTCAAGGTATGCCCATGGCCCAAAGTGTGCTCTGTCTTCGTAAATGCTCCATGTGAGTTTGAAAAGAAAGTATATTCTGTCCTGTTGAGTGTGGTAGTCGGTGGGTGTTAATTACATCCACTTGATTGATGGTACTGTTCAGTTCCACTTACTGATTTTCTGCCTGCTGGGTCTGTGCATTACTGAGAGAGGGCTGGGTAATGGAGAAGTGTAATAGAGAATGAATCCATTTCTCCTTGCAGTTCTATCAGGCTTTGCCTCACACGTCGTGACGCTGTTGTCAGGCACGCACACATGAAAGCTCATTGTATCCTCTTGAGAAATGAGCTATGTTGCCATGCAGTGCTAACAATGCCCACTGAACTGAAGTCCACTTTATCTGGAATTAATAGAGCGACTTCAGTTTTCTTTGGATGAGGCATATCATGGTGTATATCTCTTCCTGTCTTTTTGTGTGTATGTTTATTTAGTTTTATATCCAATCTATCACTGATGAAATTACTACTTTGGAAAATGTAACTCCTCTTGCAAAAGCCAGCGGAGTAGGTGACTCTCAGTCATTCCTATCTTAGTATGATTAGTATATAAGACCTTTTCTATCAACAGGTAAAGTTAATTTTATATGGAGGAAATGGGGGAGTTGTGAGTGTTTAAGAGTCAGAAATTGAGACCAGGAGGTGGAAGCTCCACAGAGAGAAAGGAGTAGTAACTAGATTTAGAACAGTATTGAAGCAGAAGCCAGAAACAATCAGCTGTAGCCCAGCTGCACACAGATCAGCATCTATACAGGGTCCCCAAGATGCAGCTCATTTTTATTTTTTTAAAGATATATTTATTTATGCATACAAGCACTACAAGCACTGGGGTGCAGGCCAGAGGTGTGGGGGGTGAGCGGATTCACCACAGAGAACGGGGAGCAGAACAGGCAGATCAACAGAAGTGCACTGCTGAGGGGAGCAGCGGGCGAGGCAGTAGAGGTCTGCCGTGCCATGTGGGTCCCCTCCCTGGCTGGCAGCAGGGATTGAACTCCTGCTGCAGTGGTGGCAATTTGCTTCATAGTGCGTTGCTCAACCCACTGTGCCCCCAGGGAGGCCCCCAAGATGCAGTTTAAATGACAGGATGTAGGGTAAAGGTTGATCAGGTCTTTCCACCCTCCCACCACTGATGATGGACACCTGCGGTGCTGCGAGCATTCCAGGGTGGGCATGCACAAGTGGGCACACCTGTGTTGGACACGGGCATAAATGGGCGGCGTCATGAGGACGCCAGAACTATGAGAACTGCGAGCACCAACAGACAGAACTGTGAGGACCGGCCGACCAACAATACCAGTGAGAGAAGCAGCAGCCGAGAGGGTGAGATGCGCTGGGGGCTGGGAGGCCTGCCAGTCTCCCGGCCCCCCGGCACCCCTGCCTGCCATGTACCTGGCCACCTCTACTAAATAAAGCCTAAAAGCCACTGAGGGCTCCAAGTCTCTCCTTCCTTGACCCGTCTGCCGAGAACCATCCTGAACCTGCCTCCAGTGCCCGAGTTCTCTTGGTTTTGTTCCCTGCTCTCTCACAAGCCTTGCTGTCCTTTTCAGTGAGGGGAAACTGAAATACTGCAAAATTAGAACTAGTCCCAACAACTTAGAATTAAAAAAAAAAACTAAAAACAAAAACTAAAAGAAGCCTAAGTCACATTAAACTCTAACCTGCAAACATTATCCCAAAGTTTCTTTTTACATTTGTCCAACACCTATTACCCTTGTGTTGTTTTTCATTTAATATTATTTGCTGGAAATAGTTCTACCGAGTGACAATGTTTACAGTCTCACGTAACAAGGCACATCTGAGTGCTTTCACGTTTATTTTCTCATTTTCCATTGTGAGTATTTTGCATAATGCTCTCCAAGCCATTTGAGCTGTTGCCCTGGGGTGCCCACCCAGAAGAGGAAGACCTGGCTTGCAGCCCAGGGGTCGCAGTTACACTTCACCCCTTCATCCTCCAGACAGACCGAGCCCACCTGTGGCTTCCCCATCATCCTGACGGCATTTAGTTGTGTAATTTTCTAATTTTTCCCTCCTCGTTTAGAAAGTGTTCCCCGGTTTGACAGCTGCTTTAGTTTTTCATCTAAGCCCTTAGTAGGAGGGGGCGCCGGTGACTATTACAGCATCCAGTTTGCTCAGGCATTTTCTGACGTGAGGACAGTGCAACACACACCTGGCCGCCGCGGCTCCAGCAGGTGCGCCCAGCGCGCGGCGGGGCCCTTTGGAACTGCGCCCACCAGGGGTCAGCCTACGCCCAGTTTTGGGCTCCGGCTTCCCACAATGCACCGGGCTCCGCGTTCGCAGCCGGCAGGTGACCCGGCGGCCGAGCGTGTGCGGGCGTGGGCGGGGCGTCCGGGGCGTGATCACGAGGCTAGTCGCCCAGGGGCGGAGCCGCGGGTGGGGCTGGGCGTTCGCGGTCGGCGCTTCGGGGACGGGGCGTCCTGGGGGCGGGGCCCGAGGCGGAACGTGCTGCGGACGAGGCCCTTGAGGGGCGGGGCCTCGGGGGCGGGCCTCGGGGGCGGGGCCTCGGGGCGGGGCCGCGGCTCAGCGGTGGCCCACAGCGGCTTCACCTGTGGTGGCGTCCGCCGGGCCTGGAACTCCGCTCCACCCCGCGCCGCAGCAAGGTAGGGGTTCCTGCGGGGCCCTCTCTTTTGGGGGGGCGGTGTGAGATCCTGGTGCTAATGGGGAGCGTCCTGGCGGCTGGCGGTTAGAGACGCGCCACGGTGGGCTCCGAGAGCCCCGCAGTGCTTTCAAACTCCTGTCTGCGTCCCCGCCCGTCGCCCCCCGCTGGCTTTGGGGGGCCTGGCCGGGGGGACCGTGCCGAGAGTTTCCCGCCCTTCGCGCCGTTGTCTCGTCTGGGTGCGAGCGCCGCGCGCGTGTTGGAAGTCGTGCGCTCCTGAGTGTGCTTGGGACGTGCGCGCGTGTGGGCGCCCCTGAAATACTCGGCGTGGGCCGGGGTCTGTCTCAGCTCTTAGTGGCGCGTGGCGCCGCAGCCCGCGCACCCTCTCAGGAGGGGGGCGGTCGTGTGACCCGAGCCGGTGGGTACCCCGAGTCCTAGACACCCCGCACCCCGGAGCTCCTCTCCGGGACGCCGCTCGCCGACGTTTCCGCACCCCTGACCCCTCGCCGCGCGGCTGACCCTAGTTTGGGATCCAGTGAGAGCTTTCCAAGAAGTGCTTTGGCAGGTAGAAAGCGCTGGGGTGCGGACACCCGGCTCAGTTTCTGGGCCACTCTGAGGGCACCGTCTACGCAGTCTCACTGCCCGGTACCCTGCCGTTCCCCTGCCTCAGTAATAACGCCGACCCGAAATAATCCCAAACTGTAAACTCCAGGCCGCTGCCCTAAAGTAGCAAAGGAGCTGCACCTTTGCCCTCTAACGGCTGGAGACAGCCCTTGAGTCCTGGAGGGCAATCAGCTAAATCAGTGGCCGCTGCGAAGCTGTAGCGTTCTTTAAAACCCTACCCTGTTAAGGCTATTCCAGTCGTTATCACGATTAATTTCACTTGTGAAATCTAAGCACGTTCTGTGTTTAGAAATCAAGACTATAACTAGGAAAACCACCTACAAGGCATATTTTTCGGTGAGTTTGGTTCTAATAAATTAGCTGGTAGAGAAACCAGGCAAGCCCAATTGAAAACATGTCTGCTGATATCAGGAGGTGCGATTATTAAATCCCAAACCATGAATGAACAGCCCTTCCTTCTTTGCTGGACACACCCCTTGACTTGAGATAACATTCTTTCAAGCTGTCATCTCCCGCCCAGGAAAGGAGGCATGTCGAGTAGTAGCCTAACTTCAAGGCTAAATCTTCATGATCTTTAAGCCAGTCTCTGTGTACTTTTCTCCCGAAGGATCTGTTCTCCATCCAGATCAGCACTGGTGAATTGTCTGTTATGTGTATTTCCTATTTGAAAGATATTTGTATTTCCCACATCTAATATCCGTGTTCATTTAAGGGATTCAGAGGCCTTGGGTATTTGTGAGTAAAGAGATACAAATCTTTAAAAGGTTATACTAAGAAAACAAAAGCCTCAATGTACATTCATGATTCCCATCCCACAGTCCTTGGCTAGCATCAGTTAACCTAGGAAGTCATTAGTTGTCACCCACACTCTTAAGAAGTGGGGGCCCTGGCTGAAGCTGAAAGGGAGCACTTTGAGGACACAGTAGAGATAGCTGTGCACAGTAGATTACAAGCATCAGTAAGTTTGTAGCCTGAAGAGGTTCGTGTGACCTGTCGTGTGGGTGACAGTGACACCCACATAAAGAAATTTAAATACCCACTCACGGGCTCCTTACAAAGTAGCAAGGCAAGTGTTTTCTCCATCAGCTGTAAATATGTATGTCCTTTAGGTTAATATAAACCGTTGGCCCATTGCTTTTACAACCTTCCAGTGCCCTTATTATTTCAAAAAAGGCACAGCTGGTACAGTTCTAGCTTCTGAAGGAGGCAAATTAAAATACAGACCTCCAGGCACTGGTGTTCACAGGAGAGAGCGAGTCAGGCGACTCCTCATCCCTCATTTCTTGGGCTGACCTGAAGCCGGCACCTACTACGGGCAAGGCTGGACTCGCCCCACTCCTGTGGGAAGCAGCCACAGCCAGATTTCTTCCTGGGGGCCATGTCACCAGCACCAGACTGGGGCCAGGGTGTTTCTCAGACACTGAGGCAGGAAAAGCATCTCAGAAAAATGAACACTCAGGAGTTCAACTGAACAGCACGCCACTGATTTTGGAGGAAGAAAGGTACAGAGAAAGGACCTGGCGCTCGGTCCCTGCGGCTTCCGTCTTTGTGGTGCCAGTTATTATTTTTTATTATAAAATGGTAGTAATTCTAATAGCCATTAATATGAAAATGTACAGTTATTCTGATGAACTCCAGTGAGTCATATGAGAAGTATCCTCACTTTCAAATAATGAAACAGCAGTCTGTTTATTGCATGTATGTGGTATATGCGTGCATTGTGTTCGACAAACATCCTGTGAAAATGCGAAGATGAATAATTGAAAACCACAAAATTGATCCACTTGGGGAAATCACCCCACAGATAATTCTAATACAGCGTGTGTTTGATGGGTGATATTATCTGCCCCTGAATTGGGGGCTCCTGTTCAAGTCTGGAAGGGCCTTCTGGAAATGCCAAGGCCCCAAGTTAGTATTCAGGGTGGACTCATGCTTGCTAGGAGTAGGGGACAGCCACTCCAGGCAGGACAGACGTGCCTTAGCAAAGTCGAGGAGGTCAAGTGGCGAGAAATGGGGCCTGGAAGGCCAGGCAGTAGCACTGGAGAGAGAGGTAGGGGCGACTGCAGGACTGGTGAGTGCCTGGGCAGGTAGCTCCGTGGGAGACGGTCGGGCCTGCCTGCTTTAGGTGGGCTCTTCATAACTGTAATCCTCTACGTGGACCCTTCTGCTCCAGGAGACTTGAGGTGTAGGACTCGAGGTAAAACTGAACTTACAAAACAAGGTGCCAGGGTTGTGTCGTCACACAAGCAGCCATAAGCAGGGCCACGTTGGGAAGGGCTGAGCGCTCGGCCTACAGGAGACAGGGAGAGTCTAGCTGTTTTATGTTCCAAAACATAAAAGTGGGCAGGAAAACGGAGCAGACATCAAGCCAGTAAGCACCGAGGTGAGATGATTCAGCCTGGGGTTTGGCTTTGGGCTTCTTGGAAGCCATGCTATAAAAGGAAACGGGTTGGGTCACATCCTTGGCTTCTTCTGGCAAGATCAAGCATTTGACAGAGGGAAGACGTTTTCTTTCTGGAACTAAAGGAAGGATTTGTCGCATGTGTTCTTTTGGAAACAGTTCTGAAGCTGTGCACGAGATCTTAAATGACATTTAGTGGCTAACTCTGAAAACAGTGTGCAGGTGAGTGGTTTTGTAGCACTCTTCTCGCCTTGCATGGAAGCTACCTGGAGTTGTCACCAAATGTGTAAAGTGCAGGTGACCCCTCCCCCGTCCCTAGCTGTGGTTTCCCTTTCCGAGGTTTCGGTTACCTGTGGTCCACCACGATCCAGAAGCATTGCCTACAGATCAGATGTTTTCAGAGAGACCACATTTACACAACTGTTAATGCGTATAGTGATAGCTGTTTCATTTTTAATATTGTTGATCTCTCTGTGCCTTATTTATCATTTGGGAGCTTTATTGTGATGTGAGCATATACTGTGTAACGCACCATTTTAAAGCGTACAGTTCAGCGGGTTTTAGTGTATTCAGAGTTGTGCACCCGTCACCGTAAGTAATCTAAAACATCTTCATCACCTCCAGAGAAGACCCTATACCCTTTAGCAGTCATGCACCTCTCCTTTTCACCCAGAGCGCAGCACAGCTGACCCCATGCACCTTCTGCCTCAACAGAGGTACTTTTCTGACATTTCATATAGATGGAGTCGGAGCATAAGATGCTTCTGGTGTCTGGCTTCTTCCACCCCGTAGACTGTTACCTGTCCTTCCATGGGTCAGCACTTTGCTTCTTATTACTAAGGCTTTGCACCTTTCTAGTAAATTTCTTTCTCCTAGGTATGCATGCATAGGATAGATGAGGCCCAGTGGTCTCGTGGCGTTGGGCCTCCCCGGGGTCTTAGCATGTACCCTCCTGCAGACCAGGGGCTGCTGAATTATTGTTAGAATGCTAACGGGGAGGGTCCCGGGGGAGCACTCTCAGGAAACGACCTAAGGACTGGGCAGAAGAACCTGCAGGAATGGGCAGGATTGGACACGGGAGCAGGGGACATCTCACTGTCCATCGAGCTCAGTCACTTTACTGTCCTCATGGGGTCGAGGACCCCTTGGCATGAAATGCAAGCAAAGTGACCCCGCAGGATGTCAGCCTCGAGGCAGGAACAGAGCAAGGCTGCGTTCCTCTTGCCAAAGTCAGCAGGCTCCGGGCATGAGTGCCTCGTGCTGGTGCTGAACGACCATTGTGGGAAGACTTGAAATAAGTGACACAGGAGGCTGCGCTGTTCGGTAGAGAGAACAAGGGCCTTGAAGTCAGGGAAAGCCGGTTCAGATCCCTGCCAGGCTAGTTACTGGTAATGTCACTTACGAAATGAATTTTCCTGATCCTCAATGGAATGTAAACATCTACCTGGCCTGAGTTGTTTTACCAATCAGAGGTAAGACACAGAAACAAGTGTCATGTTCACTAAGTGCTTTATACACGTGTGTTCCTTATTCAGAGGTCAGCTGTGGGACCTGTGACCTGGCACTTGTAGGTACTCGGCATATGGCATGCACCGGTACGTCTAGCATCAGCTGTCATAATGGAGAGAGTCAGTACACCTGTTCCCCTTTAGGTCAGGCCTGGCACAGGGCTTGGCAAACTTGTCCACAGACCAAATCTGACCAGTCTGTTTTAGTATTGTCAGTGACCTAAGAATAGTTTTTAGGGCCTCCCTGGTGGCACAGGGGTTAAGCACCGCACTGAAGCATTTGCAGCCACTGCAGTGCGAGTTCGATCCCCGGCCAGGGAGGGGACCCACCGGGTGCAGCAGACCTCTCCTGCCTCCCCGCTGCCCCCCTCAGCAGTGGGTTTCAGTTGATCTTCCTGTTTTGCTCCCTACTCTGTCTCTGGTGAACCCTCTCACCCCCCCACCTCTGGCCTGCACCCCAGCTCTTGTGTGGTTAAATAAATCAGTTTTTAGGTATTTAAATGGTTGAAAAAAAAGAATATTACACGCACGTGAAAAATGACATAAAGTCAGCGCCTGTGAGTGAGGCACTACTGGACACAGCCAGGCCTTCCTGTTCGGGCAGGGTCTGCCTGCTTTCAGGCTAGGTCTGCGGAGTTGAGTGGCTGGCAGAAATTCATGTGGCCAGCAACCTAAAATATTCACGATGTGGCCCTCTACAGAACGTGTCCACTGACCCCTGCTCTAGAGCAGCACCTCAGGGCCCTGGGCCGCCAGAGCGGGAACTCGGCCAGGCAGTATGAGCAAGGTGCCGAGGTGAGGAGGAAGAGGTGGGGCAGAAGGCGCAAATATCCCCTGCCTCCCGCTGGGCTGGTGGACAAAGGGCACCTGGGTGCTTTCTCTCTCCAAGGCCTACTCACAAAGCGAGTCTGGGACCAGATGGAGTGGAGCTGCTGCAAGCCTGGGGCCTGTGGGCTGTTTGTTTTTATGCTCCTGTGTGTTTACTTTCTGTTTTATCTTTGTTTTTCCTTTTGTCCTTCAAGCTTCTTGTTAGAAAATTCTTATCGTAGCTAAGGGAAAAAATGATTGATTCACACCTGGACCAGGATAAGGTGCAAACTTCTTTTTTTTTTTTCCTTTTTAACAATGTTTGCTTTCTTTTCTGGGTGTAGTCCCCTTAGAGTTTCCACCGCCAGCTCACCCGTGCACCATCACCACAATGCCTTGTGCTCTCCCCATCCCCCCTTGATCCCAGCCCCTCCCTCTTCCTGCAGATGACTCTGATTTGTAGTTGTCTGTTTATTTTTGTTTTTGTTTTATTGTGGTTTTGTTACTTCCCCCCCCCTTGATCCCCTATAGTTCTCCTATAAGTGAGGCCATCCAGTATTTTTCTTTTTCCTTCTGACTTATTTCACTGAGCATCATCCCTTCAAGTTCCATCCATGTTTCTGCAAATGACTCCAGTTTATCTTTTTGATTGCTGAGTAATATTCTATTGTGTATACGTACCACATTTTCTTGATCCAGTCATCTATTTTTGGGCATTTGGATTGAGTCCATGTCTTACCTATTATAAATAGTGCCACAATGAACATGGGGTGCATGTATTCTTTTGAATTGATGCTTTTGTGTCCTTTGGGTAAATCCCTAGGAGCGGGATTACTGAGCCATATGGTAGCTCCATTTTTAGTAGACTGAGGATCCTCCATACAACTTTCCATAGAGGTTGGATCAATTTAAGGTACAAACCTCTTAACTCTTCGTAAGCTGGATGCTGTCTGGTCTGGTCCCTTCTTGCTGCCAGTCTTACCGTCCACCTGTTTCTGAACTCTGGTCCACTCACACCCTGCTGCTGGCTGCCCGGGAAGTCTGCTTGACATGTGGCACTTCTCAAATGCTGCTGTTCCCTCTGCTTCCCTCCCTTTCACACCTTCCTGTCTGGAGAAGTTCCCTATCCTTTAAGACATGGCTGAAATGTGACCTCCTCCGTGAAGCCCTCCTGACTGCTGCCTGCCATGGAAGAGATGATCTTGTCGCCTGCCCCCTCTGCCTCTCGTCACTCTGCTCCAGTGTGTTCACTTGGCCTTGGGCAGCCAAACTTTATTTTTTCTTTTATAAGGGTTTGTTTATGGAAAATATTGAGCAATTCATTAGGAAAGACACTCAGCTCTAAAAGACAAACAGCACTGTCGGAGGAGAGTATTTGTATCACACCTCTCTGCTCTCGCGAGACTAGATGGGGGCTCGGAGATGTTTCAGGAGGGACTGAGATTGTGTGATCTGAAAACCAAGTATAATGCTGGACGTGAGGACCGTGGTGGCTGGCGGGGTTGGTAGATGAGGTCTTTCAAGTGCAGACGTCTGACTGAACCACTCTCGGCTGCAGCAGAAGAGTCTGGAAAGGACACAGCTGTTCACCTCTTGCGTCTGGCATTTCTCCACCTGATTCCACCTGCTGTTAGAATCCTTGAGCCCTTCATCTGCCGTCGTCCCTGAGCGCTCCAGACCTTAGATTTACAAGCACGGTTTGAGTTTTGCTTTGTTTTCTGAAATCCTCATGCATTATCTCCCTCCAGTCTGCCAGATCTTAGCGGCCCCTTGGGGCCCCATCTTCTGAGATCTTCCAGGGCTTATCTCTGTAAGTTTGGTCAGTCACTGCAGAAAAGCTGAGCGTCATAGCAGCAGACTTAAAAGTCCTCTTTTAGATCATCAATGGAAAACATCCCAGTACTAACATCCTTTTTTTGGTAAGAGAGACTTTTTATAAATCGGTTGTCTCATTGAAATCCAACATTTACTTTGAAATTCTACCTTTTTCCTTGACTTACCAGAGTTTGCTCAAACTGGGGGATGATGTGTGTGTCCTCCAATGGGCCCTTGCGGTTTCCAGTCAATTCTCTCTCTCTTCTGTTCTCTCCCACACATTTTCACGTGGCCTTCTGTCTCCTTAAATCTCCTCCTCCTCCCTTTCCTTACTCCCAGAAAGGACCCTGCCTCCATGGCCTAGAGAAGACAGGCTGTCGGACGGTCCGGCCATCGAGCTCCGCGCTGCCTCCTACTCAGCCCACAGGCATCCTCTCCCTTTGCCCCTGGCCACCTTGGAGGTGGCCCCTTCGTTTGGGCCAACCTATGGATCTGACCTGCGCCCTGGGCCTTCCTCCTGCTTGCTCCTCGGGACCCCTTCAGGTCATCACTCCCTCCTGTGTCTGGCTCATTAGCCTCACCCGGTTCTCATGAGTCTGAAAGCTTCTCCCTCCTGCAACCCCCTCCACACCTTAACTTGAAGGAGAATTATGTCTGTTCACTGGTCTACTTCCTCGCCTCAGCTCCTGAGCCCCATCGGGCTACTTTCTGCTTTCATCCTTCTCTGAAACCACCCTCAGAATGGCCACCAAGCTGCTGCCGCATCCCAACCCTGATGCTGTGTCTCTGTCTTTGTCTTGCTTCTCTCTCAGTGGCATTTGCTTCTCTGAGCACGTGCTTATCTTTGAAAGATGCTCTCCTGCTGCCGTGCCGCTTTCCCAGGCTTCTCGTTTTTGCCGTGGGCTCCTGTGCCTGAGTCATTTCTCCGGTGGAGCTTCTGCCCCGGGCTCCCTGCCCTTCCCACTCTCTGGTTCCGCGTGACAGGATCACTGCTCGAATGGAACTAATCCACCAAACCACCACACAGTCGCCGGCACTACCGCCTTCACCAGCACCATCACCGCGCTGCCACCACCTATACCGCCACCATAAAGGAAGTGCATCGATTCATGTGCCCGAAAGGCTCACGGGAGCTGACAGAGCTGGGCAGACACATGAACAGCCTGACTCTCTCTCAGCTCTGTTTTCCTCTGGGCTGGCTCCTTTCTCAGGCTGCCTCCTTCCAAACAATGGCAAAACGCCTGCCCGTATCTTCGGACTTGTACCCACTCCTCTTAGCAAACACAGTGGAGCATTTTCTGCCCAGTTTCTTAAGCAGGAAGCTTAGGAGTTGTGTTTGACTTCTCATCAGGCCCCACTCCGGCTTCTAAACAGCTCTCCAGTCCTGCTGTCGGTATTCGGTTCAGGTTACCTCCTTTCATCTAGACTCCGACAGCAGCCTCCCTTGGGTCCTGCACCCCTCTAATCTAGTCCTCGGTCCACAGCCAGGGTGAGTTTTGAAGATGGCGATCTGACCCCCTCACTTTGCTTATAAAGCTCTGGAGACCGCCCTGTAGCCAGAAGGTAATAGCAAAACTCTCGTTAGTTCCGTGAGGTCTTCCTGAGGGGCTCCTGCTTGCTTCTCACTGCAGCCTCTGCCCCAGGAGGCAGTTCAGCCGCAGGTGCGGGTTTGGTCCGCTCTCTCGCGGCTCCCCCATTCACGTGTGCATTGGTGACCAGGACCTCTTCTCTCCTGACTCCTCGCCCCCGCCCGACTCCTCCTTCAGGTCTCACATTAGACATAGCTGCCCTGAGAAAGCCTTCCACACTGCCTTCGGGATGCACCCTTCCTGTTAGAACATTCTGCTTTTTCCACCTTAGCGATGATCACACTTCATTGTAATTGCGTGTGAAGTCATCTGTACCCCTCTGCAGACTCTGAGTCCATCAAGGCAGTTATTTCCCTTAATTTTGTGAAATATTCTCAGTGTCAGTGGGGACGTTTGAGAAATATGTGTCGAGTCATAAAATAAAATGAGATGTGATTGTACTAGACAGTTTTCCAATTATCTCCCAGGTTTCAGAATCTAGATGGATTGGCTAAGCTACTAGATGGTCTAAAAATAAAGTATCTACCTCTTTCCTGTATTTATATGCTTATGGGGCTCCTTGAAGAAGAGCCATTTGAGACTTGAAAAGGATCTAGAAATCTTCTGGTACTAAGTCACCTCCCTGGGCAGCTTAGAAGGACAGTGTATGGGCCTCAGCAACCTGAACAAACCACACAGCTATTTATTTATGGTGGCACCATTGGGCTAACCTCAACTCTGGACTCCCAGACCTCACCCAGTCCAGTACTGCTGCTGCTTCGCCATGATAACAACACTTTGGATGGGCCAGGACAGCGTCACGTCAAAGAAATCAGACACCTTAGCCTCACGTTTCACCTTTCTTTTTTCCTGAGGTAACATAAGTTTACAACACTGTATATGATTTAGAAGTGTAGGTGTAGGTTCACACCTCTTCAGGTATGGGTCTCACCACAGGCTTCTCCAAGGCCACCACTGTCGTCCACCACAGCCTATTGTCTCCCTGCTTTCACGTGTTTTACTTATTCAAACGTGTTTACTGATCCTGTACAGCTCAATAGATTCAGACAGTTTTTCAGAATGGAAATCACTTTCTGGTCTGTGGACACCTAGGAATGTTCTAGAGCCTGTCAGCCCCAGTAGGTGTGGTTGTGCTGGGTGCCTCTGGCTCTTTGACACATTCTTTTTTTAAAGATCTATTTATTTATGCACACAAGAGCTGGGGTGCAGGCCAGAGGCATGGGAGGTGAGAGGATTCACCAGAGACAGCGTGGGGAGCAGAACAGGCAGATGGACTGAAGTAACTGCTGAGGGGAGCAGCGGGGAGGCAGGAGAGGTCTGCTGTGCCCTGTGGGTCTCCTCCCTGGCCGGGGATCGAACTCGCGCTGCTGACTCGAGCTGCTGTGCTGCGGATGCTCCCCCAAGGAGGCCCTCTCTGACAAGTTCTCCTCAGAGAACTGGGAGTCGTGCTGGGGAGCAGCCGCCTGGCCTTTCACCTCAGAAGGGTGACTGTGAGGAGATGAGGAGCATCCGCTGTGGGGAGGACAAGCAGATGCTCATTTGGACCTCCCTGCATCCCTCTTCTCCACTCCCTCTGTGGGGCTCTGGCTAATGTCCGTTAGGAAATGGGAGCTTGAGAACAGAATTCTTTCTGTAAAAACCAAGTAGAGGTTTGGAGACAGACCGAGTAAGAGTACTTTCTTTTTTTTTTTTTGTAAGAGTACTTTCTAAAAATAATTGTAATAGAGTTGGATACTGCTGAGAAAGTTATTGCAGAAATGGTTCTGTTTTTTAATTTTAATTTTTAAATTAAAACATGTAGTTGGTAAAAAAAATTTTTTTTTTTTGGTGGGGGGAGGCCCAAAGTGGAACCCCTTGACCAAGTCATTAACCTGGTGAATCAACCCAGTCGAAAGAAGATTCCCCCACTGCTCATCCAAGTTTACATAAATGTTCTTCAAGACTTCATTGAAAACAAAATCTTCAATCTGTCTTTTCATCGTTCCTTTCTTGAGCTGATCAGTCCCGTGAAGTGAAGCAGATTTCCTGCCCTTTACCTTTTCATGTCAGTTGGTTTTAGCGTTCTGAATCTTTTCTCACAGTGGGGATTTTGCTTTGGAAGTGAGCGTCACACTTGTTGAGTGCGGCCGGGCTCCGGATTCCGCTTCTTCTAGCTCCTACCAGAGTGCCCCTGGCTTATGTTTTGCATTTGCCTCTCATGACAGGAATTTATTTCCCTGGGCAGTAGGGGGGCCGGCTGGCCTTTCCTACCCCGGGTCAACAACATTACTGTTTTGTTTCATCTTTACTCCTTCCCCCTCCTCAGCAGGCAGACTGTTGCTTCTGACAGGAGAGCAGAAGGGAATGTGGGCTGAGATGCTCCAGCAGTTCCTTCCAGGGGCTGGCCGTGTGTTTGGCACAGTTCTGGATACTAAAAAGAAACTTAAAATGAAGTGAAAGACAAGTTAAAAATATATTACAAACAGATGTTTGCACTTACATTAAAAAATTCCAAGTGCAGCCCTTTGACCCACAGTGTCCTTCTGGAAATCTGTCTTGTGGAAATAATTGAACACATGCAAAGGGACTTCGCTCTAACATGCTCGTCTCAACCTTCCTCATGATGAGCACGAATTAGAAATGACTGGAAATTTCAACCACCAGGACTTACTTAGCCTATAAATACTGTGGAATCCTTGGTTAAAAGAATGTCCTGTGGGAAGGGAGAGGGGAGAAAGAAAGTGGGCGGGAAACACAGTGGACTGTGGTGGGCTGTGGTAACAGTACCTGAAGGAGAAGACTCTATGCCTGTAACTTGTGCCACCGTGCAAACCAGTGTTACCTTAACAAAGAAGAAGGAAGGGAAGGGAGGAGACAAGGAAGAAAGAAGTTAGTGACATATACAGATATAATTTATTAATTGGCAAAGCGTATGCTATAAAATGTAGTTTCATCCCATTTTTAGAAAAATACACAAGATGACAAGGAGAATTTACATCAAGATTATATGGCAGCAATGAATTGTTTTTCTCATTTGTGTTTTAAACTTTCCTACCGTAAACTTCTACAAAGTCATTTTTTTAAAAAAGATTTTATTTATTTATGCATACAAGAGCTGGGATATAAGCCAGAGTCCAGGGAGGTGAGAGGATTCACCAGAGATAGAGCCGGGAGCAGAACAGGCAGACTGACTGAAACTTCAGCACTGCTGAGGGGAGCAGCGGGAGGCAGGAGAGGTCTGCTGCGCCCTGCCGGGTCCCCTCCCTGGCTGGCGGCAGGGATCAAACTCGGCAGGGATCAAACTCGTGCTGCAGTGGCTGCCATTTGCTTCATAGTGCGTAGCTTACCCCATTGCGCCACCAGGAAGACCCCTACAAAGTCATTTTTAATTGAAAAACCACCCCAAAGAATATAGTCCCTGTGAACATCATCATATGCCTTGTTTCCCTCAAGTAATTGGTTTTAGAAATAGCTGTGTCAACAGTTGACGTCTTTAGGCAAATGAAAACATTTCTTCTACTTTCTTGCCTTGATACCTCCTTTCCCCTTAGATGGTGGGGTCCCAACTCCATAGCTCGTGAAGTCTTATGAGAGGAGAGCAGGTGACTCAGGCTTTATTTCAAGTTTCACTTTCTCATTCTCCTGCAACCTGGAGACATTTACTTTTCGGCTTTCTGTCTGTGAATTATGGAGAGCGCCTCCTCATTATCACCCAGAGAGGTGCTAAAACACCAGCAGCTCCGAGCTCACAGAGTCTCAATTACTGCATAGTTAGCATGGACTCCAGGCCACCCAGGGTCCTGGGCTCTCCTGCTGCTCCCAGCAGTCACTAACTGTTGCGTTACCACCGAGCCATTATTTATTAAGGCAACAAACACCTGAGAACTGACACCCTGGATTCACGCTCTGGCTCTTCCTCGACCCCTGTGGTCTGGGAAAAGTCCGCTAATTTCTCTGGGCCTCAGTTTCCTCACTCATAAGATGAATAGTCTCCCTTGTGGAAAGGATGAAATGAAATCCAAAATGCCTCATGCCCAACACAGAGTAAACTCTCAACAAATAGCAACGATGAAGTTACTGTTAAGTGTCTGATATGTGGGAAATGCCGCGATTCACGTTCATTCATTCGACAGACATTTAGGGGGTGCTTGTGCGGGCCGGCCAGATGCCAAGTCACACCAGTGTGGGGCTCACATCGCTGCAGATGTCGTGAGCACGGCCACCTTAAACTCCTGGAAGCCGTTTCACTGAGTATGTGACTTGGGGAAGGGGAAATTAGGTAATCTTGAGGCGCCAGAATGTTGGGGAGGGGGACTCGGGGAAGAAGGAACTAAGTAATCAGGAAACGGGAGGTCCTAGCTTAGGGACCAGATGTTTTGGCTGAAAAGCTTATCTTGTCAGATCACCAGGATGGGCACAAAGCAGAAAAATGTACAGTCATGGGAAATTACTGTGAGTCGGATGTTTTGGAAAACGCTATATAAACCCTGGTCTTTGAGCGCTCGCGGTCCTTGCTGAAACCCGCTGCGTCGGGCAGATACTTGGACCCAGCTAGCGGGAAGTAAACCTCGTTGTGTGACCTGCATTATCGTGAGTGTCCTCTGTCCATTCGAGGGGGGTCAATACCGGACTCTAACAGCAGACCCAGAGATGCACTAAAGTGTGGGGCGTCGTGAGTGTGGACGGTGAGAGTTACATTTGTGGGACCCTTCTTCCGTGCCGGTCACTGCATTAAGTGGTTTTCAGTGTGTGATCTTGTTTCCGTGTGAGCCCTGAGGGATGAGACTGTCATGGTCGTTATCTGATAGTCTGCAACGTTATCGTTATTGGGTTACTGGCCAGTAGTCGTGTGACAGCATCAGAGGGCTTGCCGACTCAGTGGCAGCAAGTGGGCAAGCGGGCACAGCAGGCATCCTCAGGCCTGGCTGCTGGCCCTGAAGACCACTTAACCACCCCACCCTCCTCCCTCCACTGAGTCTTGCTTGCGGGCTCCGCATGGGGTCTTTTTGTTAACAGAGCTTTCTCGACATCTTGCCAAGGCTTTCTGCTTGGGTGTGGGAGATGGTGGGGGTAGGGGGAGAAATTTGAGTTTTCCTCATTTGGTGTGAAAGTCCTTAACTATCTCTGCAGGAGACCATCAGGGAAAGCATAAAGGACAGGCCGCCCAGAGCGGGGTGTGTTTCAAGCAGGCCGGGCAGCTGCCTCTGGTGGAGAGGCCGAGGCAGCTGGGGGGAGCCTCAGCATGCTGCTGGTGGTGCCAAGTGATGGTGAAGGAAGCAAAGCCACACACAGTCCCCCCCGCCCCCCCCCAGACTTCCTTCCTGCGGTTTCAGTTACCCCAGGTCCGCAGACCCAAAGACACTACATACAAGTATTTTGATAAGTTTTTTTAATGCCATTATCACTATTCTATGAGCCTTTATTGTTAACCCCTTTGTCTAGTGGCCCCCCTAAGCTTCGTGGGCACATGTGTACACTCCATGCCGGTTCTGAGCCCCGTGAGTGCAGGCATCCTCGGGACCTGGAGGCACCGCTGCGTGGATAAAGGGGCATCACTGTGCACCTCACGGGGTCGCATCGTCTTGTTTTCCTGGAGCCTTTAGGAAAGACCCCTCCAGCTCTAAGTAGCCGCTCCCTCCTCTGCTCTGCAACCACCCAGCTATTTGGAATGTGCGTCCCTGCAGAGGTAATGCTGAAAACACAGAACTGACAACGTTGTTGTTATGAAATAGTTCAAGTATGCAGGGAAGTATGAAGAAAAATACCCACTGCTTGGCTTTGTCAGATCTTAATTTGTTGCTTTTTTACTCCAGATTCTTTCAACAACAAAAAAAATGCAGATGTAGTGAGGGCTGTATGCCCAGTTCCATCCCCTCCCGCACCCCTCGCAGAACCCTGCCGGGTTATCGTTAGCGTGCGCGCTGTTACCGTGCGAGGGTGACCGGCTTCCACCCGTGTCCTTGCGCGCACGCACCGAGCCTCTCTGGGAGGTGTCTCCAGCGCACCTGCTGGTCACGGTGAGTGCACGTGTTTCTCTCCCTCAGGTTGACCGCATGGGGGGCAGCTGCTGCTTCTCTGTCACTGCTGGTGTTGCCCTCTGAGGCTCTGGCCGGTCTGAGGCATGTGAAATGCACCATTTGTTGAATGAACTGTTCGTTCCTTATCGAGTGCTCTTGGCGCCCTTGTCAGAATTGATTGTCCATAATGTGCAGGTTTATTTCTGGGCTCTAAGTTTTATTCCACTGGTCTCTGTGTCTATTCTTGGGCCAGCACCACGGTTTTCATGTCTGCGGTTTTGTACTGTTTTAAAATCAGGCAGTGTTCTACTTTTTCAAGATTATTTTGGGACCCTTGAAATTTTATGTGAATTTTAGGATGGGTTTTTCCACTTTTGCAAAAGTGCCCTTGGGATTTTGGTCGCACTTGCACGGACGCTGTATCACTTTGGGTACTCTTGACATTGATGTCTTAACAATATTAAATCTCCCAGTGTGATACTGGGCAGAACCAAGCGGTGTCCAGGAACCCCAAACTGTTAAGGGGAAACCCATGTTGCCATTCTAGGGGTTCATGTCACCCACATGCATAAAGCAAAGCCATCATACTCTGGTGTGCTCACAGATTTTTTAATTGTTGAGAAGTTCAAAGGTCAGAGACAGAGGAAGTAGGATTTCAAAATGCAGACTCTCTAGCAGTCTCTGAAAGCACCCATCCCATCACGGCCAAACAGGCTGGGCCCAGAGTCCAGCGACCACGCCCTAAAGGCAAAGCTCCCCAGAGAGCAAATCCAAGGCCCCTCCCGTGGGGGCCACCAGCAAGGGGCCGGGCAGGTGAGGGGCTGCGAGAGAAGCAGCGTCAGCTGCGCATCACACAGCTGAGCCCAGCCGGAGGCCGTGGCCAGAGGAAGGGCCAGGAAAAACCTCTCCCACGAGTCTTCCGCATCTCTGCCCGTTCTCCAGTGGTCCAGCCACTCCTCCCTCCGTGCCAGCAGCCCTGTTCAGGAAGTCTGGTTCACAGGCCCAGAGCTGTGGTCAGACGTCGCAGCTCAGAGACTGGGGAGCAGTTCCTCAGGCCGCTCACCGCTGGGCATCCCCGCTGCTCCGGCCGCCTCTCTCGGTTCACGACACAGCTGCCCGTGCATTTATTTCCGTGGTCTTCCATTCCTTCCAACAGGGTTTTATTCTTTTTTGCACTGATTACATTTTAAGTTGCTTGGTTGCTGATCCCCTCTAAGAAGACGTGGCATTTAGAGCACAACGCGAGAGTTTTTTCTGAGATACAGTCATAAATTTTACCTGTAAAAGAAGAAAGCAACATAGTGTTTTTTTTAGTACCCATATTGGTTTCCTTAGTGCTGGTCCCTGAGGATCCTTGGATAAGGGGAAAAGGTAGAAATTTGGCTGGCTTCCAGCCTCTGGGGAGATTCTGCTAACTTCACCATGTTTACTAGGTCATAGGGCACGACGAGGCTTAGTCTACCCTCTGCTGAATTCCACTAATAAAAACTCCAGGAAAATGTTACTGTTGAATTCATGTTCAAAGTCATGGTAACTTCTCTAGCTCCATTTCCTATCATCATATTCACATTGCCTCATATAATATCATTGAATGTCATATGATAACCTAGGACAAATGGTTTCAGGTCTTTGGCTTTCTTAAGCTGTCTAGCCTTTCTCATACCCAGTTCAGCCTGAGTCCTTCAGACATTTAAATTTGCTGGTACATGCCAGACACCGCTTCTCTCCCTTCATTAAGTTCACAATATGCTGTGAAGGTTACTTAAATGACTCAGATTGTCCTAAAACATCACGACAATTTGCATTCTTCTCAAATTTTCTTTCTCCATGAATATAGCGTCTGGCTCTGCTCAGTTCCACGAAAGAACGACTCCAAACTTTTTCCTTCAGATAATGGTTTTGCACCAAAACAGTATTTAACAAGGAAAACAGGGAAGTATTATTCAGTGGAAACTTTCAGGCTGAGAGGAAGAAGAAAAAGGCATCTCTATGTTTGAGAGCCAGAGCGGGATGGGGAGAGGAGGCTCCGCACCCACGTGTGTCTGTCTGTTGGCCTTGAAGTGAGCACGAGGCCTCTTTATTAGCATATCCATTGAATATTCCCTCACCAGTCTGGGCACTCTGAAATTTGTCTCCTGATTGAACTTTCACAATCCGTCTGCAAGACCAATCATCATTTTGCCTGTTTTATAGCAGACCAACCTCCGAGGGCTTGAGGTTTTGCCCTGGCCATGAAAAGAGTGACAGGGCTGGATTCAAAACAGAGACACTGGTTCCCAAACCCCAGCTCTGGTCATTTTCCTAGTGTTGGCTCCATTCTTCTTCTCTGTGGGGATTCAAAATCACTTATCCTCAGTAGTTAGCTGGTAAACAAGGGCCTGGTGTGTGTTCTGCTCTGTTTGCCATGTACAGAATGATCCAGCCTGGCCAGAAGGGGACAGGACGGGACAGCAGGCAATGGAGAAGAGACTAAGTGGGTAGTTGCTGTTGACCTTGAAATGATGGGAGTTGGATGAAAGCCGGCTGCCCCCTGTCTCCTCCCAGGCTGCATTGTGCGATCACTCTTTGAATTCTGCCCTCCAGCGTACTCCCCTTTTTCTCGCTTGAGTTTCTATCGTTTCTTTCTTTTTTTTTTTTTAAAGATTTATTTATTTATGCATACAAGCACTGGGGTACAGGCCAGAGGTGTGGGGGTGCGGTGAGAGGATTCACCACAGACAGAGCAGGGAGCAGAACAGGCAGATCAANNGAAGTACACTGCTAAGGGTAGCAGCGGGCATGGCAGGAGAGGTCTGCTGTGCCACGTGGGTCCCCTCCCTGGCCGGCAGCAGGGATCGAACTTGTGCTTCAATGGCTGCGGTTTGCTTCATAGTGCGTTGCTTAACCCACTACGCCACCAGGGAGGCCCAGTTTCTATCGTTTCTATGAAGTCAGAGACCCCCAGCTGAAAAAGGGGATGCATTTGTGCTATTGAATGTAATTGTGCTATTCTCAAGTTTGGGATTTAGGAACATTTGGGGATATACCCCTTCAAATATCAAGTCTGTTTTCCCCAAGTACCAAGGGACTCTGTTTTGTATCTAACTTCACTGATTTTCCTTTAAATAAGACTGGTGAAATTTAGGAAGAAACTCTGTTGGCCTCAGCTACACCCAAATCTCAGGTACTTTCACAACAGGTTTCCCCCAGTATCCAAAAAGTGAAATGCCCCAATTGGGTGTGTTCCTTTTTGGGATCTGGAAATGCTATTCCCTTTACTTTTTTTAAAAAATGTATGTATACAAGAACTGGGTGCATATAAGCCAGAGGTGCGGGGGGTGAGAGGGTTTACCAGAGACAGAGTTGGGAGCAGAACAGGTGCAGAGGAGCAGCGTGAGAGGCAGGAGAAGTCTCTGCTGTCACCCCCCCTGGGTCACCTCCCTGGCCGGGGATTGAACTCGTGTTGTGGTGGCTGCGGATGCTTCATGGTGCTGACTTAACCCCTAGTGCCACCAGGGAGGCCCTCCCTTTAATTTTTATGGAAAACATTTGAGCATTTCCAGACCAAAAAATGATCTACCACATCTTAACAAATAGGGAGTTTTACTTTCGGAGAATGAGGGAAACCCGTATTAGCTTTACCCACTATGTGCACATAGCTGAGGGGAAAGATGGCCAAGATTCAGAATGTACTTAGTTCCGAGGCAGGTAAGACCAGCAGCATCTTCTGGGCCTAGAGCGTGGAGGGGGAGGGGGCTTGAAGTGCTGTCAGCAGACAGTGCGTTGACAGGGCGGCGGGAGGGCTGGCCCCGTGCCTGGAGCACACACCGACCAACTGAGGAGCTCCGTCGTGACCCGCCCGCCTGCCGGGGCACCACGGTCCCCTTGCTGCGTTCCACTGACCTACAGCCAGCAGCATCTTTGCGTTACAGGACAGCTTTTAAAAATTACATCCCTGTTTTCATTGTTTATGGCTGTAAAATTCTGCCACTGCCCATCCGAACTCCTGTATCCTTCAGAGTTTCTGGACCACATATGAATGGGGTCTGGATTTTAAAATGCACATTTTCGCATTGTTCACCATGCTTTTGAAAGTAATCCGCGTTGAAAAAATGGGAGAACATTGGCAAGGACGTCAATGTAAAGATCAGAAAAAGTCACCCACGATCCCACCACTGGCCGCGTCCGCACTTGGGTAGATCCCCCGAGGGATCTTTGGGGAACGTTTTCCAAGCTCCAGGGCAGCTGGCCAGGAATCTGTCCCTCGCTCTGACCTCCTGCACTCACTCCTCCCTTAATAGAAATTTGCTTCATCGAGCTGCCCTCCCATGGTAACACTCAGGCCAGCTGCTTGAGGTTCTGGTAACTGTAGAGTGGCAGGTCCTGGCAACAAGGCAGGTGGGAGGACGGACTCGGGGGAAGGACGGCACTGGGCAGGGAGCACTGCACCTGGGGCGGCTCACGCCCTGGGACACGAAGGCACTGCTGGAAAGAGGCACCACTGCCTGTGCAGAGCGGGTGTGCTCTGTGCCCGCCCATCCCACCTGTGTGGAGCGGGTGTGCTCTGTGCCTGCCCTTCCCTCCTTTCTGCGTAGGTGCCAGAACTGAAGCCTACTGCCCGCACTAGGTGTGTAGGGGCCGCAGGGCCGGCTCCTCCTCAGGATGCGCATGCCTGGGTAGGTAGGTGATCACCTGGTTCCAGGCATTGCATGCAGCACGGTCCCTCCCGCGTCCACCACCTCGTTTGCATCCTCCTCAGCGCAGGTGATCGGCTGTTACTTGCTGGGCAGCTTCAGCGAGAGTTCACTTAGGAACATCAAAGCGAGGCCACAAACATTCAGTTTTTGTTCGCTCCTCCTTGTAAACAAAAGGCTGCATTTTTCTGTATCCTGCTGGGGTTATCTCCCCCTCAATATGCCTTGGAGATTAAAAAAATATCTGTATGTCAAAAGTTTCCTCATGGACTTTGATACCTTCAGAATATTCCATTGTGTACAGGTAGCATAATGGAACCGGTCTCTGGTCTAGGGTATTGGATTCTTTCCTGTTTTGAATAGTGCTGCAAGGAGTGACTTTGTCTGTCTGTAATTTCTCAAGTATGGCCAAAGATAAATTCCCAGAAGTTCAATTACTGGGTCAAAGGAGCTATTCAGCTGTAATTTCGAACTCCGTGCCCAAATTCTTTCCATGGGGGGTGTACAGATTTATACTTCCACCCAGCAAGTGTGAGGGTATCATTTCTCTTAGGGAGTCATTAAGCACTTCTTCCATGATGCCTTGAATTGTTCTTTTGTTGTTTTAATGTGGATGTTGTCCTCCTAATTAGTTGGTAAGTTTATTGAGACAAGGGTCAGGCCTTGCACAGCTTTCCAATCGTCTGCACTTATAAATAATAGAACATGGTGCCCTAGGAGCGCAGGAAGCGTGTTTGTAGTGCAGTTTAGGAGACTGAGCCAATTAAGCCTTAACGATAGGCTCTCTTTACTTTGTTAGGGTTCAGCTGAACCGATTGCTAGCCCCAAAGTAAATTCTTCAGAAGCCTTGTTTCAAGTAATGGAATGAACTGAAACGAGGAAGCATCAGCGGGGCTGAGGGCGGGTCCACACTGCCTTGTGGCCTCTACCCTGGACTGGAGCGGGTTTCCCAGCTTCCATGTGCCAGGGAGAGCAGAACAAAGAGCGGCCTTGCGCCTATGTAAATATGACGTCATTGTGATCTCACTGTCCTCTGGCTATAGGCACCAAGAGGTTCCCGCTGCTGTCTTGTTCCCGCTGCTGTCTTGGTTCCCAGGGGCCGTCCACTGCATCAGCTGCCGGGGCTTCGAGCTTTGGGGCTTGCACTTCTTCTGGAAGGGTCCTGTAAGAAATGTCCCTGTGCTTCTGTGCAGATGCCCTGTGTCGGTGGCCCTGCCAGGATCCTGAGGGAGAAAAGGGAGAAAGGACATGCATTTTGTTTGTCATGTTAATGGTTCTGGCTAAAGAGAGGTCTGCTGTCTTCAAAACGGTTGTAAAAATAATGCGAATAGATAGTTTTTAAATCCCTGAAAGAGAGCCAGGCATTTTGAGGCATGTGCAAGAAAAGCTCAGTTTTTCAGAAACCTTCTGGGTGACTAGGGTTTAATAGACAGCCACGCCCGGAGTGTGGCAAAGGGGCTCCTTGGCGGAGGGCTGAGTGACTGCAGAAATCGAGTCTGAGTTCAGGTTTGGGGACTGACTGCTCAGAGGCCAAGGGCAGGTGGTCAACAGGATTCCCAGCACTCCTTTCCTGGACCCCCGCCCAGGACCGGCCACTCCCGCTTGGGCAGTTTCAGGGCCAGTGAGCAAACACCCAGAGTGACTTCCTGGACGAAGTAACTGGTAAGTTGTTGCAGCTTCACAGGTCTCGTGTCATGAGTGATTCTCCCACTGTAGAGTTCAGGGTTCATGTAGGCTTTGCCCCTGGGGATTTGAGACACCGCTCCAGTGTCCCCAAGCAGCTGGATGAAGTCGATGAAGTTTTAGTTCATTTAATTGTCCTTCCTTATTATTTACATTATGGGTGATAATGTGTATACTATATTCCTCCCTCGCTGAAGCTTTTCAAATATCTCCAAGCCCAGGGCTTCACGACAACGGGTCTTTGTTCTTTCACTGGGCACAGCCGTCCTAGTCTGGAGACGGGGTTCTCTCTTCACTCAGGGATGCCTTAAATAATTTGGGTCACTTCCTCTTCTCCCTTACTTCTTTTCTCCTTTGGGAATACCTACTGAGGGAAAATTGGACTAGTTCTGTTTATCATCCCTGAGCTTTTCTCTCATCTTTTCTTTTTTTTTGTCTACTGTTTTTTTCAAAAGGTTCTCCTTTACTTCCTGATCACAAATTTAAGTCTTTTTAAAAAAATGTTTATGCACACAAGAGCTAGGGTACAGGCCAGTGGTGCAGGGGGTGAGAGGATTCACCAGAGACGGAATGGGGAGCAGAACAGGCGTATCTACTGAAGCACTGCTGAGGGCAGCAGCAGGGAGATAGGAGAGGTCTGCTGCGCCGTGTGGGTCCCTCCCTGGCCCGGGATTGAACTCGTGCTGCAGTGGCTGCGGATGCTTCATAGTGATTGCTCCTTCCTAAAAGCATTTCAAGTCTTTTTTTTTTTTTTAAGATCCATTTATTTATGCACACAAGAGCTGGGGTATAGGCCAGAGGCGTGGGGTGAGAGGATTCACCAGAGACAGAGGGGGGGGCAGAACAGACAGATCGACTGAAACACACTGCTGAGGGGAGCAGCGGGGAGACAGGAGAGCCATGTGGGTCCCCTCCCTGGTTGGGGACCTGGGATAGCAATCGCGCTGCAGTGGCTGCGGATGCTTCATAGTGGCTGCTTAACCCACTGCACCACCAGGGAGGTCCCAGCATTTCAAGTCTTTATTTAGAAGCTGGGTGATTTCTTACGACCAGAAATATGCTGTGGGAATAAACTCCTGTTTCTGTCTGTCAGCCTGGGGCAAAGGGCCTTCATCACACGTCTTCCCTCTGAACATCTGGTCTTGCGGACCCATGGATGCTCTTCAAGGAGGACTTACTGTGCTTGCAGTCCAGTTCCTTGGGGATGACATCTAGAAACTGAACTGAAAGGAAAATGACAGCCCATAGTCCCAGGCGACTCCAAAGCTGCTGTTACTCTTTTTTTCACTCTCTGTGTGGTGGACGTAAGTCTTGCTCACTTTGCTCAAGTGCTCCTTTGGTCATCAGTTTGTCTGAAGAAGTCAGGCTTGTCCTCCGCATGGGGCCACACCCTGACTTCCTCGGGTCGTGTACGAAGGAGCTCAGAAGTCACGTTCTTCCTTGAGAAGGCCAGGCCAGCCTCGGCCGCCCAATGATTCAAACAGAGCTTACACTGTCTTGGCCCAGATCCTGTGACCTGGAGGAGGGAGAAGGGACTTGAGCGGGTAAGTCGGCGTTTCTGGCTGTGCGTGGAGCTGCCAGCACGGAGGAAGGGGTGTGGCTTCCCAGACTCCTGCTGACCCACCAGCCACGCTGTGGAGAAAGTTCTTGTCCCGTCTTTCCTTCTGCGAGTTAGTAGAGGGAGGGCATTTATTCAAGAAAGACAAATACGCCTCTTATTGGCAATAAATAATAACCAGTTGAGGACCTCCCTGGTGGTGCGGTGGGTCAAGCAACGCACTATTATTAAGCAAGCTGCAGCCACTGCGGCATGAGTTCGATCCCTGCTGCTGGCCAGGGAGGGGACCCACATGGCGCAGTGTTGGGGAAGCCAGAGAACATCATCATTTTTACCTCCGGAGAGTTACAGCGACAGCGCAGCAGACCTCTCCTGCCTCGCCCGCTGCTCCCCTCAGCAGTGTGTTTCAGTGATTCTGCCTCTTCTGTTCCTCACTCTGTCTCTGGTGAATCCTCTCACCGCCCACCCCCCATATCTCTGGCTTATACCCCAGATTTTGTATGTATAAATAAATAAATATTAAAAAATAACCAGTTGATACTGTGATGTTTGAAAAAGCATGTGATAATTTTTCTTGTAGACTCCACATGCTTTGCCTGTCACCAGGGGCTTGTCACGGTTACCCCAGACTGAACTGTCGTTCCTCCGAGGGGCTCCTTAGACTTATCCTGCTCATAGGTTTGAGAGTGACGTTAAGTGGCAGCCCTCTCAGAAGCATCCCTTCTTAGTAGCGTCTTGGAGGTTTTCTTCTTTGTTTTGTTCGCTGCATCGAATCTGCGCCTCGTGGCACGCCTCTGTGGTGCTCACCGAGCCAGTGAACTCTGTGACCCCTGCGTATCAAGACCTGCGCCTCCAGGAGCCACCCTCGTTCAGCGGACACTGCAGCGCCAGTGCCCTGCATGGCAAGCCCAGCCTGACCGCAGCCGTGTGTCCTGAGGAGAGCATCCTGAAGCCACTCGGTCGTTGTGCGAATGTCCTCGCGTGGGATCATGCAACCCAGAGGGTGACTGGCACGCTTTCTCTCTGTGCGGTCTGTAACCAGCCAGAGTGCTGTCTCGTGGCACTTGATGGTGTAGGAAGAGCTCATGGTGAATTGACAGGAGTGAGGTTTTGCAAGACCAGTAGGTAGACATTGGCCAGGGAACAGGCAGAGGTGGGGGGCGTGGAGCAGGAGGTGGGTTGAGTCAGACACTTGCTGTGCCGGGGCCGGGCTGGGGCAGCAGGGACTGCTGCAGCCACGGGAGCTGGTTCCGTGCTCCGGCCGGCCAGTGCGGTGCTCCCTGAGGGAAGACTGGGTGGTAACACAGGAAGGTGTGTGTGGTGCAGAAGCTTGGAAGTTGGGCCTCCCTGGTGGCACAGTGGGTTAAGCAGCGCACTATGAAGCAAACTGCAGCCACTGCAGTGTGAGTTCGATCCCTGCCCCCGGCCAGGGAGGGGACCAACATGGCACAGCAGACCTCTCCTGTCTCCTCGCTGCTCCCCTCAGCGGTGTGTTTCAGTCAGTCTGCCTGTTCTGCTCCCCACTCTGCCTCTGGTGGATCCTCTCATTGTCCACACCTCTGGCCTGTGCCCCAGCTCTTGTGTGCATAAATAAATCTTTAAAAAAAGAAGCTTGGAAGTTGTGCTGACCGTGGGCTCCCCACAGGGACTGCACGGGGGTGTTGAGTTTGCAACAGGGAAGATGAGCATGAAGATGAGGGGTGGTGGGGCCACAGCAGGCGGCGATGGCTGCAGAACTGAGCTCACTTGGGGACTGATAGGAAGTGGGTTTAAGGCAGGGGGAAGGTCGGAGTGGACTGTGGAGGTGGTAGAGCTTCTGTGCCGTGCGGGCTGCTTATGTAGGTGTGGAGGGAGTGTGGGAGGACACATGGGCTCATTTCATGCATATTGAGTTCGGGGAACTGGGAACCATTGGGAAGAAAGGCCCAGAAAGGGGCCTTCCTGGTGGCACAGGGGGCCAGCACTGTGAAGCATCCACAGCCACTGCAGCATGAGTTTGATCCCTGGCCAGGGAGGGACCCACAGGGCACAGCAGACCTCTCCTGTCTCCTGCTGCTCCCCTCAGCAGTGTGTTTCAGTCAGTCCACCTGTTCTGCTCCCCACTCTGTCTCTGGTGAATCCTCTCACCCCACACATCTCTGACCTGTACCCCATTTCTTGTATGCATCAATAAACACATCTTTAAAAAAAAAAAGCCCCTGGGCATTCTTGGGGCTCCAGACATGTGAGCATCATGTTGATTTATATGAGCACCCGTGTTTCAACAGACAAAGAGCTGAATCAAACTTTGGGTGGCTCAGAGCACTGGAAAAAAGATATAGCTTGGGGAAAGAAGATGCAGGACAGAGGGCCAGGGACTCAGGCACGTGGACGGACGGACGGATGGAGGAGGACGCCTGAGACAGGACAGTGGAGACGTGAAGCCAGGCAGACTTTCTCAGGTTCTGCAGAACTCAGGGCCTTTGTGCTGCCGGCTATCCCCTCCCCTGCCCTCCCCTCCCAGCTTGGAACTCTTACAAGCGCTTCCTTCCTCGAGTCCTCTGCTATGTGAATGGCCACTGTTTGTCTCTCTCCCGCTGACCTGCTTTCCTGCATCTGTGCCCTTGACTCCTTCTTTTGGCTGTACATGGTAGCGCTTTGTCCTTCCGAATTTCCACCCTCTTGGCCCAGTCTTCTCTCAGTGAGCTCTTGGGTTGTTTTCACGTCCTGGTGACGGTCAATTGGGCAGTGGTAAACACTGCAGGGTGCATCGTCTTTTGAGATGATTGTTTTCTGGTCTTGGATACGGCAGAGCGGAGTGGGATGCTGGGTCCCACATTTAGCTTTTAAGGCGGATCCAGGGGGCACTCCGAAATGGCCACACCTGTTTACATTCCCACCAACAGGTGTCAGGGGCTGGGAAATGTTTGAAACTGAGATTCTTGGCCCCCTCCCAGTGGCTGTGATTCAGTGGGGGTGGCAGGAGGTGGTATTTCAAGTGTCCCCTGCTGGCCTGGGCTCATAGGCTGGGGGACCTTGGAACAGGCTGTTTTAATGGGGGGGGCAGTTTGCGGTTTCTGGGGATGTGAGAGCCCCGAGTGTGTTTCGAGGTTGAGGTGATGGAGGTAGCAGAGACTGGGAGAAGCTGGAACATCCCGGAGAGAACAGGGTGATTAATGAAGGAGATTCAGGGACAAGATGAGAGGAGCAGAATAAATGGAAGGTGGGGGTGGCGGAGGCTAGTGTGAAAATACTGCAGTGACCTCTTCCAAAGCACAGTGCCTTTGAGGAAGAGGGTGCTCTTGTAGCTTCCACTTCTTCGTTTTGTTTTGTTTTTAATCTCCTACCTCTGCTGAGCAGTGTTTACCCCTTTGACTGGCTTGCAGTGGTCAGGCGCCTTTGTCTCTCCCCAGAACCCTGCAGCCCTCACTCTGCGTGCAGGTCGGGGGCCGCGGATGAGTGATCGGTGATGAATAGACTTTCAGTAACGCGGCCTTTCAAGGAGAAAGGGAAATTGCAAAAATGTCTGATCTTGCTGCTGAAACTGTGTCCCTACCCCGTCTTGCTGGGATGGCTTCCGGTGCTCGCGGCTCCCGCGGGAACAGGCCCCTGGTATCGTCACCCCAGCCCAGCACAAAGACACGCTCCCTGCGTGAACCAGATCCCCTTTCTTGTAGCCTCAGAGCCCTCAGAGAAACCAGAAAGCTTCAAAAGTCACTTTGTACCATCAAAACACCCACTGCCCCGCGGCTACAGCGAGCGCTGGGGCCTGCCTGAGTCCAAGACAACACCCAGCCAGGGCTCGCTCCAACAGGCCTCCACCTCTCAGGTCTGAAGCTTATGCCTGCCCTGGGGTCCTCGGGGGACCCTTGTGGCCCTTTGTTTTCCGAGCCCTGAACCAGGCGATAGAGGCAACAGACTGAGATGAAAACATCGTCTTTTTTGCTGCGCACGCTGGCCTGAGGATGCAGCCTGCACTGAGGTCACGGCGGCTTCTCATCTGCTCTCTGTGACCTGGACTCCCCAGACGTGGGCTGAGTCGCTGCAGACTGGCTCAGCAGCTATGGCAGGCGGGGGACGTGCCTGGGCAGCGCGGGTCTGAGGACCCCATTCCAGGTTCCAGGTCGCATCGATCATGTAGGTTTGTCTTCCTGGAGCAGAACACAGAGGAAGCCGGCAGAGAGCTTGGTGGAAGAGTGAGGAGTTCTCTAAGAGAAGGTTTGCTGCACTTTTTCAGAAATCTCCATCAAAGAAGCTTGGGGAGATGGGGAGAGCTGCTTTCTTCTGTGCTCTCCAGCCATTCAGCCTCTGAACCTGTGGGTTTCATAATCAGACCTGGCACCGAACTGAGGATGGGCTGCATCGGAGAAGCAGAAGGGAGCAGGTGAACTCCAGCCATCATTAAATCCTCCCTCTTCCCTATGGCACCTTTGTGTATCTGCTGGGACCAGTGGGTGGGCTTTCCAGCTCTGCAGGCAGAAGGTTCCAGAAAGGGGCAGAACAGCACATGGGTTGAACTAATTCCAGCATTATATTGTGCTCCAAAGCAAAGGTTCATTTTCTGTTTTACTTCTCAGCTTGAGAAATGCTTAGCTTTGGGTCCAAATTGTACCCTGTCAACAACATAAAATTACCCCGAATTAGTCACTCCTTCAGTTATTAAGTTCTAAAAGGCAAGAAGCTCTCAACTGAATGGAATAAGACAAATGCTTGTACAAGTAACTACAATGCACCCTGAGTATTTTAGGGGAAAAGTGACACATTTCAGCAGCCTGGAGGGGGCGCACTCCTGCCTGATCCTGGAGGAGGGGTTCATGAAAGTCACAGCTTTTTTTTTTTTAAGAGAAATAATTTTTATTAAAAAAAAAAATATTTATGCATACAGGAACTGGGGTACAGACCAGAGATGCAGGGATGAGAGGAATCACCAGAGACAGAGCGGGGAGCAGAACAGGCAGATGGACTGAAACACACTGCTGAGGGGAGCAGCGGGAGGCAGGAGAGGTCTGCTGCGCCTTGTGTGTCCCCTCCCCGGCTGGCGGCAGGGATGGAACTCGTGCTGCAGTGGCTGCCGTTTGCTTCATAGTGTGTTGCTTAACCCACTGCGCCACCAGGGAGGCCCGAAAGTCACAACTTACTAAGATTTTTTTTTTTTTTGAAAAAATATCAGTCTTACAAATATTATAGTTACAAGAATGGTAAACATTAACTCACATTTACCCATTTTTCACATCTTATGCATGCAATTTTTAAATTCAGAAGTATTAATATTGCTGTAATGTTATGATATAATAGTCTATTTTCAGATTTCACCACTTGTTCCCCTATTGTATTTCGCAGCGGTACTGTCCCCCAGTCTGACACGTAACCCAGGTCACGCCTGGCATGGCGTCATTGCGTTTCTTTAGCCTCCTTTCATCTCAGACATCTCCGCAGGCTGCTCCTCTTCCGTCCCTCCCTCCTGCTTTCTTCAGGGCTTTGGCGGCGTCAGAGTGGAGGTCAGTGGTACAATGTTCTGCAACTTGGCGTTTCACTGCTGTCCCATGGTCAGATTGCCTCATGGTTTCTTCTCCTTTTGATTTTGAAATAATTTCAGACTTGCAGAAAGTCCAGAGGAGTTTTGCAATTTTTTGTAATTCAAAATGATTTACCCAGATTCGCCAGTTTTAACTTATTGCCACATCCACATTTATCCTTCCTTCTTCTCTTTCTCCTTCGTGTGTGCAGCATTGTTTCTTACAATAGCTGAGTGACAGAAACAACTGAGGTGTCCAAAGGCAGACAAGTGGATTGCAAACACATGGTGTATATAGATGCAATGGAATAGTATTCAGCTATAAAGAAGATGAAACTTGCCATTTATGACAATATGGAAGGAACTAGAAGGGGTGATGCTAAGTGAAGTAAGTCAGAAGGAGAAAGACAAACAGCAGATAATTTCACTCACACGTAGAATATAAAAAACAATGCAAAGGCCAGCACGTGCAGAGGCGTGGCACATACACAGAGGCACTGGCAATCAGCCAGGGCTCTAGAGTGGGTTGGGGGAGAAGGGGCCATAGAGGCACCTGGAACTTACTGTGTTAAGGAACTTGAACTTTGTTCATAGGGGAAAATGCTGGGGAGTTTTAAGCAAGGAGATTGATAGTATAGTACTTGTTCTCTAGCAAAATTAACTCGAGGGCAATTTGGAGGTGAAAGAGCAATAGACACTAGCTAGGTGGGTATTGTATTAGCTCAGGTGAGGAGGAAATTGTACCGGGAGGGATGGAGGGTCTCTGCGAACACCGACTAGGCTACTGCGCGTGTGGCATCCTTGAGTCACAGCAGCCTTGGGTCAGGAGGTCAAGCAAGTTGGCCAAGAATGGCATTGTAAGTCTGTGGCGGAGTCAGTATGGAACCCTGGCCCATGTGCTGGAGAGCTGCTGGGGCTCCCGGGGGTGCTGGCAGGAGGGTCTGAGAGGAGCCAGTGGGTTCTGCAGGTGAGCCGGTTGGGGAGGCCATGGCTGATGGCCGCTTCCACTACACGCGGGACTGTGGCACCGAAAACTGAGCAGGTGGTTCCTGCAGAAGAGCAGGAATTGGGGGAGGCAGAGAGAATACCATTTCGACTAGCAGTTTCTGTCGGTCAGTTGGGTTTAGGTGGATGTTACTGGGAATTCTTAGACAAGATATCTAGAGCGCAAGAGCGCAGAAGGAGCACAAAGAAGTAGGATAGAGCCATTTGCGGGGAGTTCCCTGACCTGCCAGGGGCCGCTGGGGAACCCAGGGGCTCACAGACTGGCTGAGGGCGCTCTGGGACGATGCTGTGCAGGGAACGTTTTGGGACTCACCCAGCTGCTCACCGACTCGTGTTTACATGCCTCAGTCAGAACAAACCCCTGTTTTCTGACAAGGACGTGGCAGCCGAGGGCTTCTACCACGGTGAGCAGCAGAGGAGGACCCAGTGGTGCGAGGTGGCCAGCGTGAGCCTGAGCCAGGAGACTCGGGAACGGGAGACCGGACGCTTGTAGGACGGTGACTGACGGACAGGCCGAGAGGAAGGACGTCAGGCCCCAGCAAGCAGCAGAGTGCTTGGCCTGGGCGTTTCTGGCCAGAGGCCAGCCAGGTGCAAGAGGCATCCAGGACTGTACCGAGACGTCAGCTACAGTAGCTGGCGCCACTTTTGAGATGTCTCCAGACCTCTCCCCGGGAAGTTCGTGCCTCCTCCGGGGTCTCTGCTCGTCCCCGGAGCAGAGCTTGTGGCTCCTCCGGCCTCCGAGCGTGTTCCCCAGTCTTCCTCTCCTGTGCATCCCGGTTCCCCTGCGCTTAGGGCACAGTCCCTGCCCACTGGTGGTAGAACTCAGACCCCCCTTCGGCCTTTTTTCCATAACGTTCCCCAAATCACTCCCATTAGGCTTGTGTCAGACATTATTGGAGATGTAGGGGATTTTATAACTTAGCAACACAACTTAAGGCCCAGTAATAGATATTTCTATTTTTAAACAAGTTTTAGCTCTTCCTGCACTGGGGCTCCGTGCCCAGGCTCACCTCCCACACTGTTATCTGAGCCCATCCTTGGCCTTTTATTTTTTTTTTTAAATGTAGATCTGTTTGCTCATCTCTTTGTTCCACAGTTTTATTCTGAGTCAAGTTTTTTCTTCTGTACTCTAGCGTCATAGCAAAGTAGTTTCTGCAACAAGGCATTTTCTGTCCCTCAGAAGAACTCTGGCATGCATGCAAGAGCTGGGGTACAGGCCACAGTCACGGGAGGTGAGAGGATTTACCAGACAGAGTGGGGACTGAGGTACACTGCTGAGGGAGCAGTGGGGAGACAGGAGAGGTCTGCTGCACCATGTGGGTCCCCTCGGCCGGAGATCGAACTTGCGCTGCAGTGCTGCAGATGCTTCACAGTGCGGCGCTCCACCCGCTGTGCCACCAGGGAGGCCCACTAAAACAATCATTTCTCACCCTGGTTCATATAGAGAGGTTTACAGGCGGGAGGCAGCACTTTAGCAGAGGGCAGGGCTGAGGCTTCTGTTTCTTGGCCGGTATGAGATGTGCTCCCATGTAGGCAGGGATGTCAAGATTTGGACAGTGAGGTGATGGGTCTGTCGGTAGAAATTTATGAGGTTTCTCATATCATCAGCTGCCATATTTACATAAAATGGTGCCTTTGAGCCTACGGCTTGTAGAATAGGTTCCTCCATAGGGATGGATGATTCAGTTTACTGAGTCCGCTGGTTATGAGAAATCGAGAAAGCAATGGAGAATGGAAGCCAGAGGAAGCCAGGGTCGCAGAGAGCTGGTCCCGCTGAGCTGCTGCCCCACACAGGCTGCCACAGGCCCAATGCTTTCAGTCTTGCTCCAGGGCTGGAATACCAAAGACTGTTCACTTGGTGGCTGGAACAATCAAGGGGCTGCATTTGTGCTCTGCGGCTACCTCACAAATGGCCTCAGATGTAGTCATTAGCACAGGGCAGTTTGCCTCCCTGTAGTTGCCTAGGCTGGCTTAGCTGGGTGGTTCTGGCCTTGGGTCTTCGGTGAGACTGTGTCATCAGAAGGCTTGACTGGGGCTGGTGGAACTGCTCCCAGTCCTGCTTGCCTGGCTGGTGGCAGGTGCAACCACTCCCTCACTACGTGGGCCCCTTCTTGTGCTGGCGACACAGCCTGTGGCTTCTCTAAGAGGGCCATGGGAGAAAGAGTGAGCAACCCAGGCAAAAGCGGAAATGCCGGGTACGCTCCATTTCAACAGTGACATGCCGTCACCCTTGCTGTGTCCTCTTGGTCACACAGACCAACGTCGTTGCAGCATGTGAATGCCGGGGGCCAGGCGCCACCTTTCTGAGAAGGTGTGTGTGCAAGAAAAGTTGTAGGATTGACTGGTCCCCCTAGAATCATGTTCTCATCATTTAGGTTGAGAGTTTATCTTAAGCAATATCTAGAAAAGTAGAGAAAAACTCTCTGATAAAATCTCATTGCCAACTTTATAACATGTACACTTCTGGACCTCCCTGGTGGCGCAAGGGGTTAAACACTGCACTATGAAGCATCTGCAGCCACAGCAGCTCAAGTTTGATCCCCGGTCAGGGAGGGGACCCACATGGCGCAGCAGACCTCTCCTGTCTCCCCGCTGATCCCCTCAGCAGTGTATTTTAGTCGATCTGCCTGTTCTGCTCCCCACTCTGTCTCTGGTAAATCCTCTGACCCCCACACCTCTGGCCAGTACCCCAGTTCTTGTGTGCATGAATCAATCATCTTTAAAAAAAAGAAAAAAAATAAACATTTCTCTTAAAAATTTGGTTGGTAGAAACTTACTGGGTTTTAAGGACCTAAATAACTCCACATTATTAACAAGTTAAGAGTTTAAAAGTTTTTAGTGTGATTCAGTTTGGAAATTGCTCTTTCAATTTTGGTTTTATAGTCAACTTGGTTAACTAACAAGTTACTCGATGCTCTTTACGTCTATGATATTGTACCAATTTCCAGCTGGAATGCCTTGTCTCATGAGACTTTTTAAGTGAGAGTCGCGGGGAGTTGCTTTTGGAATCTCTGGCTGATGGCCCTTAAGGACCAGCCTGGGCTTCATAGACCTGCCACAGATGTGACCTTGGAATTCAGCCGTGAGCACAGGTTGGCCATGTGTGGTCTGTTGGTCTGAGTACGTTTTTGCTGCTTACTGGCATGGCTTAGGGTAAATGTCAGGCATTTACCCTAAATTTGTGCCTGCCTTTGGGGAACTTTTGTATCATTATTTGGGACTTCTACAACTTAGCAAATTTTTTTTAACATATCTTTACTTTCCTATGCTTTATTTACTTTTTAAAGATCTATTTATTTATGCACACAAGAGATGGGGTACAGGCCAGAGTCGTGGGAGGTGAGAGGATTCACCAGAGACAGAGTGGGGAGCAGAACAGGAAGATCCATTGAAATACACTGCTGAGGGGAGCAGCCGGCGAGGCAGGAGAGGTCTGCTACGCCATGTGGGTCCCCTCCCTGGCCGGGGATCGAACTCGCACTGCTGTGCCAGGGATGCTTCACAGTGCGGCGCTCAACCCGCTGTGCCACTGGAGAGGCCTAACCTAGCAAATCTTAACAGCATTTTGATATCCACTGATTGTCCACCATGACTGTCTGACATGGGTGGCCCGTGCTGACATGGGGTGTGGAGAATAAAACCCACAGAGGACAAGACTCTCAAAGAAGATGTGTTCTTAGAGACAGATACACTGTACCGTGTTAGAGACAGCGACTTGCTGGGGTCCAGCGGCTTGCTGGGGTCATAGCTGGTCACCACAGGTTGGGTGTCTTCAGTAGGTAACAGGTCTGAATCAGGCCAGACTGACATTTATTTTTCATGGCAAAGCAACATGTCAACAAACCCTTTTTTGACAATCTGGGCTTTGTTTGGGACTGGTGTTAAGTCAGCATTCTTGCCACAAATTATTTGCAAATCACCCAAACTGCCCCACCTTCTGCCAGATAAAAACCAGAGTCTCTTAAAAGGCAGCGTCAGAGCCAGAACTTTGAAAGCGAGCCATTTAGCAGGCTAATGAGTGTGCTCTGTGGCGTCTTAGAAGATGACCTTTTGTCTTTTTGGCACTGGTGGGCCGAGGAGAAGCGTAACCTTGGAACGCCATTCTAGAAGTTGTCATGCATTGTGCTAATTATAAGCCACAGAACTGCTACATCACATCACATATATAGAAAGGCCCTGGACAGTGGCTGCCAGCACTTTCTTTTAAGATCAAAGAGTCGCAGATAGAACAAGTTGTTATCTGCCTTCAGCTCTCCGATAATTCCCGAGTCAGTTGTACCTTCTGAAGGGTGCGGGGGTCGCCGGTGGCTTGGCCGTGACTGATCCGGAAGCCCTGTTGAGTGGACTGTGGGTGCGACGCTGTCGTGGTGGAGAGTGACGCTGGTGCCTCCCTCCCTAAGACCTGAAGTCACGTTCACCACAGTTTCTTGATCCCTAGAACTAAAACCCCCTTCTCTGAGATGTTAACTTTTTGGGAAAATAGATAATCCATGGGGACCCCTGAAGAGCGCATTTTGCTGCAGTCTGTAAAATACACAGCATCCTACTAGAAGAACACGGTCTCGTTTAGTATGTTTTTTTTGTCACACTAGACGCATTTTATATTCTCTAACATCTGCAACTCAAAGTTTATTTCCCTTGTGGAAGGAATAAATGCTCACTAACTTCGTTAGACAGCTAATCTTTTCATCTTTCGTATCATTTCTTTATTTGAACTGATGTAACAGAGTCGGATGCCGTAGTTAGATCCATTAATGCCACGTGCCATCCGCAGGCTTCTCCAGCAGTTCTCCCGAGCACTGCAGCGTGGCAGGGTTGTGGAGGTTTCAGGCTCTGAGTCAGACCACGTGGGTCCAGATCCTGTCACCCCCACCTGTGGGTTTGGGCACAGGATCTGGTGTCCAGTTTTCTCATCTGGGAGATGGGAATCCTGTTGGGTAGGGTTACCAATAGATCAGAAATGAGATAATGCATGAACTGTGCTTGCAACAGCTTCTGCAACATCACAAGCATGCAGTTGTTTTGGTTGTCAGGACTGGAAACCGAGTCGTGCCTGCTCAAATAATGAGGGTTTACATTTTTTATGACCTTTACAGGAGGCTATGGAAGCAGTCTTGGGCAGTGGCAGCACGAGTTCGGCACTCGTGCAGCAGTGACAGCTGGCGCATACCTGGCCCAGGTCAGCAGCAGCTGAAGCTCTTTACCCCCTTCCCGCAGGCTGGTTTGCGTCCTTCTGAGCGCTGGCTGTTTTCTGTGGATGAGCTTTCTGGCTTATCACCATGCCTATGTGCAGAAGTTCTTCCCTCAGATCTATGCAGCTCAGTACCGGAGCTCTCGCCATCACCTCACTTGGCTTCACAGGGTCCTACTTCCACGCTTCCAGGTGAGAGTGTCTTGTCAGCTGGGACGGGGGCACGAGACCTGGCAGCTCCTTCCAGACTGATGTGATCTGGTTCTATAAGCAGCTGTGCTGTGGGGGTGGGGACTCCAGCACCATCATGGCGATGTGGTTAAGGTGATTGAAGGTGCCTTGCTTTCACCATTGTTTTTTTTTTTTTTTTTAAAGATTTATTTATGCATACAAGAGCTGGGGTACAGGCCAGAGGCAAGGGGTGTGAGATGAGTTGCCAGAGACAGAGTGGGGAGCAGAACAGGCAGATCCACTGAAATACACTGCTGAGGGGAGCAGCAGAGAGACAGGAGAGGTCTGCTGTGCCCTGTGGGTCCCCTCCCTGTTCAGGGATTGAACTCGTGCTGCAGTGGCTGCAGAAGCCCCATGGTGTGGCGCTCAACCCCTTGTGCCACCAGGGAGGCCTGCTTTCACCACTATTTAAAAAGGTCTCATGGGAGGATAATAGACAGGAAGGACACCTGTGGTAAAGCAGATAGCCTGGTGGATTTGGACAAACTGACCACTGCTGGGGAGCCAGCACCCTGCCCAAGAATGGGCGTTCCTGGACTCCCTTGGGCTCCTTTCCAGCCACTGCTCCTTAAGGGTGGGTTTGCCCAGGTTTCTGCTTTACATGTAGAATCACACCCTCTGCATGCTTGCGCCTGTCTCCTGCACTCGGCACTGCAGGCCTCATGTCAGGGACATGTACACCCCTCCTGGTCATTTCCAACACCAGGGCCTTATCTCAAGTGAGAAGAATCATCTTCCGTCACAGGTCACCAGTTTGATGCTTTCTTTTCTTTTTTAAAGATTGATTTATTTATGCATACAAGAGCTGGGGTGCAGGCCAGAGGCATGGGAGGAGAGAGGATTTACCAAGACAGAGTCGGGAGCAGAACAGGCAGATCAACCAAAACACACTGCTGAGGGGAGCAGTGGGTGAGGCAGGAGGGGTCTGCTGTGCCCTGTGGGTCCCCTCCCTGGCCAGGATTGAACTCACACTGCTGTGCAGGAGGTGCTTCACAGTGCAGCGCTCAACTCCCTGCGCCACCCTGATTTGATGCTTTCTTATGGGGCAGTTATGTTAGACTTATCAAGGTCATGTTTTAAACATCTTGTCCATATGGAAGAAACTTGAATACGCTTTGATAGGTGCTCACTACTTGTCAGTGGAATGAATGAATGAACAAATGAATGGGTGGCCTGCGCCTCCTTTTGTATCGGGAATCAGTCCCCCTAGCAGGGAGGCCCTCCCACTGTCCTAGTGAGACCAACTCATCTGCTCTTCAGGCAAAGCTGCTTGCATGAGGGGTGGACAGGGCACCCAAGCAGGCCAATCATGTCTCTTTGTATGCATTTAACTTTGGATGCAAAAGAAGGGGATTGGGCCCCGATGAGCCCCAGGCCTGTGCTCTAGAGAGGACAGTCAGACATCAAAGGTTCTGGATTTCTGCTCTTCTCAACTTCCTTGAAGCTCCAAAGATCTAGATAGATACTGTTTAAATAGCAGAGGAACACTATTGTGACTAAATTCTAAAATGCAACATTGAAACAACACGCTGAAGAAGTTCAGTCTGGAGGGTGAATACTGGTCCAGCACCTGGGTAGTTTGCTTTCTAGGGAGGGCTCCCCTGAAGGAGATTGTATTTTCTGAACCAGAAGGTACAATAATAAGGAAAGAGCCAGGAGAGTAGTGACGACTCGGTGTAGGTGTGGGGCTCAGAGGAGAGGTAGTAGAGAACCTGTAAGAAGGGCTTAAGTCTCAGAGGTTGATTTAATGTTAGAAGTCAAAGATGGGGTTAGTTTTGAATTTCTGTGTTAGGAAACGAACAGTAGCAGCATGAGAAGAAAGGACATTTGTGGAGAGCAAAGGGGTAAGCGTGGAGAGGAGTGCAGTGGGGGATATTCCAAGTTCCTGGAAAGACGGCTAGATGGGGGGCCTCCCTGGTGGCCAAGGGGTTAAGTACAGCACTATGAAGCTGTCTCCAGCCACTGCAGCAAGAGTTCAATCCTGGGCCAGGGAGCTGACCCCCATGGCACAACAGACCTCTCCTATCTCCCTGCTGCTCCCCCAGCATTATGTTTCAGTCAGTGTGCCTGTTCTGCTCCCCACGCTATCTCTGGCGAACCCTCTCTCTCACACATATACACATGCACACCTCTGGCCTGCACCCCAGCTCTTGTATGCATACATAGATCTTTAAAAAAACTTTTTTTAAAAAACATGGATGTGGACAAGAATACTGGCTTGGAGTTGCCGCTGCACTGCGCTGCTCTGTCTTGGGCAGCCTATTTATTCAGCCCTGCAAGTCTTTATTCCCTTGTCCAAAAGCCCAGCTCTTCCTGGAAGGACTGAAGTCAGACAGCCTCTATCAAAGATCCAGCTTATTGCCTGGCAATTAAGTATTCATAAACTGGGTATTAATAGGATGCTGCTGATGCGAGGATGTCTGGGAGGTTAGAGGTGGAGAGGATGCAGGAGCTGTAGAAGTGGCTGGAGAGCATGTGGAGAGGAAAAGTCCCGTCTCTGCAGGGAGCACCCCTAGGAGGGGGAGGAAGGCTTCCAGGAGTCCTGAAGGAGGGAGGTCAGCGAGAAGGTCTTTTTCTTCCAGAAGGCCCTGGGACGCCATAGGCTAGGGCTCCCTGGAGGCGGGGCTGGGCTGGAACCTGGGGGGTGGCCCCACGGGCCTCCGCAGCCTGACCGCATCAAAAGGGGAAAAGGACAACGTCAAGCTGTTCGGGATATTCGGGCAACAGTTTCTTCCACTGTCACGTCCTGGACAGTCCTTATTTTTAAAAGTTGCCCGGGCACAGCGAGGTCGGGGAGGGGACAAGAGGTGGGTCACCAAGAGCGTAGCCCCAGGGGTGCACAGAGAACAGTGCCCGAAAACGGGCTGCTAGGGTTTGCAAAGTTTTGTTTTGCAACCGGAATCTCTGCCCCAGCTGCTGTGGTGGGAAGCGAATCTCGAATCTCGGCTGCGGGGGGCCGGCCGGGTCCAGACCACCCGAGCGCTGAGCGCTGCCCCTCCCCGCCTCGGGCCGTCCGGCTGGGAAACCCTGGGGCGGCGGCTCTGCCCTCGGGGTTCAAAGCCTGTACATAAAGGCGTCGACGCCGGGTGTGCGGGGCGGCCGCGGGCCCCACGTGGTGGCCCCCGTTTCCGAGTCAGCGACGACCGCCGGTGTCTCTGGACGGGCGGGGGCCCTCGCCCTCCTGGTCCCTGCAGGGACCCCAGCCTGTGGCCTGGACGGCGCCGCCTGGGGTCCCGGACCCCCCCCGCCCCCGCCCGCGCCTTTTCTCCTGGCGAGGCTGTCTGCCAGGGGCTGACAGCCCCCGTTGTCTGCGGGGCTGCTGGGGCCTGCTCCGTGGCCCGTGCAGCCGCCCGGCGGCTTCTTTGTTACCGGTCGGGCGTGTGAGAACTCGGGCCCCGGCCGCACACGGGTCGGCCGCTCGCGGAGGCCTCTGGAAATGTAGTTTTACGGGCTGTTTCCTTCGGGACCGAACGTGACCGGGCCGCTCCGGACCTTCGGGGCATTGTCCCAGCTCTCCCGCGGCGCGCTTTCGGGCAGCGCGGGGCTCGGCGGCGCGCGGGCCCGGGCGCGCCCCTTCCTGCGCGCGGCCTCGCGCCACGGCTCCCACAATCCCCTGCGGCGCCGCCGGACCCGGGCGCGCGCTCGAGACTTTCCGGAGGGCGCCCGAGCTCCCGAGCGCGCGCACGGCTTCGGCCGTTTCCGGCCCGGCGCACTCGGCAAGTTCCGCCGCCGCCTGTCGGAAATGGCTGCCCGCCGGCAGGGGGAGCGGGGGATCCGGCGCGGCCTGGAGGGCGCGCGGCAGGCAGCGAGAGCGGCGCTGGGGAAGCCGAGTTTCGCGCAGACGGCGGCGGCTCCTGGCTCCTGAACCGAAGCCGGTAGGACGCTGGCGCCGGCGAGGCCCCGGGCGGCCGGGCGGCGGTCCGGAGGGGTTCGCGGTGGGGCCCCCGGGCTGGCGCGGGGCGCCGGGCGGGCGGGCGGGACCGGGGCTCGCTCGCGGCCGGCGCCGCGGCAGCTGGCGGGGCGTGCAGCCTGGAGTAGGCCGCCTTGCAGTCTCTGGCCTGGGCGCCGCACCCCCAGGGCCTGGTGGCGCCGGAGGTTAACGGGTCGCGGTGGGGCTCCCGCGCCCTTCCCCACGCGCGCCTCCCGCAGACCCTGCGTGGGGCCTGGCGCCCCTGCGCCCCTTTGGACCCCGACCTCAGCCCTGCGGTCCGCTCCGCTTGCTCGGCGCGCTGCGCGAGCATCTCCGGCCGGCGGGCGCCCCGCGCCCCCGCGCCCCGCTGCCCGCGCCGCGCGCAGACCCGCCGCCGCGCTCCTGCCTCCCGCGCCGCTCGCCGCCCCTCGCGGGTCGCCGGCGCCGCCCCGCTGCGAGGCCGGGGTTCCCGGTGCTGCGGACTCGGCCTGCGGGCCCGGGCGCCCAGGCTCAGGTTCGGCAACCCGGGCCTAGCGCGCCGGCTGCCGGTCCTCGCCGCAGGAGCCCCGGCGGGCCGGACCCGCGGGGCGCGCGGCGGGGCTGGGAACCCGGCGTCCCCGGGAGACGGGGCTGCGCGGTCGCACCGCCGAGGGGTGTTTCTCCCCCGCGCGCCCCCGCACCCGGCTTCAGCTCCTGAACCGATGGTAGCGGCTCCCGAAAGACTTGCGTTCTGTGGGTGCCCCCCACCCGGACTATTCTCTGCGCTCTTCAGAAACTCCAAGGACTTGTCGCGTTGTCTCGGCCCCTCGGTGGGGGAGGAGCGGGCTCGGGACCGCCGCGGCCGCGCTGTCCCCACGTGTGGTTTACCGCCGGCTCCGAGCGGCGGTCCTGGTGGTGCCCCGGCCCGGCAGTACAGTGCGGCGAGGCTGGACGCCCAGTCTTGTGTCCGGCCCGCTGGGTGGCTGCCGGCCCCTGCCTGCGGTCCCGGCTCGGTTCGGCACTTCTCTTGCGTTTCGTGCTGCTGCGCACTCTGCACCCCGCCGCCTGGGAACTGGGGAGTTAATCAGAGGGAAGGAGGGGTCTCTCCCGCGCGGGGCGGGGGAGCGGCGGGGGCGCGGCGGGCTCGGTTCCCAGCTGGGGCTTGGACGGTTTCAGGCCAGAAGAGAGCCATCTTCTCAACTCTTGCTGTTCAGAATACCACATCCTGTGGGAGTCTCCTGATCTGGGGGGGAAGCAGCTTCGGGCTTTCTGGGAGCGGGGAGTGGCGGATCTCGCTGGAAGCCTCACCCCAAGTCCCAGAATTTGGGGGGGGGACGACGGCACAGTCCTCCTTCCCCCAAACTCACCTTCCTAGGGAGGAGAACTGGTCCTAATTGTTCTGTGCGGAGGTGCGGTCTCAGTGATGAGGCCGCAGAGTTTTTGCCTAGAAGACCAGGTGGACAGGTTAGAGAGGAGCACGTCCAGGCGAGGGCTTGCCTGCGGCTCCTGGGAGACAGGTGAGAGAGAACCAGGGTAGGTGAGGGCTGCCTCTTCCCTGGGCGAGCTGCCCTGAGCAGCTCAGTGGCCGCAGGGAGAGGCCAGCAGGGGAGAGGCAGGCCCCAGAGAGGAGCCCTGGAGGGGCCTGCAGCCTTGCTGGCAGAAGCAGTGTCAGGGCCGGGAGGAAAGTGAACCACCGACCTGTTGGTAGAGGTTTGAGGCCATCCGGTCACTTGAGGGTCACAGGGGTATGAACTGGGTCCTTTTGTAAAGCCCAGTCTGTGGACTGGGCTTTCTGCTGGATGGCACGTTTATTTTCATTTTGTTTCTTCATTTCTTGCACCTGTTTCTTTGGCCCCTGCAGTGACAGGAGTCCGGGCTGGGGAAGAATGGTTCTCTTGTGTCTGCAGCCTGCACGCGGGCAGCGGTGCCGGGCAGGTGGGCGCTGAGACCCCGGGGCTGTGGGGACGGACAGGGGGCCTCACTTTGGCAGAGCCCACGCACCCTGCGTGTCTTTCACATTTGGGGTCTTCAGGTCTTTGCTGATGCTATTAGGTGGACAGAAGCAGGAATAAAGGTCTGTAATCTTGAGCCTAGAAGGGAGGGTATATGGCCAGTCCTTAGTGCGGGGCTGGGCCCCTGCAGGGCGGCCATGAGCTCCTTGTGGGGCACGGCCCGCAGGCCCCACATGGCCAGTTCGGGGGCGGCCAGGGCAGGACGAGTGTGCCCAGGATTCAGGTGCCGCTGTGGTTCGTGGCCCAAGTGCTCTCGGGAAGGCAGCCGCGCGTTCTGTTGCGGGTCAGATGGCGCTTATTTTGGGCTCTGCAGCTGTTCAGGGGGCACAGAGAGAGCCTGCCGCCCTATACCTCCTCCGCCTCGCCTGCAGGGCCGCCTGTCTGCGGGGGTGGCTGCTCCAGGCGCTTGGCTCATGAGGGGCGCTGGCTCTGGCTGGCTGGGCCCTGACCGCCTCCCGCACACGTGTCCTCGCTTGGGTAGGTTTTGTTGCCCCCCACCCCCCCAACCTTTCCCGCTCTGCGGTGATGTTAATTATTAACGCCTGGGCGCCTGGGCGTTGGCTGTTTCCCCTGTTATCCCAGCCTCAGGCATGGGCGTCATTTTAACCCTTTTCTCTTAACTTTTTCTGAACAGTTCCCTAACACACGGATACTCTGCGGGAGCAATGAAAAGTGGATGATATGGTGGTAAGCCCTTCGCCTGCGCGTTGGGCGTGAGAAGTCACATTTGGGTGCGTTGTGAGGGCAGGTTGAAAAGTCTTGTCACGGCTGTTTGCCAGCTCCATGTAGTACTTTCACCTGTTTTCTTTCTCACAGCTTTCTACCTGGCAGATAAGAGGCTAAATGTTAGAGCATTCCTTTTCTTGAGAGGGAAAGAAAGTAGGAGGGAAACTGACTTGAGGCTTGGTTGTTTGGCCAGGGTCTGAGGCCGCAGTGGCCGTTCTTGAGCCCGCACTGGTACTTTCTGATCTGTTTGCCTTGACTACCCTCAGCGGACCCCCTGGGGCTGCTGTTGGACTCTTGGTGGTTGTTGGCCGGGAGGCCTTTCCTTACTGCGCTGTGCTGTGCCCGGCCACGACTGCCCTGGAGGGCCTTTGTCCTCCTCCGTCCCTCTGGAGACTCATCGAAGATAGCCTGGTGTTTCCTCCGGCAGGAGCTGCAAACGGGTGTGTGGGGCTCAGCGAAGGCCTGTGACACCGCATTTGCTGCCCGACTTGCTCAAAAACAAACTGGAGAACAACTTCAGAAGTGGGGAGGTTTCACATATGTCTGCCTTTCTGGCTCTTCTAAGGAGAAGTTAGGGGCATTGACAATGCCAGATGTCCTCCTCACGTCTTCTCCCAGGTCTCTGTTCTGCTGGTGGAGCAGGCCGCCTGCTTGCCTGGCCTCCTCCATTTCCTCAGTTCCTTGCAGCAGCTGAAACCCCGCTCCGTGGAGGTGCTGCAGTTCGGCTAAACCCTTTCCATATACTTCTGAGATCCAGGTACTGAACTTACCTTTTAGAGTCTCTCCTCAGTTCTCTGCTTAGAGATCCGAGGCTGATGAAATCTTTTGTGCCCTGGATTTTCTTTCAGCAACCCTGGTTCGCTGCTCCCAGCATGACTTTTATCTCTGAAGTAGAGGCTGAGAAAGAGAAATGCCTCATGGCTTAGAATGGAGAATGGGGTTGGTGAGGACCTGAACTTTCATTAGCAGGCTCAGTGGGAAGTTGAGGGGGCTTTCAGGGGAGGCATTATGCTTGGAACCTTGGAGGTGAAACAGAATGTCTTAGGCATGAGCCTGCTGCCTTCCGCTGCTACACTGGTGACATTGCTCTCTCCCGCAGAACAGCTCAGTCTGTGCTTTCTGCACGCAGGGTGGTCGGGCCTCGGGCGCCCTGCAGCTGAAGGATCTGTGAGGCCCTGCTTCAGTCCTTCTGCACGTGCGTGAGAAAGGCTCAGAGCCCATGCGGCAAGCGGGCTGAGGCGGCGCAGTTAGGGCCTGGATGAATCAGAGATGCAGTGGGAAAAGGACGGCAGAGGAGTCTCGTTTGAGCCTGTCCAGGTGAGTCGGTGCCTGAGTCACGAAGGGTTGCTGTGAGGCCGAGAGAGCTTGCACCCCACGGTCTGTCTCGCTGCGGAGGACGAGGCGCTTGTGGCATCGGCTGCAGGCGCCCGTAGCCTCAAAGCAGAATCCTGTTTCCTTGAGGAACGGAATCCTTAGAGAAGCTAGTCTGAGGTCCGGCACTTGCACATCAGGTCGCCCGTTCCGGGAAGAGGAGCTAGCAAGATCTGTCTAAATGCCTGAAAGGAAAACCTGGCTCTTACTGCCTTTCTCAGGGAATATGTGTTTTCCCACTTTGTATTGTGAACTTTTCCCCATTTTATTTTCAGTGATGGAAATGCTGCGACAAGTTGATAGTCACGTTGTGACACGGGTCTATCATATTTATATTTAACTTTGCTCCTAATTCTGGGCGTTTCATTTATAATTGTTTCGCTCTCATAGAGGATGCTGTGATGACATCTTTATGGTACAAATATTTGTTCACTTAGAGGACATTCCTAGAAAGTGAAACTGCTGAGTGGAAATACGGGCGTTTTAAGGACTTCTGGCCCCAACGGGAAGTGGCTTTTATGTTTCCTTCCCGCTAATGCGGGGCGCCCGTCGGGCAAGCTGGGGGGGCTGCGGTGGCGCCTGTGCTTCGTGGGGACTCCTGGTGCGCAGCCGTCCTCTCGCTGGGATCTGAGAGCAGCTGCAGGAGTGGAGCGGCAGGTCAGGGGCGCATCCCAGGGCGTTGGTCACCCACGGGAGCGTGCTGCAGGAAGCTGGGCCAGTTTCCACGGGTGGGTGGGGCCGTCACCCTTGACCTGGGCCGTGCAGCACCTCGTTGTCGTATAGGTCCTTGTGTTTGGTAGCTGCACGCTGCTGCCGCAGGCTGCGGGCTGCGGGCTGGGGCTGGGGCTGGGGCTGGGGCTGGGGCTGGGGCTGGGGCTGGGGCTGGGGCTGCGGCTGCGGCTGTGGGCTGGGGCTGGGGCTGCGGCTGGGGCTGGGGCTGCGGCTGCGGGGCGTGCTTCTCTGACTGCTGGTGCGGGTGGACACCAAAGGTGTGTTACTTGGCCCTTCCTTCTGGGACTTCCTGCCTCATCCTTCGACCACTTTTGCTGCTGTTGAGGTGACATCAAGTTGCAGGTACCCCCCACTGCTCCCACCCCCAGGTCTTTATTGGATCTAGTTTCTCTCCCCATCCCCCACAAAGAAGTCTTTGGTTCTTAGGCAAAGAACCAAATTTATCTTTTGCTTGGATTTGTAGTTTTACAAGTTTTGCTTTGAATTTATCTTTTGCTTGGATTCTTTGAAAAGTAACTACTTATCTTGAGATGAAATTACATGGGTTTTTTTTTTTTTTGTTCTCTTTATGGTTTCATTTATTATAATTGCCTCTTAAATTCATCTGGGAATTACTTTTGGACTTGATTTGTCATGCAGGAATCTGGATATTGTTTCCCGAAAAGCTAATTGTCACATTATTTATTGAGAAACCTGGTGTGGTTTACTTTAAAAGGACTACAGCGGAATAACATATATGGATACACACACATATGCAAACATGCACACACAATACAAGACAAAATTAGCCTTTAAATAAGGAGTCACCAGGCACGCGCAGGGTGCAGGTCAGGCAGACCGGCCTTGTGTCTGCTCCTCAGCCCGCCTGCTGTTTGGCCTCCAGCTACTCAGCCTCAGAGATTCACCGCTTCTCTGTGAGGCAGAAGGAACAGCACGACACCAGACACGGGTGTGAGTTGCACATTTAAGTAAACAGCAGAAATAACAAGTGGGGGCTCCCCACACATCTTGCAGAGGTGTGTGGGGTGGTCTCTGGCTGTTCCCCAGCTGTGGGCGTTGCTGTTGGTGTCTCCTGCTTGTCTCTGATTCAGGTGCCTTGTTCCGAGTGGGGTTTTCTTCGGTTCTTAGACTGGTGACGTTAAGGTAGAGCTGGGTCTCGTATTGAACCACCTGGGAGCTTTGTCACACTGCAGGCGCCTGGCTGCATGCTTGGGAATTCTGGTCCAGTTAGCAGCAGGTGGGTCCATGTTATTACAAAGCCATTCTTAAATGAGTCATGAATCTGGTTGGCTGCAAACGGACTAGCGAGACAGCGTAGTTCTCACGAGTGGGATGTGCTCCGGTGGTGGCAGCGGAAACGTACAGGAAGTGGCACACTTTTCACATTGAGTCCTTGTCCCGGGAGATGAGACCTTGGGGTTCAGGTTCATTGCTAACTAAGCTGGTGACCTGGATTGATAACCACCGCTCACCTGTTGCTGCCTCAGCAAGTGGGGCAGTGGAAGGAAAGCTGACCGATGGGTTCCTTTGGAGTCTTCTGTGATTGTCTGCTGGTGGCATTTGTGGGCTGTCTTTGGAATCAGAACTCGGTCCTTGAGCCCAAAGCAGACTCAGCGCCCCCTTCCTCAGAGCCTGGCCATGGGGCGGCTCAGCTCCCGGGCCTCTGTGATGTGTCACGGCCCTGCCTCCCGGCTCGGTGCATGGCCGGTGTCCACACCTGCCTTTGGCTTTGCTTGTGGACAACTCTCGTTCCCTCATTTCACAGTCAGGAAGTCTGTGCTGAGTAAACTGGTGGTGGCTCGCTAGGGAAGCACCTGTGTCACCTGTAGCGTGCCTGCGGGCTGTTTTTTACCTGCAGCAAGCTGCCCTGGGAAGTGCCTCTGTTGTCTTGAACAATAGGAGAGAGAAGTCAGGAGCGGAACAGCAGTGAGTCTGGACAGTTCAGCCTGTGCTTAGTGACACGCTTCCTGGCCTTCGAGCCCAGCCAGGTTGTCCTGTCTTTGCAGGAAATCAGGAAATGGCTTTTCTTTTTCTTTTTTTTTTTTTGTGTGTATTAGTATTTAAAAACCAAACCCCTGAAACAAGCTCTTGTGACCTTCCTGCAGGGATTCTCTGCGCAGCACTCGCTGCCTGCTGGGGGTGCCTGGCTGGCAGTGCTGCGGTTTGTGGCTGCCCGGGCGTGCTGCAGTCCTGCCCACCGCGGCCGCTTCGACATAAGTGACCGGAGAAGGCGCACGTCGTGCAGACACACATGGGCCCGGGGCACCGCGAGAGCTTCTGTTCTGAGTGCGCCGCGTTCTTGCTGTGGTAGCAGATAAGCGCTTGAAATGTGAACGCAGTGCTGGCTGGTCTGGAGCGGTCTGGGCGCCCGGGCCTGCCTGTGGGCTCTGAACCAGGCTGTGTACACAGCGGTCAGGATGTGGGCAGCATGGCCTGGGAGCCAGAGCTGTTCTGACTAGAAGCAGACCGCCCCCTCGGCGGGGTGACCGTGGGCGCACCCTCTGCCCTGTGCCTCTGCGTGCGCGGGGGGACTGCGGCCAGCTGCCGGGAGGAGAACCGGCCTGGCGGTGTTGGCTGCCCCGGCACAGTCAGCCCTCCAGTGGCTGCCCGTCCCCGAGCATGCTCAGCAGGTCAGGGCTGTCCCTTGCTCTGCCGTGGCAGCTCCCGCTCAGCTGCAGCTGCAGCGCGGCCTGGCAGAGACAGCCTGGCCCCTCGCTGCCTTCTGCTGCGCCCTTTCTCTTTCACGCGGAAGCTGCTTGTTGCTGCTCTGGAGAGAGTCACGCGTTACCGAAACGCGGTGCCTGCCGCCTTCCCACTCGCAGGTTTCTGTGTCAGCTTCGGTTTCAAAGGAGGGAAAGTCCAGCAGGATGGTCGCCATGTGGGGACAGCCTTGACAGCGTGGCCTGGCCGCGGTGACGCTTGCGGACAGTGAGGTGCCTCCGTGCTGGGGAAGGCGCCCCGAGAGGAGGGTAGCTCGAGAAGGGGGGTGTAGGGCACATGGAAAAGTGACCAGGCTTCTCTGCCCCCCGCCGTTGGTGTGATGATGGATACCTGCGGGCCTACACGCTGCCTGAGTGGGCATGCGCAAGTGGGCGCACCTGGGCTGAGACACGGGCGTGGAAGGGCGGCGTCACGAGGACGCCAGCAGAGGAGAAAGAGGAGGGCAGGGAGAGAGAAAGGCAGAAGCAGCCCAGAGAGTGAAGATGCGCCGGGGCTAGGGCCCGCCAGCCTCCCGGCCCCCCGGCCCCCCGCCTGCCGGTACCTGGTCGCTGCTGATGCGGTAAAAGCCTGACAAAGCCGCTGAGGGCTCCTGGCCTCCTCTTTGCCCTGTCCGCCGGGATCATCGAGAACCTGCCCCGGGCCCTGCTGGCACCGCGGGGTCACAGCCTCTTAGTTCACAGAGCGAACTGTGACGAGGTGAGTCTTTAAATGACCCCCAGGAAAAGTGGGCAGATGGCGAGGAGGACAGCGCCCGCAGCCCGGGTGTGTCAGGTGGGCCGAGGTAGGGGAGGCGGCGAGCCGGTCGGACGCTCTGGCTGCAGTGCTGGCCGCCCAGCCTCCCAGGCCTGGGCTCTGCGGGGCTCTGGAGGGAGCAGAAGAGGGGTTTGAGCAGGGTGGGTGAGCTGAGCTAGAAAACCAGTTTAGAAAACAGGAAACAGAACACGGGGCCTGGCTGGGAGCTGCAGGGCCGGCGGGCGCGGGGCAGCCTCTGATCGGGCAGATGGGCAGGGGGGCCCTGGAGCCCTCAGCGGCTTTTTTGGCTTTTGATGATCTTTCTACAGCAGCCAGACGCGCAGCAGCCGGGTGTGTGGCAGCCAAGAGGCCTGGGGGCCAGGAGGTGGCGGGCGTCCCAGGCCCCCAGAATCTTCACTCTCCCTGGCTCTGGCGCCTCGCGGTCTCTTTGTTGGTCTCTGCTGCGCTCTGCGCGCTGCAGACCTCTGCCGCCCTCGGGTCAGTGTCTCCGCTCAGGCACCTGCTCAGCCCGCCCAGGCCATCCACAGGTGTGGGTCACAGGTGCCGATGGTGGGAGGGCGGAGAACCCTGACCGCTCCCACCTGCGGCGTGTGTGCAGGGACATGCAGGTCTCAGTGAGCAAAGGCTGTTTTCCTCCAGTGATGGAGTGTGGTACCTATTCTCCGTCAGGTTAAGAACGCAGCAACAGTGCCATGCAATTGGATTGCGCGGGGTAATTAACGCTCAATTGCGGCCATGGGAATTGAGTTCTGAAGCAGGTGCATCCCCTGCTGGCCCAGCCTGCTGTGGGTGGGGCCCCTCCACCCAAGGCCTGGGCGGGTGCTGCTGCTTGCCGTGTCAGGCTGCTGGAGGTGGTGGAGGAGAGCGTCCACGCCTGTTCTTAGCCACTCTGTCCCGCAGGTGACACCCGTCTCCCACTCACAGCCTCTGGCGAGAGCCAGGGTGGGGGCTTCAGCTGCAGCAGCAGGCCCTGGGGAGCAGCAACCCCTCTGGGCTGCCATCCCCAGAGCTGCTGGGAAGTGGGCGCCTTCTGTATTGCTGGTGGGAAGAAAACTGGTCATTGATAGAGATGTGAGACACATGTTATATTTTAAGGGAAACCTCTGAAGAAGACTAACTGAATAAATAACTTCCAGGCTGGTAGAGACATCCAAAAGAAAGGGATAAAAAATTTCATCAACTAAACAGAACTCAGGGAAGGGTAGGAAGCATAGACTAAGAGGGAAAAAAAAGATGGCAAGATAAGAATGTTAGGAGTGAAGGTTACTCTATCCCATTAAGTTTAAATCTGTCAAACACGGGCCTCCCTGGTGGCACAACGGGTTAAGCGACACACAATGAAGCAAACTGCAGCCACTGCAGCACGAGTTCGATCCCTGCCGCTAGGGAGGGGACCCACATGGTGCAGCAGACCTCTCCTGTTGTACTTGCTGCTCCCTTCAGCAGTGTATTTCAGTCAGTCTGCCTGTCCCGTTCTCTACTCTGACTTCCTCTCACCTCCCACCTCTGAACTTTACCCCAGCTCTTATATGCATAAGTAAATCTTAAAAAAAAAAATCTGTCAAACACTGTCTTTTAAAGACAAAGATTGTTTCATTAAAACAAAATCTTGCTCTCAGATGTTTATAAGACATAAGAGCATGCTAAGTTTGCTAGAAAAAGAAGGGAAATAGATAGCCAGGCAAACAGGGATGCCGAGCTCAGTAGCTGAAAAAGGTGGACACGGCCTATGTGGTCACTAGCAGAGGAACTGATGAAGGAAGAGGTGGTGATGTGGGCACAGTAGAATATTAGTTCAGCACAAAAAGACACGAGATTCTGGCGTGTAGATGAGCCCCGAGGCGTCACGGGACTGAAACTAGCCAGAGACAGAAGCGCAGGGACTGCCTGATTCTCCTTACAGAGGATGTCAACTAGACAGATGACAGAGTCACAGGAAATTAGCGGGCACCAGGGGCTGGGGAAAGAGACGTGAGCGTTTCTATTGCAGAGTTTCTGTTGGGATGTGGAAATGGTGATCATGGTCACAGAATGCTGTGGGTGTGATTAATGCCACTGAGTTGCCCACGTGAAAGTGCTTAAGATGCCAAGTTTAATGTCACAGCTGTCTTACCACAATGACAGTCAGGCCAAGAAGCTGGTGACAGGCACTAAGACCACTCGGAGTAAGCTTTATGGCAGAAAGTACTTACTGGCGTATGGAGGGCTCTGCATAGTTATGTTCATTCTGCTTGCCTGACAAGAAAAAGTAGGTGATCTTTTGGGAAGATTGTATTTACTTCAGTCTTTATGGTTCTTTTAAATATAGTGTCCAATACACAATAAAAAATTACAAAATCGCAAAGAAGCAGATGATTGTAACCTACGATCACAAGAAAAGAATTAGCAATAGAATGAAATCGCAGGTGTCCCTGATGTTGGAATTGGCAGATAAAGAATTTAATTCTCATGAAGAATGAATAAAATGAATGAATGAACTAAAACAAAAACAAGCTTTGACTGTAAAACCAAGTTGGCGGTTACCAGAGGGAAGGGAAAGGAGGGCGGGAGGCCAGGGAGAGGGCTCGGTTGCAGGGTGGAGGGCAGCTGGACATCTGGTGGTGAACGTAACAAGGCTTGCACAGGTGCTGCTTTGTTAAGGAAGCACATCTGCAGTTCCATGGCGTTTTGAAGCAATGTTCCTTAAGAAAAGGGAAAAGGACCTCCCTGGTGGCGCAGTGGGTTAAGCACCGCACTGTGAAGCAGACCGCAGCCACTGCAGCATGAGTTTGATCCCTGCTGCCGGCCAGGGAGGGGACCCACAGGGCGCAGCAGACCTCTCCTGCCGTGCCTGCTGCTACCTTCAGCAGTGGGTTTCAGTCCGTCTGCCTGTTCTGCTCCCCACTCTGTCTGGTGGATCCTCTCACTTCCCATGACTCTGGCCTGTACCCCAGCTCTGTGTGCATAAATAAATAAATCTTTAAAAAAAAAAGAAAAGGGGAAAGATGGAAGAAAATTAATAGGTGAGGGTTTTCAGTAGAGAACTGCAGCCTCTAAAGAAGAGTGCAATGGGCATTCTAGAACTGACAAATGCCCTGAAAGTAAAACTGATAGGATAGAATTAGCAGTGCACTAGACAGAGCAGAAGAATGGTTTGGTGAACTCAGGTTAATTGAAGTTGTTCAGCTGAAGCACCATTCAGAAATAGAGAATATTAAATACTGAGTAATACACAGGATAAATGGATGGGGAATTTGAGAACAGACATGATTTGTTATGGTCCAAGCCCAGGGTGAATGCAGTAGAATAAAGGAGAGGGACATAAGACTCCTGTCGATTATCCTTGCTCATTAGTGCAAGTTATTTTACATTAGCACCATAATCTCTTATTACAAAAAAGAATTGCCATCGTTTGGCAGGGGGTCAGATGTGTATATAAAGCGTTGGAGGGAGTAAAGATAAGCATGGCTTGACTGGCCAGCTGTCGCCCGTCTCGGGTTTGCGCGGGTGTCCTTACCTTGCTGCTGAGGAAGACACGGGCCAGCAGCACTGCGTGACCATCTCGCGGCAGGCCGGGCGTGGTCCAGGTGTGGCAGCTCTGCCGTCTCGCCTCTCGCCTGTGAATCACCTGGTGTCTGTTTGCGGGACGAAAGGAAGTGCTGTCGTGGGCAGGACCGACGGTCCCCGGAAGAGGACGCAGCTGCGATCCTGAGAAGACTGGCTGGTCCGGGAGAGGTGTCCTCTGGGGCTGGGCAGCAGTGGACAGCGCAGAGCAGAAAGGCCAGGGAGGGGTGATGGCTCTGCGAGCCGGGGCTGGTTGGGAACAGTTTCAGTGGGTGACTCGGTAGCGAGTCAGTTGGGGGCTCTGGGGGACTTGTAGGGGGTGGGAGGAAGACTGGGTGCCAGCAAAGTAGGGGGAGAGTCAGGCAGGGAGAGAAGGGGGGTTCGGGAAAGCGGTCTCGGGAAGTGGGGGGGGGTCTGAACTTGTGCAATGAGAAGCGGCTGGAGAGGGCGCTGCCAGGGCGCTGGTGGGGAGCGGGGTGAAGCAGGTCAGGCGCCGGGTTCCAGTGGGTGAGGAGGAGGCAAGTGAATGAGAAAGAGACAAAGGACATCAGCTCGGCAAGGCCAGGCAGGCCGGGCACAGACGTGTCCTTAAACGGGCAGGTGAGGGCAGCGACGGGCGAGTGGCAAAGGCCCGGGGAGGAGCGGTCCGCAGAAAGGCAGCAGGAGCGCATGTCCCAAGGCAGCGAGGGCTGAGGGCTGGGGCAGTGAGGGCAGGCAGGTGCTGAGAAGCTCCCGGGGGAGAAGCGGCCGGACGCTGGGCACCTGCAGGTGCGTGGGAGGAGGAGGAGGAGGCCTGGTCTGGCTCAGGCTCGAGAAGAAGACGCGTGCCGCGCATGGAGCTCGGCACCTCGCCAGTGCCGTGGCCGGTGCCTGAGAGCCAGCGCCCTAGGCCAGGGGACATCTGCCCGCAGTGGACAGTTGCCGCGGAGTGCCCTCTTCAGTGTTGACATTTCTGGGTCCTGGTGCCATCGCCACTTCCTAGGGAATGACAGGCGGCTCTGGAGCCTTGCTTTTCCTTCTGTGCTCGCTAGAGCTGGAGCGGCTGTTCAGGAAGGAAAGTCACGCACCTGGATGGGCCGGCCCTCTGCCGGCCCCGGGGAAGCAGGGCCTGTGGGCGAGCGCCTGGCGTTTGAGTTTCTTGGTTCACTAGGACACCGGCCCCGGTCCCTGCGCCCGTAGATCCGTAGTCTCAGGCCAAGCGTGGCCAGTCTCTGGGCACTTCCTTTTTTTTTTTTTTTTAAGACTTATTTATTTATGCATACAAGCACTGGGGTACAGGCCAGAGGTGGGGGGTGAGAGGATCCACCACAGACAGAGCGGGGAGCAGAACAGGCAGATCAACTGAAGTACACTGCTGAGGGGAGCAGCGGGCACAGCAGGAGAGGTCTGTTACGCCATGTGGGTCCCTCCCTGGCCGGCAGCAGGGATTGAACTCGTGCTGCAGTGGCTGCGGTTTGCTTCATAGTGCGTTGCTTAACCCACTGCCCACCAGGGAGGCCCTCCGGCTACTTGTTAAGAGATTGTGATTAGACGTCACTTTTGACTTTTTTCGTGACAGTTTTCAGGTCTCGAAAGCAGCGTGCACAGTACACGCCTCCCGTCGCTCCCATCCTCCTGCTGAGGCTCGTCCCACCTCTGCCTCCGCCGTTCACCCTCCTCTGCTGCTCTCAGAACATTCCAGATAGAGCGGTTCCTTTCTGCTCATCTCGGTACAGGCTTCAGGAGGTCAGGGCCTGGCCTGCAGCGGCTGGGGGCCCCTCGCGTGCAGGCGGCCGCGTGTCTGGCCTGGCTGGGCGCCCGCCGTGCGGCCTCGCCTGCCATGCAGGAGGAGCCTTTCCACAGCGGCCAGCACACGGTGTTGGAGGCGCGGGCAGGGCTGGGTGCGCTTCTGAAGCCGGCCGGGCCCTCCTCGCAACCAGGGTTCGAGGCCGCTGTGGCGGCTGGCGGCGCTCGCCAGCAGGGAGACCCTGACCCGGGGTGAGAGGACTGGTGGGAGGACCACCGGCCCAGCGGGCCCCTCCTGTCTCTGAGGGTTTGCTCAGGGCAGGGGTACTCTTGAATCAGGAAGAACGCGGGAGCGTTTGAGCTAAAAGGGGGATGCTTTGGCCAGACGTGCCGCTTCCCTGGGGTGTTCCTTGGGCGCGTCTCCGTCTGGACTCAGGTCCTGGTCCTGGCGCCGGGGTCTCGCCTCCTCCCGCCCTGCTCGGCGGGTCCTCAGCGGGAGCCCAGAGCCAGCTGCTCGCTGCCCACGCCCCGCGCCGGCCTGGCCTCCGTGACCACCTCACAGGAAGCCAGAGGCCAAGAAGGACTCGCCCCCTGCTTGCGCCACCTGTACGCAGTGGGGGGCTGCCTTGTAGAACGTGCACGAGGGGGAGCGATGGGGACCCATACTGGGGGTGCTGGGTGGGGGGATGCTGTCCCGGCCACGGTGCCTCTGGCGAGCCCTGCTCGGTGACTTCTCCCAGTCCCAGGTGGGCACCCTGCTGGTGTCTTCTAGTCCCAGGTGGGCACCCTGCTGGTGTCTTCTAGTCCCAGGTGGGCACCCTGCTGGTGTCTTCTAGTCCCAGGTGGGCACCCTGCTGGTGTCTTCTCTAGTCCCAGGTGGGCACCCTGCTG
>JAGFMF010012163.1:1369221-1497475 GCA_019455555.1 Galemys pyrenaicus | reverse complement strand
TGTCTTCTAGTCCCAGGTGGGCACCCTGCTGGTGTCTTCTCTAGTCCCAGGTGGGCACTCTGCTGGTGTCTTCTCTAGTCCCAGGTGGGCACTCTGCTGGTGTCTTCTCTAGTTCCAGGTGGGCACCCTGCTGGTGTCTTCTAGTCCCAGGTGGGCACTCTGCTGGTGTCTTCTAGTTCCAGGTGGGCACCCTGCTGGTGTCTTCTAGTTCCAGGTGGGCACCCTGCTGGTGTCTTCTAGTCCCAGGTGGGCACCCTGCTGGTGTCTTCTCTAGTCCCAGGTGGGCACTCTGCTCCTGTCCCCTGCACGTACAGCGGGACTGGGTTGTCGCCTGGCAAGGTTCTCGCTGTCTGGGCTCCTGGTGGGCGGGGCCGGCTCGGCCTCTTGGACTGATGGTCTCTCTCCTCTGCAGGCTGCTCTGCGGTGACGTCGGGAAGAGGCTGCGTGCTTCCGTCCGCTGGCCGCTCTTCGCTTTGTGTGACTATGCCCATGGGCCGGCCGGCGCCGCTGCCCGTGAGCCGGCATGGCCGCTGAGGGGGCCTCCCCCACGCTGCACTCCCCTCACTGGTTCTCCGTGTGTGGCGCTGCCGCCCATCCTCCTCACCACCAAAGCATCGCCTGTTTCCGTTCGAGGAGGCGTCGGGGCTCGCCTTCCTGCCGGCAGCCAGAGCCTCAGCCCTGCTGGAAAGGAGTCGGAGCCGGAGCCCACCGCAGCTGAGGAAAATGAAGTTTCCGTTTTACCGGGCGCCTTTTGCCGGGAGCACGGGGGTGGGGGCCTGAGAGGCTGCGCTCTCCGCTGGGAGCTCTGGTGATGGCGGGGGACCCCACGTGACGGGCCGGCGCCTCCCACCCATGACGGGCTATACCATGCTGCGGAACGGGGGCGCGGGCAACGGGGGTCAGACCTGGATGCTCTGGTGCTCCACCCGCAGCCGGCTCACCTGGCTGAGCTTCACGCTCTTCGTCATCCTGGTCTGCTTCCCGCTCATCGCCCACTATTACCTGACCACGCTGGACGAGGCCGACGAGGCCGGCAAGCGCATCTTCGGGCCGCGGGCCGGCGGCGAGCTGTGCGAGGTCAAGCACGTGCTGGACCTCTGCCGCATCCGCGAGTCGGTGAGCGAGGAGCTCCTGCAGCTGGAGGCCAAGCGGCAGGAGCTCAACAGCGAGATCGCCAAGCTGAACCTGAAGATTGAGGCCTGCAAGAAGAGCATCGAGAACGCCAAGCAGGACCTGCTGCAGCTGAAGAACGTCATCAGCCAGACGGAGCACTCCTACAAGGAGCTGGTGGCCCAGAACCAGCCCCGGCTCTCCCTGCCCGTCCGGCTGCTGCCCGAGAAGGACGACGCCGGCCTCCCGCCCCCGAAGGCCCCGCGGGGCTGCCGGCTGCACAACTGCTTCGACTACTCGCGCTGCCCGCTCACCTCCGGCTTCCCGGTGTACGTCTACGACAGTGACCAGCTGGCCTTTGGTGGCCTCCTGGACCCCTTAGTCAAGCAGGCCTTCCAGGCCGCCGCCCGGGCCAGTGTGTACGTGACCGAGAACGCGGACATTGCCTGCCTCTACGTGGTCCTGGTGGGCGAGATGCAGGAGCCCGTGGCGCTGCGGCCCGCCGAGCTCGAGCGGCAGCTGCACGCCCTGCCGCACTGGCGGACGGACGGGCACAACCACGTCCTCGTCAGCCTGTCGCGCAAGTCGGACACGCAGAACCTGCTCTACAACATCAGCACGGGCCGCGCCATGGTGGCCCAGTCCACGTTCTACGCCGCCCAGTACAGGCCCGGCTTTGACCTGGTGGTCTCCCCGCTCGTCCACGCCATGTCGGAGCCCAACTTCATGGAGATCCCACCGCAGGTGCCCGTGAAGCGCAAGTACCTCTTCACCTTCCAGGGGGAGAAGGTCGAGTCCCTGCGGTCCAGCCTGCAGGAGGCCCGCTCCTTCGAGGAGGAGATGGAGGGCGGCCCCCCGGCCGACTACGACGACCGCATCATCGCCACCCTCAAGGCCGTGCAGGACAGCAGGCTCGACCAGGTGCTGGTGGAGTTCACCTGCAAGAGCCAGCCCCGGCCCAGCCTGCCCACCGAGTGGGCGCTGTGCGGGGCGCGCGAGGACCGCCTGGACCTGCTGAAGCTCTCCACCTTCGCGCTCATCATCACGCCCGGGGACCCACGGCTGCTCCTCTCCGCCGGGGGCGCCGCGCGGCTCTTCGAGGCCCTGGAGGCCGGGGCTGTGCCGGTCGTGCTGGGGGAGCAGGCGCAGCTCCCCTACCAGGACGTGCTGCAGTGGAGCGAGGCGGCGCTGCTGCTGCCCAAGCCGCGCGTCGCCGAGGTCCACTTCCTGCTGCGCAGCCTGTCGGATGGCGACCTCCTGGCCATGCGGCGGCAGGGCCGCTTCCTCTGGGAGACCTACTTCTCCACCGCCGACAGCATCTTTAGCACCGTGCTGGCCGTGGTCAGGACCCGTGTCCAGATCCCGGCCGCCCCCATCCGCGAGGAGCCCGCCGCCGAGATCCCCCACCGCTCAGGCAAGGCGGCGGGCACGGACCCCAACATGGCCGACAACGGGGACCTGGACCTGGGGCCGGTGGAGACTGAGCCGCCCTACGCCTCGCCCAGGTACCTGCGCAACTTCACGCTGACGGTCACCGACCTGTACCGCAGCTGGAACTCCGCCCCCGGGCCCTTCCACCTCTTCCCCCACACGCCCTTCGACCCCGTGTTGCCCTCTGAGGCCAAGTTCCTAGGCTCCGGGACCGGCTTCCGGCCCATCGGCGGTGGAGCGGGGGGCTCCGGCAAGGAGTTCCAGGCGGCGCTAGGAGGCAACGTGCCCCGGGAGCAGTTCACGGTGGTGATGCTGACCTACGAGCGGGAGGAGGTGCTCATGAACTCCCTGGAGAGGCTGCACGGCCTCCCGTACCTGAACAAGGTGGTGGTGGTGTGGAACTCCCCCAAGCTGCCCTCCGAGGACCTCCTGTGGCCCGACATCGGCGTGCCCATCATGGTAATGGGGCGGGGGCGTCTGTCTCCCGCTGGTCCCTCCGCGCCCCGGCGGCACGCCGCGCGTCCCTAGTCACCTCAGAAACCGCTGCCCGCCTTGCCCGGCCCTCGCTGGCCTGCCGCTCACCCCCAGTCTCCGAGTCTCCACAGCTGACTCTGACGCTGGCCTCGTGACGTTTGCAAACCCCGTAGCCTCCTGCGTCCTCGATCAGGTGCCGGGAAGCTGCCGCTGGAGAAACCGCGCGACTCTGGCGAGCAGGGCCCTCACCTGCCTGGCGTCTGCGTTCATGTTCATGGAGGCCGAGTCGCGGGTGGTTGCTTTGGCCGGGCCGTGACTGGTGGTGGAGAAGCCGAGGGTGTTGTCTGGGCCAGAGGCTGCGGGGCCGGTCCCCGCTCGGGAGGCGTAGGGAGAGGCCCGTGTTGCCTGCGGGCCGGTCGGGCTCTTGGGAGAGTGGGGTCTGGTTTGATACTGGGGCGGTGGAGGCCCCGAGCCCCACGCCACCTGTCTGTGGGGTGCTGTGTTTTACAGGGGAGTGACAGCCCAGTGTGAGGGTTAGGACTTAGTTCTGAGTTCTTCGTACTGATCCGCCGCCTCACGTCAACTTGGTGATGCAGACAGTACCTGTTTACCTTAAATGTGAGGCTCTGGGGGAACTGCCAGCTGCTCCTCTGCTACATTGGCACTTTCCGGAAAAAGGTAGCCAAGAAGGGCGGTGGGTGCCAAGGGTCATGTGTTGCTAGTAGCTTGCTTAAGAAAAGTGGTATAGTTTTCAGAATTTGTCTGAAAGTGGGCATGTTGGGACTAAGCCAGTTTTACTTTTATTTTTGGAAGATTCATTTCTGCACACAAGAACTGGGGTACAGGCCAGAGGTGTGGGAGGTGAGAGGACTCACCAGACACAGCGGGGAGCAGAACAGGCGGGTACACTGAAACCCACTGCTGAGGGGAGCAGCGGGAGGCAGGAGAGGTCTGCTGCGCCCTGGGGGTCCCTCCCTGGCCGGGGGTCGAACTCGTGGCCGTGGATGCTTCATAGTGCTGTGTCTTACCCCCTTGCACGACCCGGCAGGCCAGGAAACTAATTCAGGTGAAGTACTTTAAAGCAGCTGCATGGTGCACTAGTGTGGCTTTTGGAGTGATGCAGACTGGGCGTCAAATACCCATTTTGTGTTCTTGGATACGCCTGCTGGCTTTGGGCTAAAGAGGACTCTCAGACAGGCCGGGGTCTAGAGTGGTGCTTGGCACTTCCCTAGCTGCGCGCCCCTTGATGCAGGTGGACGGTCAGGCGTCAGGAGGGCCGGGAGCCCCCGGCGTCCCTGGGCTGCAGCGGCACCACGCGCAGCGCAGCCGGCAGTCTGCAGCGTCTGTCCCTGCTGCTCGGCCCTCTTGTCTCACCTGCTTTCACAGCTACTTCTAATCAAGGGGGTATTCAGGCTCCCCGTCAGGTGCACCGCTGTCGTGCACCTGCCTGTCGCCCACAGGTGGCCGCGTGGGCCCCGCGCTCCCTCCCCGTCCTCACCTGCCCCGCCCCGCTTGGCGCTTTGCTCTGTGCCCCCTGCGCTCTGTGCCCCTTGCGGAGGTCCCTCCCCGTGCGGCCACCGCCACGGTGGGGGGCTCGGGGCCTGTGGCCCCCACCGCGACCCAGGCGTCACCTGCGCCCCCCGGCTGAAAGTCTTGGGAGCCAGCGGTGGCGTGGCCCACGCCTGCCCTGGCTTGACGCACCGCACTTGGCTGCGGGACGGCTGCCCGTCTGCCTCCTTCTGGAGCTGCCTTTCTCCAGGTGCTGTGCTTGCCCCAGACCCTTCCCTTTTAATCTCCAGCCGGGAGACGGGGGTGTGGCTGAGGCATCCGCTGCCCTGCGTGGTCTGACTGCCAGAAGCAGCAGTGCATCCTCGTGTTGTAACGGGGTCCCCAGGAAAGGGGGAAGTTCCAGAATCCCTGTCCCACCCTAAGTAGGATGGAGCTGAGCGGGGATAAGAAGATGCTGGAAACGAAATAAAAGACAAGAAACGAAAGAGGAAGCAGGATGGAGAGCAGCAAGGAGACCTGGAGGAGGCTTGTGGAGCAGAGGGACATTGAAAAAACTGCACTTTTTAGTCTCAGACTGGTTAGGACAGATGTGGGTGAGAGACCCATGGGGAGGTTACAGTGGCAGCTCTCATCTTGATTTTAATTTTACTCTTTTCTCCCAGATTTTCTATTTTCTAACCCTTTTCTATGCGTCTCCACTGAAAAGTCCTTTAAACTTGTAGCAGACTTTTGAGCCTTGCTTTTGGGCCAATCCTATTTGGCTAAATTTTTACCTTCAAGGAGATGGGTAACTTTAAATGCTTGACTTAGTAACTACATTCTTTGTTTTTTCCATATTATTCCCTAATTGTATTAAACTTCCTTTCCATTAAAGGCCTTATATGTTTGTCTTAAGGCAGCGGATGGCAGAACCCATGTAAAGAAAGCAGGTTTGGGGTTCTGGGGTGCCCCCTCCCTGGGGCAGTGTCGGTGGTTCCCTCCCGAGTTTCCGCCCCCTCAGTAGGGGCTGCCTGCTGCCGCTCACGTGGCCGGCGCCTTTGGGAGGTGCACGCTGGTGCTCCGTTCGGTTGCCGGCGGGAGGGCTGGGTCTGGAAGCGCGACCTCCAGGCCCTTTCTTCTGTGGCTGCCGGGAACGGGGGCTGGGGCCGGGCTCTGTCCTGGCCAGTTGGCGCTCGCATGACGCTCCGGAGGACGGCGGGTGGCCTTGTTGAGACGTCCTGTGGCAGTGAGAGCGTCAGGACCTGTCCGTGGGGCGGGCACCCGGCTGCGGGCAGGGGACAGTCTCGGCTGCTGGCTGTGGTCTGACTCACCGGGATGCGGCCGTCGGCGCCGCCGGGCCCTGGCTCCGCCTGGTGTGCTCTCCTGTGGCGGCACGGCCGCCGGGTGCTGGGCACTGGGCGGACCTGCAGGCGTAGCGTGGGCAGGAGCTTGGGCGGGGCGGCGGAGCCGGCACGCTCCGGATGGGTGTCCGTGGACGGCCGCGTGAGAAGTGTCCAGTTCACGCCACGGCCGGGCCGGGACACCGTGTCTCCAGGGTAGAGACGAGGGACGTACGTGCCGCCTGTTGGTTGTGAAGCCACGTGGCAGCTCAGGGAATGTTTGCTTTGCTAACCAGTGTGGTCTCCTAGCTCTGCCTGAGTTGGAGGCCGAGTGCCTTGTGAACGCACCGGAGCAGTCGTGCTTTGGTCGTCCGTGGACTCCGGGATCCCCGAGCCAAGCTGACCGTCAAGTTACCAGGCCTCCTTGGCCCTTGCAGGCATCAGCCAGCGCTGCGCTGTCCGTGGTGCTGAGATGCAGGTGCAAGGGGGTGTCCAGGTGGAGCCGCCCCGACACCCTCTGGTCACTGTCCTTCCAGAAGCCTGCCGGCCACAGCGAGCTGGGGATGGGTGTGGGGGGCGTGCGGCTCCGCCTCGGCCGCTGTGGTGGGTGGGGCCTCCGCCCTCCCCCTCCCTCCTCCTCCTCCTCCCACCCCCCTCCTCCTCTCTCTCTCCCACCCTCCCTTTCTCCTGCCCTCCCTCCTCCCTCTCGCCCTCCTTTTCCCTCCTCCCTCTCTCCTGCCCTCCCTCCGCCCACCGTCCCTCTCTCCCTCCCTCCCCCCTCTCTCCTACCTTCTTTCTTTTTAATAGAAAACAAGAGTAACCGCTAAGGGGTTTTGACGGAGTGAACGTGCATGGTTTCAGTGTACAGGCTTCCGAGTCTTTGGTCCACATCCTGAAGACAGACCCTCCAGGTCCGTGTCCTCTCGCTCCTCGTGGGAGCGTCTGCGGGACGAGCTCGGGCAGCTCCCTGCCCTGGGCCGTGTGGCCGCGTTGTGCCTGGCGTGCAGTCGGCGCGTGCAGGTCGGTCTTCAGCTGCCCTGCGGAGACTCGGACTCGTGACCGTGGAGCCAGCTGGGCGTGAAGAGGAGGGAGAGCGGAGCCGACGAAACGAGGCTGTTTCCTGGACGCATCCTAACACTTCTGCTCGTTTCCCTCATGACTTCTGCCTCTTCCTGGACTCCGTGGGCCGTGCGGAGCTGCGTGCCGTGTTGGAAAGGTGGCTTCGGTGCTAGCGGCCTCGCTGCCGGCGGCAGGGCTGTTTGTCACGCCTCTGTCCAGCGTGCGCCCCGCGGCTTGGGTGCAGGGGTGTCCAGCGAGAGCTTGTGGTTCCCGCTCCCGCTCAGCTTTGCGCCTGCAGCGTGAGGGCCGAGAGTGCCTGGCTGCCACAGGGGTGGGGGGTAACGGGCGGCCAGAGGCCGGTCTCTCCTCAGAGGGACACTGGTGGCTTTCCTGCCCCCGGGCGGCCGGCTCTCGGGCGTCTCGGCAGTGGCACCTGTGCCTCTCCCCCTGGCGTCCTTTGCGGTGGGGCTGTCTGGTGGCTGTGGGACCTGTGACACCCCATCGCTCCCGCCACTGTCAGGTGGGCGTGAGGCCGGAAAGCGGCGCGGGCACTGTCCGGTGCTCCTTGGGGTGTCGCTCCTGGTTGGGAAGCCCCGCCCAGACCCCAGGAGCGGACGTTCTGACCGTGTCGGCGCTGGCTGACCGCAAGTGGCTGCGGGCTGGAGGCCGCGCTGCTGAGGTGACTGTCGCTTGGCCCGTGCCGGCTCCTGGAAAGCCTGCCATCTGCGGCCAGGGCTGTGGGTCAGCGGGGAGGGCCGTGCGCCTGTTTCTGGACCCGCAGCTGATCTCCTGGATGGACCCCCCTCCTGGCGGGCTGCAGTGAGCCTGGAGGCAAACCAGGCCGGAGCGCGCTTGGCATCAGGCCCCGGTCCGAGTCTCCGCAGGGCAGCGGGTTCTCTGGTTTGGTTCGCTGTGCCGGGCGGGAGGCTCTGGCTGCGCCCGAGGCGTCGGGCCGTGCTCACGAGCCGCAGGTGTGCAGAACCGTCGACGTGAGGCAGCGCGGCCTGCCGTGTGCGGCCCGGCGCCTCGGCTCGGCAGCCAGGTGGGGAGGCAGCGAGCTGGGACTTTGCCCTAGACTGTGCCAGCAGACCCCCAGCCCTGCTTCCTTCGGTGCCAGCGCCCCTTGCGTGGGTTGGAGGCACCTCGGTCCCGTGACACTGCGGGCCTGGGGCAGGCCTGTCTGGTGTGCGGGGACCCGCGCTCGGCCCTGTGTTGCGCTCCAGCCGCTCGTCCTGCTGCAGACGGTCCTCCTGGGGAGGACTCAAACTGGCCACCTGCGAGTCACGTGTTTTCAGCCGTGTCTTCTTCACTCTGAGCTGTGCGTCGTCTTGCTGCTGGGGCTGGGGCACCCTGTCCCCGTGGCCGCCGGCTCTCTGTGTGTCAGGTGCGCGGCCCAGGGCAGCCCCAGGGGCTTGGGGTATGTGGCTGCCGGGTGCCAGGGACCCCGAGGCGGCTGGCACCTTGCGCTTTGGCAGTCTGAGCTCTGTGTGTGCCACCGTCGGCCGGGCTTTGGGCTCCTGCTCCCAGGGGTGAGCGGGTTGCGTGCTGAGGCCGGTCCCCCCCACGCCCACTGCCCACCCAGCCAGTTCAGTGCCGTTGTTCCGCCACGGCCAGTCTGAGCACAGCAGACCTCGGCCACAGCTCGGGTCTTTGCACGGTGCGGCTGGGGCCGTGGGCCGGGGCGGGAGTGGGGCCGTGCTGTGCTGGCCTGGGTCTGCTCTCTGCAGTGGCGGCCCCTGCAGGGCCCCCCTGGGCCCCCTGGGTCAGGCCGAGTCCTCGGAAGCCCCTAACAGAGGCGGCGCCTTAGGTGATGAGCGTTCCCGTGCGGTTCCTTCCACGTGTGTTCTCCTTCCTCGGTGGTACAGATTGATGGTGCATTTCCCCGAGAGTTCGGTTTGATGAGATGAACTTACTTAATTAACATGAGTCAGAGGTGGGAGGGGGAGCTGCCCTGCCACTGGCCTGTGTCCACTTGCTGGCTGGACGACGGGGCACTGGGGCGTGAGGACGGGGTCCTGCCGTGCTGGGCGGTGACACCTGAGCACTTCAGTACCGCGGTGCTGCCTTTTTTATTAACACCCCCCCCCCCCCACGCTCCTTAGCGACGGAGTGCAGAAGTGATGCGACGCAAGGGATTTCTGGGTTTGGTTGTAACGTTTATGAGCCAGCTGGGGAACTGCAGCGCTGGGATCAGGGCCCAGTTCTGCTCTGCCACCTTGTGTTCTCTTGGGGGAGTCACTTCTGTTTCCCTCGACCGTGTCTCGTGTGCAGCGGTCCGCAGCGTCAGTCAGAGTCACCAGGGCCTTAGCGGGCAGAGGAGCAAAGCTTCAGGCGTGGTGTCCTGGAACGCGCGGTTACCAGGCGGCTTCTGCTCCCCCAGGCGGGTGCCGGGCGTGCGGGTGGCCGCCCCCGCGCTGGGCTGGCCCTGCGTCCGGCCACGCCCGTCCACGTGCTGATGGTGTCCTCTCCCGCTGCAGGTGGTCCGCACGGAGAAGAACAGCCTGAACAATCGGTTCCTGCCCTGGAACGAGATCGAGACAGAGGCCATCCTGTCCATCGACGACGACGCCCACCTGCGCCACGACGAGATCATGTTTGGGTTCCGGTGAGTGGCCGGTCTCCCGCGGGGGCGCGGCACGCGAGGGGCAGGGGCCCGCCGGCCTGCACCGGCGGCGGCTGCGTTTCTCGGCAGGTCGTAACCGAGGGGACCCAGAGGTGCAGGGCGGTGGGCAGAGTGGCCAGGGCCTCAGCTGGGGCCAGAGCCCCTCGTCTCTCTTCCCCCCTCGCCCCCTCAGGCCGCCTCTCAGTGTGACGTTCCGTGGCCGCTGCGTGGTCACCGCCCTGCCCCGGGCCTCAGGTGCACGGGGCATGCAGTGCCGCAGGGTCGTCCCAAACGCAGACGAGCGCTGCCGGGTCTCGGCAAGACCTGTTCTTGCCCATTTTCAAGTTTGTCATCATCGCCCCCTGCAGAAGTACGTTTAAAAAACGACTGGTCACCCTGTGGGCTCCGTGGCGCCACCGGGCCCTCTGCGTGTCCCTGTCTCTGTTACTCGCTCGGGGCCTCTGTGTGTCGGCGACGAGGCCTCTTAGCGGAAGTGGGTTTGCAGGCAGAGCTGCGCTTGTCTTTGCGCTTTCTCGGCGGTGTCCGAAGCCCGAGTTTTTCGCTCTGGCGAAGACCGCCCGGCAGTGTCGCCGTGGTCGCTGTGCTTCTGGCGTGGTTTGAGGAGCCGCAGTCGCCTGTCACAGTGCCTCCCAGAGCTCCGCGGGGACCGTGGGGAGCGCTGCCGTGTGCCGGTAGTCTGGGCGCCCGGGCGGGTGGCGGCCGAGACCCGGGGCTCGGGTGGAGTGAGCCCTGGCCGGAGGCGGCGTGAGCGGGCTGCTCGGAGCACGGGTGGGAAGTGCCAGGCGGCCACCTGTGTGGGTCTGGGCTCCTGGTGCTGAGAACGTGTACACGGGGGGCGTGGGGGCAGTGGCCCGTGGCAGTTCCAGTTGGGGATGAGGAGCGGGTGGGGGGTACAGGGACGTGTGTGTCCTCGGCGTCGCTGAACCGGAGGTATCAAAGTGGTTAAAATGCTGAATTTTGTTACGTAAGTCTTGCCACAATAAATAAAATTAGTTGTGAAAAAACAAATGGCGTAAACAACCCAGACGCATGGCAGCAGTGGGTAAACAAGGGCTTTGTCCACAAGTGGGATGTTTTGAATGGAAAGGAGGCAAGAACCGGGACGTGCTGCCCCCAGGGCTGGGGGCTGGGAGGGCGCCCTGCAAATGGGCGACATGAACCAGCGTCCAGCAGGCCATGTCCACAGGAGACCGTCCCCGGAGACAGGAGGCGGCCGGCCGCCGGGAGGAGTGGGAGGGGCTGGTGCTGGTTGTACGGTTTCTTTTTGGGGTGACGTAGTCTGACATTCGTGGTGATAGATGCACAGCTCTGAATATACAAACCGAACCCACGTCACACTTGTAGGGCAGTGACTTACGCTGCATGACTCAGTAGCTCAGTCAGCCTCAGTTTAGAGAAACGTGGACCAGTAAGCGCAGTGGGCAGGGTGGGGCCGCGGTCAGCCAAGCATCGGTGACGTCGAGCCCAGAGCCTCTTCCGCGCGTCCTTGTCCTGGCGCTCTGGCGCTGCTTTCTGGCTTTTCTTCCTAGGAGAGCTGACAAAAGCTTCCCTCCTCTGCCAAGCCTCGGTGGGTCCTGAGCATCGTGTTCTGGATCACAGGGCTTGCAGAAGAAGCCACTGTCCGGATAGAGCAGACGCGCCTTACAGCTTCATAACATTTACGTGCTGATTGTTAGTTGTTGTCATATTCTTTTTCTTGTGTTTTCAAATTGTTTGGTTCTTAACCTGGATTGCAGCCAGTGGGCAAGAGCAGGGCCTGGCGGGTGAGGGCCAGCGGGCTCAGCGCTCTGGGCTCAGGTGTGCGTGTCTGTGTGTTCAAGGGTGTGGAGAGAAGCGCGTGACCGCATCGTGGGTTTCCCGGGCCGCTACCACGCGTGGGACACCCCTCACCAGTCCTGGCTCTACAACTCCAACTACTCCTGCGAGCTGTCCATGGTGCTGACCGGCGCTGCGTTCTTCCACAAGGTGAGCCTTGCCCGGTAAGAGCCTTGCCTCGCATGAGGGGACCGCCCCCTGCAGTCTGACTGCTTCCTGCGGGTGTGGCGCCGAACTTCCGTGTGGTCTGCGTTGCCATTTCTGTGGGACCTGGCGGTGCACTGTCCCTCCGCACCCCTCCCGGGGGCTCAGAAGCACCCCTGCTCCCAGCTAACCGGTGCCTGCCCCCGCCCCCAGGAGGGAGCCTGGCTCTGCTCCAGGCTCTGCCTCCTCTGCCTGGTGCTTCTCTGCCAGGGGCCGCGGCTCAGGCTGCTCATTTCCCCAAATCTGCGCCTGAAGCGGGGACTGACTTACCTCTCAGCTGCCATAAAGTCATTTGACGTTCATGCCACCTGCCCTGTCCTGGCCTCCTGACTGTCCCCTCACTGGGGCGTGGGCCCGTGCCCCGGCCTCCACCAGCCTGGCCACGCGGTTGTCCCCCGAGGCCCAGCCTCGGCCTGTGTCCTCCTCTTTCCCCAGACAGCCTCACTCCTCGTGCCCACAGCTGCTCAGTCCCTGACTTCTCCCTGAACTCTGTCCTCGAAGTGTCGCTGTTCTCAGCATGTCCCCGGGTGCCCCTCAGGCACCTCCGACAGAACTGAACTGCCGCCCCGAAGACCCCGGTCCCTCCAGCCTCCCCCATGCATTTGCGCTGCCAGAGGGCGGCCTTACCCGTCCCTTCAAGCACCCTGGAAGGTCAGCACCTGAACACTTTGAAACGGCCTAAAAAGTGATCCAGCCTTCACCGGCTTTTCAAAGATCTTTAAAACTCAGTGCTCAGCTGGGGCGCCCACCCGCTTTCGAACCTCACCCTCACGTTCGCTCCCCAGACTCAGTGCTGGCTGCTGACTGAGCTGGTGAGTGCCGCACCTGGTGGAAGTGAGAGAGGCCGCCCCCCGCCAGCAGCTGTGGGCCTGGGGTGCCAGCGCGCCCTCTGCAGAGCCTGCCACTCCCCTTCTGGCGGCTCCTTAAAAGTGATGAGATCATACCCCTTTACTTTGAAGCGATAGTAATTTATTAGTAAAATCTGGGTTTTTCCTGTTTGAAAATCCAGCGCGTGGGTTACAAGTTAGCACCTTGAAAGCCCTCCGGGGCTTGCTGGAAGGGCCGTTGAGCTCCTGGAGCGGCCAGGTTTTACAGACCACCAGGTCTTACAAAAAGCTCAGCCCCAGTGACGCTCCGGTCGCCCTGGCAGCCTCTGTGCCTGGCAGCGGCTGGCTGGACCCCGCGGCGCCCCCGGGGCGCTGGGCACGTGTGCCTGAGGCCTTTTGCTTGTGCAGCTTATTTGTTTCATCCTTGACGGCGGTTGAGCTCCCCTCAGCAAACCTTTTATTACAAGCGTCGACGGTTTTTTAGCCGACCCCTCACAGCGCCGCACATTTCTTTTGGAACGTTCTGTTAAGGGGTAGATGCCTGCGTGAGCTTGGGCTAAGGCGGGAAGGTGGTCTGGGAGCAGGGTTCCCTCAGCACTTGCGTCGTGCAGGGAGCGGGGGGTGGCTGGACAGGCGCTCTCAGCTCGAGGGTCTGTGTGATGCGTGTCATGGCAGGAGCTCCCCGGGCGGCACGGGGGTCGCCCAGCCGCCAGCGCGTCCCAGGGCGTCTTGCTGCTGCGCCCCTTAGGTCCTGCCCCACCTGCTGGCTGCCGGCTTTGTTAGGACTCGAGTTTCCGTGTTCTGTGACGCTGTTCGGGGGTTTTGTTGTTCGGGGGTTTTGTTTCGTTTTGTTTGTTAGCAAACTAATGAGCGGTGTTAGGCTTCTACATTTTAGAGGAGCTTCTGAACCCAGTGAAGCTTTTCATTTAGAAAGTTTTCAGGCAGGCTTTGGGAGGCTTTCCACGCTTCACGATGCAGAGGTAGGAAAGTTTCTGTGGATTTACAGCAGCAATTTTTGGCAGTGCAATCATATAATTGGTGGGGAGTCTTCAGACATTTCTTTTTGTAGCGCGTTCTCCATATGTTGTTGGAAAGGCAGTTCTTTTTCTGTTGTGAAAGGTTGACGAAGGCGTGGGCCGCGCTTCACGAGTAGGGCCAGACTCCTGAGCGCTCGCCTCCGGCCGTCCAAGGGCCAGCAGACGTGAATCACCCGTTTTGTAAAGGAGGAATGCAGCAGCCATTTTCACCATCTTAGGAACTTTGCTGCAAGATAACCGGCACACCACTGGCTGCTGCAAACACTTTACGATCACTTTTCCCCGCAGAGATGCGACTCTTTAGGTAACGAGGCACGTACCCTGCTTTACCCATCCAACGCCAGAAGCCGCAGCGTCACACGGCACGCTGAGCTGGCTTGTGCCTGCGTCATGGTGTCGCCCGTTCTCCCCGTGCCGGGAGCGCTCCTGCGGGGTCGGCTTCGCCTCACCCACACGTGGCCCTGCGCCGGGCGCGGCCGGGCAGCTGTGACTCGCTCTCTGGCGCTTTCACCCTGCGATGGCGCGATGGGCGCGAGCAGCCTCGGGACGGCCGTGGGCTGTGCCACGGTGGTGAGCGATGAGCTTGCCGAGGCTGTGCATCAGTGACGCTGCCCTCACCGCAGCTCACGGGGTCCCCGAGACTCGGCAGTAGCTGTGCGCCAGTGGCCGTGCGCGGCTCAGTGCAGCCTGTGGAGCTTGCAGGACGTTCTAGGTCTTGGGGCCTTTGCTGAGATGGGAAGGGGGGTCTGCAGGAAAGGGGGCGACATGTCCAGTTGGGCTTGTGTCTCACCCAAGCACTGCGGCGCTCAGACCTGACTGCAGAGAAGACAACGTGGATGTGGGGACTTTCGGAACAGTGAGGGTGCCCTGGGCAGGGAGTGGGGTAGCCCCGAGCGGGGCGCAGGCCGTGGCCACAGAGAGTATGGCTGGACTCCAGGCCCGTGGGGAGGCACTGGGTCGGCTGCCCCGCGGCTCAGCGACTCCGAGGGCAGGCCCGCCCCTCGCTGCGTGGCTGCTGTCGGGGGAGTCGTTGCCCCGGACTGCACGTGGCCTGCTCTCGCGGATCTTTGTCCAGCAGGGGGCCCCCGGGGGGCGCTTCGGTGGGACGGTCTGACAGCAGGGGTGGCATGGAGTGTCCGGCGGCCCCGCGCCCGGCCCCCCAGCTGCCTGTCGCATTTCCCAGGGACGGCCCTGGCCCCTGCCCCCGCCCGCCCTCCCGCAGGACGCCCGGTGCGTGCGCAGCGGCGGCCTCTAACGGAGCACTCTGCCCACAGTACTACGCCTACCTGTACTCCTACGTGATGCCCCAGGCCATCCGGGACGTGGTAGACGAGTACATCAACTGCGAGGACATCGCCATGAACTTCCTGGTCTCCCACGTCACCCGCAAGCCCCCCATCAAGGTGAGCGGCTCTGCTTGGTTGGGCGGAGTCCGGGGCGCAGCCCGCACCCTCGGGCCTCTGCCTGCAGCTGCGACCACCCCGCGCACAGGGGTCGCAGCTGCGGCCCCGCCCTCCTGAGGTGGACTGAGCAGCGGCCATTGGTCAGGTGCGGCCCCTGCTGGGACCTGTGCGGCTGTTGGCCGTGAGGCAGGCGCCGGCCAGCGCCGTGGGCCCTCAGCAGAACCATGGACGCTGCTTCTGCGCCTCGGCGCCCCCGTGGCCACGCTCTGTGTCTCTCGTGCTCTCGCTGCTTTGAAATAAGGCGCTGTGAGGCGCGGTGGGCAGTCGCCCCTGCAGAGTGGGGTGTCTCTGGTCCCGCGTTGGCCGGCAGTGACCGCGGGCAGTGCGGGCCGGAGACGGCCATCTGCGAGGGGGATGGGCGACCCCTCTCACAGCCGGGCCTGGCGACGGCCAGTGCGGCCCCGCTCACGCCCAGGTGTCGGGGCCCCCTTGAGACCCTGAGCGTCTGCGAGGCTGGGCTCGGAGGAGGGCGCGGGCGCTGGGCGGCGTCTCCATCAGGTAGTGTGTCCGCCGCGCTGTCGGCCGCTGTCTCGAGCTCGCCGTCCTCCCAGCGCAGAGCGCAGGACGGAGGTGACCTGCACACGCAGACACATTGTTTTGGAATGAAAACTTGAAGAATGGCATCTCTCGTCTTCCAGGCAGACGAGTTAAGTTGAGAGGACGCTAACCCGGGCTCCCTGAGGGCCTCAGACCCGGCTCAGCCGTAGGTGACCAGTTCACTCCTTCGTGGTGCAGGGCCGGCCGGAGCTCAGTGCGTTTTAATCCGCCTGACTTTACGAGCATCGGGGCTGGGCTCTTTCACGCTGTTTCTGCTTCAAGAGCTTCAGCCCTCACTGCTGACTGTGCTGCGCGTCCCGTGACTCGCACGCAGTGTGACTGCCTACGGCGCTGAAACTGCCCGTGCCGCACGGACGGTCGGCACCCCATGAACGCCGCCTGTGCGGCGACGCCCCGTGGGGTGCGGGGCTGTTTGCGGGGGAGGGCCCCCCAGGGGAGCGCGGCACCTACGGTGGAGGCCGTGGGTGCAGGAGAGCAGAGCGCTGCGGGCGCTGACCCTTACTCCGGGCCTTCATGCCCTCCTGTTTGCTGATCCGTGCGGGGCGCAGAGCTGGGGCGGGGGGCCGGCGGGGGCCCCGCTGCAGGGCTGGAGGCAGTGGCTCCGTAAAGGGGGTGGCCTGCCCTGGGTCCGGCTCGGGCGGTGGCGGCCGGCCGGCCGCTGCGGGTCACCTGGCAGTAGGCTACGGGCTGGGCCAGGTAAACCCTCTCGACTCATGATTACAGGGGTAACTTTTAATCATTTAGGGAAGACACTCAGAAGCAGGACTTTCTCGACCATCTGACGTGCTGCTTTTGGTTTCCTGCCTCTGGGATGGCTTTTTTATTTAGCTTGAAAAAACTTTAAATTTTATTTTAAAATTGATTTTTTAAAAATTTTAGAAAGCTTCAGTTTTTAGATTTCTTTAAAAAACGTGCTTCTTTTCACAGTTGTTTTTTGAAAACCTGAGAGTAGATTTCTGGCCTCGGCGGCATCATGGAACGGTATTTTTAGTGACTCAGTGGGCTTGGGGGGAGGGAAACGAACCCCATTACCTAGATACAGACGGGGACGCGGAGAGGGGCCCACGGAAGTCGGGGGGCCAGCACGCCCCCCAGACTGACCTGCGCCAAGGGCTGGCCCAGGGCCTGGGCCAGGGGCAGGAGCACGGTCAGCCGCAGGCCGGCCCCCCTCAGCATGGGGCGCCTTTCTCGGGCCGGGCTCTCCTTCAGAGAGCGTGGGGCAGGCCCGGCCAGCAGGGCAGCTGGGCCTTCCTGCTGCCGCGTCCTGTCAGGGTCTGCGAGTTCCAGCGCCAGGCCCTGGCTGGCCGCACGTCTGTCTGTGTGGTGCGTGTCTTCGAGAGGGGCCGCTGGCCTACGGCGCTGCTGTGGCCGAGGCCCGGGGCTGCCCCGTCTCGGAGCCCCGGGCCCTCTGGGGCTCGCGCTGTGGTCGTGCGCTCAGGGTCAGTGTGTCCGGCCCTGCCTGAGCCTCACCTGTTGCTCTGTGTGCACATGCGGTGCCCTGGCCCGCGCCCACCGGCCTCGCTCGCAGGTCCCCTCCGGCTCCAGGCCCCGGGGCTGTGTCTGGCCTGGCTGTGCCGCAGGCGGCTCACTGGATGCTGGGAAGCGGCCGGCTGTCCATACGCCCTCAGAAGGCGTGCCTGTCGCGGGGCTCCTCACGTCTGCTCTTTCTCCCTGCCCCAGGTGACCTCACGGTGGACTTTCCGCTGCCCGGGCTGCCCGCAGGCCCTGTCCCATGACGACTCCCACTTCCACGAGCGGCACAAGTGCATCAACTTCTTCGTGAAGGTGTACGGCTACATGCCGCTGCTGTACACGCAGTTCAGGGTGGACTCCGTGCTCTTCAAGACCCGCCTGCCCCACGACAAGACCAAGTGCTTCAAGTTCATCTAGGGCCGCGGGCGGGAGCGGCAGGCCGGGCGGGGGCCCCGGGGGGCGGGGAGCGCACAGAGACGCTGCGTCTCTGAAGTCTCTCTGAAGTCGCCACACTGGGCTGGGCCTGGGTCCGAGGACGGGCCCGCGAGGCACTGACAGCGCACACTGGGGCCGCGGTCGCCACGCAGAGGCCGGCGCGCTGGTCGTGGCTTCTGGATTCAGCGCAGCTGTTACTGTTATTGAAAGAGAAGGCTCAGATCTGCCATTCGAGGCTTATTTATGTAGGGGTGTGTGTGCGCGTGAACGCACACATGGGTGTCTGTGTGTACGTGCATCGGCGCACATGCTCACGTGGTGTGTGTACATTTGGGGTGTGGAGTTGGACGGGGCTGCCTGTCACCGCAGGGGGCACCCTGTGTCCTGCGTCTGCGGAGAAGGCCTTGACCCCGGTACCTGGTCATCCTTGCCCGTCACCGCCACCCCCAGACAGCCGAGGCCACCCCAGAAGGCACCCAGACTCCGGGTGGCCCTGTGGTGCCCTCAGCCGGCGCATCCGGGGGGCCGTCTACACCTGGGGGACCGCTGGGCTACGCCCCCGTCTCTCCCCATCGGGGAGCCGGTGTAGGAAATGTGGCCGAGGACGGCCTGGTCTTCCCTTGCGGCCGCTGGTCCTCCGTCCGCCAGTCCTGGCGGCAGCACCCCGAGGAGCAGTCTCTCGCTGGAGCAGAGCCGGCGGGCTCTTCGGCTGCTGAAGGGATCTGCAGGGACGCCCCGGAGAGCCGGTCGGCATGGTGGCGCCGCACCGTTGGCTGGGTCTGGCAGGCGGCCCTGCGGCGGGAGGAGCCCTCTGTGCAGCCCCCGTCCCCTTCCGCCCTGACCCGCACCCCGTGTTACTGCTGCTGGGAGACCTGGGGCCGCCACGGTTCCAGCCTGAGGCTGGGCACGTGCTGGGACGGGGAGGTGGCGCCTGCTGAGAGGCGCAGGTCCGGCCGGACGTCTCAACCCACCCACATCCCCGCTCTCCACTCCTGGTTTGCGCTGCGTTCCCTGGGCTGACGTGGAGATGAGCTACTTTCTGTTGTCGTGTCTGGGGGTGGCGGCAGGGGACGGAAGAGGCGCTCGCACCTGCAGGGCTCCGTCCCTGTCGGCCGCGCTCTGGGCCGCGCCGAGCGGTTCCCGCAACTCAGGTCCGGCCGGTCGTGCACTTGCCTTAAGCCCGTGTTGTCTTCCCCGGCCGTGAGCCCTGTGCTTCCGCCCCGCGGCACACGCACCGCCTCCAGCGCCACCAGCGGCAGGACGCTGTGCAGACCCCGCCCGGCCGTCCTGCGGCAGCCGTGCTCACAGTGCGGAGGGAGCTCGGGCCGGAGAGCCTGCCTGGGCCGCCCGGTCGGGGCTGCTGGACACTGAGCCGCCGCCAGCGGGCTCCAAACTCCGCGCCGACCTCCGAACTCCCTTAACTCCCGACCTCTAGCGGTAGCCGGTAGCCTCCTTCCCCGGGCAGCTGGAGCGCGCTGTCGCTGTGTCTGCGGCTGCCGCTGTCCCCTGCTGTGCGTGTGGGCCCGGGCTGGCCTCGCGAGGCACCGCTGAGACGAGCACGGTCAGCCCCGGGCGCTGGTGCCCGCGGGGGCCGTGGGCCGCGCGGTCTGACCATAGGCCCTGGACGGCGGGAGGGCGGAGGCGCCAGTGCTTCCGCAAAGACCCGCCTGAAGGGCCCGGCCGTGACTGGTGGACACTGCGCGTGTGGGGGGCAGGGCCTGGCGGAGGCGGCGCCGTGGGGCTGCGGGCGGCTGGAAGGGCCGCTTGGGCGGGGGCGTGCGGCTCCTGCCCTGGACCTGAAGGCACTGGACACGGCAGCTGCCGCCCGGCCCCCTGGGCGCCCGCAGGTGACCTCCGCCTGGGCCCCCGGGTCCGGTCGCCCCAGGAGCCGTGCTGCGCCCCGGGGGGCGCTGCTCCGGGCTGTGCTGCGGGGCTCTCCAGGGCTCTCCAGGGCGCCGCGCCAGCCCCACCACTGTGAGCACAATGGTCTGACGTTGGGTTTTTGTAAAAAAAATAAACGGAGACTTTAGCTCAAGCAGCCGCAGGCTCCTGTGTTTCCTCTGCGGGGGCGAGGGGGCGGGGCAGGCGCCTGCCCAACCCCACGGCCAGGGGGGCCTCCTGGCTCCTCCGGCAGCAGCCCGGGTGGCCATGCGTGGGGCCAGTGCACGTGACCCGGGTGGAGCCTGGTGTCCGCGGCCGTCAGGCGGAGGACAGGGTCAGCCAGCGGTACGTGTGTGCTGGGTGGCCCGGCCGGCCGTGTGCATGTCCAGGGCGTGTCCCCGCGGTGCAGTGGCGCCGCAGGGTGTGGCCGGGGGCGGCTCGTCCCACGACCCGGCCCCTCACGGCCTCGCTCGCGGGCACAGCTCCCGGGGCTCCTGCTCTTCTGCCGGTGGGCGGCGAGGTGCGGGCTGGGCCTGCAAGGCCGAGCTGCCTGGGGCTGGGTCTGGCGTGCACAGGTGACAGCGGTGCGGGGGCCTGAGGGCAGCAGTGGCGAGCAGGTAGGTTGGCAGCAGGCGCGTGTGGGGTCCCTCAGGGGAAGGGATGGCCGGGCCTGGAGTTCGTGCCGAGCTCTCCCCTCGGTTGTTCTGCGGCGCTGCTCTCGGGGTGCGGGGCTGCGTGGTGTCCATGCGGTGCCTGGGGACGGCGCTGCGGGAGGGCGGGCCCCGGGGCTGACCGCCCGACGCCGGTGCAGGGAAGCAGCCTGGCTCCGTCCCCTCCCCGGGACATCGGCCCTTCTGGCGCCTGGAGACGGTTGTGGTCAGGGCGTGGTTGGAGAGCTCAGGCCGGCACAGGTGGGCGTGGTGTCCTGGGGCGCTGGCTGTGCTGCCAGCGCCCCCTGCCCCGTGCCACACCTGCAGTGCCTGGCCGGCTCCTGCCCGTCCTGGTCATAGCTCTGCTGTCGCTGGCTGAGTCTGGGAACAGCACTGGGGGCTGCAGCGGGCTCGGTGCGAGTCCTGGCAGCAGTGGGGCAGCAGGTGGGGCCGAGGGCCTCACCGGGGCGCCTGTGGATGAGGCCGGGATGCCCCAGGCCCACCGTCGTGATAGGTCTTCGCTGATGGGGGTGGGGAAGAGAGTGCAGGTGCTACGGATGCGCAGCGGAGCCCAGGTGTGCCGGAGCCGGGCCGAGGGCGAGTCTGCCCCTTTCTGTGAGTTGTGCGTCCAGCTGTGCCGCTCCCCTCCAGCCCACAGCTGAATCCCAAACAGCTGGCCCCGCTATCGCCTTATGAAGACGTCCGGATGTACAGGGCAGCCTGACTCCGCCTTCGGCCTGAGCCCCTGCCTGCTGCCCCGCTGCCTGTGCCCGCGCTGTCTCCCGACCCTCTTTCTCCTCCCACTCCTCTGGCCACCCCACGCGGCGCCTCTTGGAGTAGAGTTCTCATTTTGGTTGGATCCTGCACGACCCGTCCGTGCCCACGGCGGGAGCTGGAGGCCAGCGCTGGGTCAGTGTTTGGTGTCACTCTCGCTGGGCCTGCACACCGACTGGCGTGTCCCCCACACCCCAGTCCTCCTCCCCCCAGCCTGACCGTGCGAATTTCCTTTCCACCTTGGATTCGTTTTCTCTCCTAGAGTTTTGTATGAGTGATGCCGTCCAGTTCTTACTCTCGCGCAGGGTTCTAGAAACAGCAATTTGAGGTTCACCCAGTTGTCTGTGCTAGTGATCGCTCCTTTTCACTGCTGTATAGTATTTCCACACGCGCCTGTTGCCTCTGTCCACTCTGCTGGTCTTCATTCGGGCTGGTTCTACTATTTTGCTATTTTGAATAAAGCTGCTGTGGACGTCCCCGTGCAGGCCTTTTGGGTTTGTTTTCCTCCTGGGCAAGTACCTGGGAGCAGAGCCACTGTGTGGGAGGGGCGGTGGGTATTCAGTTTCGTACGAGCGGCCAGGCCTTCCTCCAGTGCTTGCGCCTTCTGTGTTCCTGCCATGCCCCAGCTCCTCACCAGCTGATCCCTCGGGCTTAGCCACTCTGGCCGGGGCACCCAGAGCTTTGCGTTTCCCTCGTGACTAGTGAGATGAAGCGCTTTTTCTTGTACTGCCATCGTGTGTGTTTCCTTCTGAAGTAACTGGACAAATCTCTTACCTTTTTAAAAACTGCTTTTTCAAAAAATACCTTTTTCCCTAGAATTGGATTTCGGTTATTTCCATGTTTGTATGACTTTGGGTTCTATTTTAACTCCTTCCAGGTGTGCACGCGCCTCACCCCCTCGCCCCAGCTCCCCTGCCCCCCGTAACCAGCATCTTTTCACCAGGTCTGAGGTCGGCTTGTGCTGTTTTCCGGCGTATGTGAATGGCACGTTTCGAGTCGACCGTCTGGGTGAGTGGCCCTATCTGTGAACAGCTGGGCCCCCGCCGCGGCGTACAGGCGTGGGTGGCACGCGGTGGTCCGGCGAGGCCGGAGCTGCCGCCGGAGCTGCTGTGGCGCCTTCGGCTCTTCCACTGCACGCCTCGCGTGGTGGCTGGCTCCGGCCGGCTCGTCTGCACCTGTGCATGCGGCTGGCAGCCACGTGGTGCACTCCCCGGTGTCTGGTGCCGGCGCCTGCTGGGCCTCGTGATAGCGGGGTGGCCCGAGGGAGCCATTTTTCAGCTCCTGGCCGCCTGCTTTCTGCCTCACGCTGGGCCCGCGGGGAATGTCACTTCTGTCGTCCTACCTTGCCCGTCTGGGCATCGCACGCACCACGTAGGGAAGAGTCGTAGTTTGTTGATTTTTTAAAAACCTGAAGCTACAGTTTTATGCTGATGAGATGCACGTAACCTTAGACACGCCCGTTGTGCGCTGTTTTGCAGTGTGGCTTGTGGCATTTGGTGGATGCGCGTGTGCGACGGTCCCGTCGGCCGTCCGAGAGCTTGTTCTACTGCCACAGTCCGTACCCCGACACCCCAGCCCCCCGCCCCAGCCTTGGGCTCCTGGGGGCCTGTCGCGCCCGTACTGGGTGTCCGTGTAAGTGGGAGCCACCCGGCGGAGCCTGTGTCTGGCTCTCGTGGCTGGTTGTCGGACCCGCCCGTCACGCGCCTCGTGGTGGGATCCGGGCCGCGCCCGCCGCTGGCTGCTGCTGCTGCTGCACACCAGCGAGCCTGCGTCGAGGTCCCAGCTGTGTCACCTGGCTCACAGGGTGCCCCGTGCTGACCGCTCGGAACTGGCCGCGGTTCCTCCGCAGCCGCCCCGCCCTACACCCCACCGCATGCCCACCTCCAGCCAGTGATCAGGGTTTTAATTAGGGCCCTCCAGTGCGGGCCACTGGCTGGCTCTGGGCTCCTTGTGGGCCTCAGCGCTGCGCAGGGCTGGGCTCGGGGCTCCTTTCCCTGCGGGCCTCGGCGCTGCGGGGCTGGGCTCGGGGCTCCCTGCGGGCCTCGGCGCTGGGAACTGGGCTCGGGGTTCCCTGCGGGCCTCAGTGCTGCGTGGGGCTTGGCTCGGGGCTCCCTGCGGGCCTCGGCGCTGGGAACTGGGCTTGGGGTTCCCTGCAGGCCTCAGTGCTGCGTGTGGCTGGTGGTGACGTCTTCTCACGCTCTCGATGGCCGTTCAGCAGGTGCTTGGGCATCTCGGGAAGAGCTAGTGACGGCCCATTAGGCAGACTGAGTGGTGTGGTTGGGCTGCTGCCACCCGCTGGTTTTACTGTGGCTGTAGACCAGCTGGGCCGACAGGCCGGCCGTATTGGTCTGAGGTGTGCATGGCTCCCCGTTTACGCAGGCCTTTTGTCTTGGTCCGGGGTTTTGGGACTTCCGCCTTTATTCCTGAGTTGCTTCCCACCTGTTACAGGTGGGCCTGCTGCTTCAGGAAAGCTCATTCTGTTTACTGCTAGTGTGTAAAATAGCAGTCTAGCTAGTTTTACTTACCGCGGTTTTGTAGCTTTTGGACTTTGTGACTAGTTTTGTATTCTGTACTGGAATTTCGCTTCTCTGAACTCAGGAGGAATTTGGGAGAAACTTGTATTTTGTCTCTTACTCTGGGTGGCTCCCGTCACCAGAGAGCACATGCAGGATGCAGTAGGTGCTTAAACGCTCAGACGGCGGCGGGCCCATCGGCGACTGGAAGAGACTGACGGGTCATCGTCAAGACTGCAGGCGCTGTCCTTACTAGACTAAGTTGGCATGATCTGAAAGTCAGCAAGCCTCAGCTAGCACTTAGCTTCCCCGAGTTTACTGGGTATCAACGGGACTTCAGGTTGTTCAGAGCGTCGGGAAGACTTACCCACGCGCTTACTGCAGGTTTGTGCTTGAGAAGCGTGAGGGCTGACGCGGGCCAGCACAGGGGGTCCCTGAGCAGGGGCGACAACCCCCCCAGGGGCCGCCCAGGATACAGACACCCCTGCCCGTGGCAAGAAACAACTTAGGAGTAAACTTGAAGTAAAAGTCCCGAACCCCTTTCAGCCGTGGGTCCCGTGCCCGGAAACGTGCCCACGTGAGGTCTGGGGGACCCTGATGTGCCGTGTGAGTTGAAGGTGCACGCGCGCTGCAGTGCTGGTCCATGAGCGGCACGCGCTCCTTCACCCTCGCGTGGTGACGTCTCAACCTGCGTGCGGCTTCCAGGCACAGGTGTGGCGCCGCTGGTTGGGCTGTGCGCCCTCACCGCTCATCTGATGGCTGAAGGGGTCCTCAGGCCAGTACATCCCCACTTGACCCCCAGCGCCGGCGGCTGCCATTCTGCTGCTGTGGCTTTTTAGCACGCGCACAGCCCGTGAGCGCGCCACGGCACTGGTCCTCCTCGGCTGGCTTGCCACTGCATCGACGCCGTGGAGCCGGGCCTCCTTCCTCACCGGCGAGTGGCAGGCTGGCGTGGCTCGTTCTGGGGGCTGCGTCCTCAGGCTGCTTTGCTCTGTGCCGGTGTCAGAGTGGACGCACCCACACCTGGTCGGGGGCCCGTCACACCAGGCTGTGCACAGGACACGGGTGTATGGACCCATCGGCTGCGACGTCTTCTACGTCCCGTCTCACCCACGCCCGCCCTGGCTGCAGTGACTAACGCTGCAGCAGTGAGGAGCGAGCGGCTCCCCGGCCGGGACCCCCAAGTGGACTGCGGGATCGTGTTGTGTTTTGGGGACGCCACACGCCGTCGTCCCGGCGAGGCGTCCTGCGGGTGAGGTGCCGCCTCGTGTCTGCGTGTCCCTGACTCACGCCGCGCAGCTCTTTGCGGGCCCTTCAGTCCTTTGTCGTCTTTAGAAAAATGTTCTTTCGAGTCCTTTGAGGTGGGATTTTTTTCGGCTTGTGAGTTGCTGGTTTCTTTTGCTGCGCACGTGTTTCCAGCTCAAGCTGGTCTCGCAGTTTTGCTTCCGTTGCTTGTGCTTTGGGGACGCAAACATCCCTGACCATTAGGAGCTTCCGGTCTCTAAGTTGTAACTCAGGTTAACGTGTGTGGCGTAAGCTGTGGGTCTACTGCCCCGTGTTTTGCATGGCCGCTGTGTTCTGTCCTTTCTCAGGCGTCCTCCTGGGTCCTCTGTCAGGGACTACGTGACCGTGTGTGTGGGTTTTCCTCTGAGCCGTCTGTCCGTCCCGTGGGGCTGTCTGTGCCAGCTTAGTTCTCCAGCTTGGTAGTGACGGTTTGAGTCAGGAATCACGCCGCCTCCAACTCTGTTCTCAGGGTTGCTTTGGCCATTCAGAATCTTTCGTGGGTCCATATAAATCTCAGGAGTGTGTTCCTCCGTGACCAGTGCATTTGAGTTTTGACAGAGACTGCACTGAACCTGCAGGCGGTACGGAGTTTCACGACGTGACTTGGCCTGCAAGGGGTCACCGGGACGCAACACCACGGCCAATGCTGGCGCCAGTGGGTTAGACATTTGACTTAGTGGCCCCTGGGGTGTCGTTGTGATTTCCTCTGTAGGTGCAGCTGGTTATTTCCACCTTATGCTCAAAAGCCCACCCAGCAGGCTTGGGAACGCCAGGCCCCCGACGCGACGGCAGCCCCGGAGGGCATGTCTCCCTCAGCCCTCCAGGGGGGCGGAGTCTCCCTTCACCTGCTTCACTGCAGCTGTGGGGGCTAGAGCTGCGGGTCCCTGGGGTCAAGCAGAGTCAGCCCAGAATGCTGGGCTGCTGCCCCGACCTGCCTCCCCTGCACCATGACCGGGGACACCTGCCCGGAGCGGCCTGCAGGAGCCGGGGCAGCTCCTCTCCTGCGGGCCTGTGTGGTTAGTTTGCCACTGGTCAGCACAAGCTGTGCCGGGCGGGGATGGCAGTGACGCCCCGACCAGCGAGTGGAGCCTGGCCAGAGGCAAGGCCGGGCTCGCCGCCCGCAGGTGTGTCCAGGGGGTGTCTGTGCGCGCAGGGGGTGCTGGGCTGCCCAGAGCGAGGCACGCCTGTGTCTGTTCCTAGTCAGTGTGTGAGCTGCAGGTTCCACAGGACAGAAGCCTATAAAAATAAGTTTTATTAGCAAAACGGGCTCATCACATAAAACAGGCGGATGAGCTCGCGTTACTGATTTTGGGGTGTCTGTCGGGTGCAGCAGTGTGGCAAGTAAACCCCCCACATGCTCGCTGCTGGAGCGTGAGCCCACGGACACTAAGCGGGACGCTCGGGCCGGCACTTGGCCGCTGTCCAGAAAGCCGCTGTGGCCAGGAGTCCGGCTCGCGGCCAGGAGCCTGAGGCAGCGTGCGTCCTGCCCGCAGCGCAGGGGCTGGGCCCGCCCCCAGAGGCCCCGCACGCGGCCGGTGGCGCTGCAGGAGGGCGGGCCGGGCCCTAGAACTTCTGCAGGAACTTGAGGACCAGGTCCCGCAGCCGTACCCGCAGCAGCTCGTCGTTGTCGCAGATGATGTGCGTGGAGTCCTCCTCCAGCTGGATCAGCGTCTCGGCCTCCTGCAGCAGCACGATGTGGCCCTTGGCCGTGTCCTCCACCTTGACGTCGCTGAAGCCGTGCTGCGGGGAGAGGGGCGGTCAGCGGCCAGCCAGACGTGCCACCTCTACTGCAAGGCGGCAGCGTCCTCCTCGGTCTGGTTTCCGGACCAGTCACAGGACCTGCCGTGGCAGCACTCGGGTCTGTACGTCGGTCTGGTTTCCGGACCAGTCACAGGACCTGCCGTGGCAGCACTCGGGTCTGTACGCCCTGAAAGACGCCCCGAGCCTGCAGGACCTCGTGAGGACACGCCCTGCCCCGCCCTGCGAGCGCAGGGGCCGCCCTGGCCAGCCAGCCCAAGGAGCAGCCGAGGCACCTGCAGCCGCACCAGGGCCTCTCGCCCAGACACGTGGGAGGCGGCGGGTCGGCTCAGCTGCCTGACAGGTGAGGGCGTGCCCCAGCCCTGTGCTGGGTTCTGGGTTCGAGGCACTTGGGGGCAGCTGAGACAGGAGCGCCGGGTGGGAAGCCGAGGGACCCTCTTCCCGGGGAGGCAGGGCGACTCTCCTCGCCGGCCGCCACCAGGGTCCCCAGGGCAGCCACTGGCCCAGCCCTTCGGGGAGCGAGTGACTGGTGGGAAGACAAGTCCCACCAAGAGACGCCTTTGAGAGCTGAAAGAGTTCAGTAGTTGGGACAAAAGGTGGTGACTGGTAGTCTAGGGAGACCGCCCGCCTCGGCTGTCTGAGCGCGCACCACGCTGAAGACCAGGCAGGTCCTCTGGCTCCGCTGAGACGGCGACCGCTTGGGTCCGTGGCTGAAGCCAAAACGATAGACTGGGAGGCCGCTGGGGCCGGGAAGCACGGGGCTGCGCTCGCTTCCCTCCGGCTGGCAGCAAAGGCAGGCCGCGGGAGCGGGCGTGGAGAGGCAGGGCCGGGCCCTGCTGCTGTCCTCACACGCCCTGGGCCCAGCCGTGCTGCAGGGCTGCCGCTGCCCTCACCTTCTCCAGGGTCTGCACGAACTGGCCCACGGGGATGGAGCCGCTCAGCAAGGGCTTCAGGACTTTGCAGTCTGGGATGTCCTCGGTCGCCCGCTTCCGCTTCTTCCCGCTGGTGGCTGGGGGCGGCCTCGGCGGGGGCTGGCGGGACACATGGCCAGTGGCCGTAGGCTCAGGGTCTTGGTTGGGGCGCCCCTGCAGCACCCCTTCCCCGAGCTACCACCAGCTGCGCCAGGGCCCACCCCCACTGGGCCGAGCCATCTTCCACCAGCGCCCATCTTGGTTCCTGCGCCCCACCGGGACTCGGACACGCAGACAGCGGCACTGGCCGCGGAGCCCTCCCGGCTCGGGAGCCCTGTCTAGACATGAGCTCCTGCCAGAGGCGATTCTGGAAGGCCTCAGTGAGGACATGCAGGACGCCACAGGGCCGAGCACCCGAGGGCGTCCCCGTGCGTGACTCCTCCCTGCTCAGCCAGAGGCGTGTGCCGGTACTGAGTCTGCGGCCCCTCTGTCCTTCCTGAGCCTCCCCCAGGACAGGCCCAGGGCCTGGGGGCTCGTGGTGCACCCAACGGCGGCGGGGCGGGGACCATGCCTCTGGGCGCTGACATGGGGTGTGAGCTGCGCAGGGCCGGCTCCGCTGTGCTGCCCCACAGGAGGCTGTGTCTCGCTTCCTGGCGCTGGCCTGGGAGCCAGGGGTGGGAGCTGGGTGCAAGTAGGACCTTCCTGGTGGGGTGCGGTGGGGGACCCTGGGCCTGGGGTACCTGCAGGACGTGCTTGTTGTCTTTGGTCTGCAGCACAGCTGACACGGTTGCCAAGGAAATGCCAGGCTTGATCTCCATGGGCACCAGGGAATCTGCGAGCTGAAGCAAACGGTTTCAGGTCAGGCCGCGTGGGGGAGGTGGCACGCCCCAGCCCCTCCCCTCCCCAAGGACACCCCGAGCTCCAGCTTCAGGCTGTCCTGGTGGGGAATGGACGTCCCCTGCGTGTGGAGAGCAGCCAGCAGGTCGGGGTCAGGGATGGGCAGTGGGCGACCTGGCCTCGAGTGAGATTTGGAGGTGAGGACACTGGCGCGCTCACCACCCTCTGCCAGTGCAGCCTCTTGCCACAGGCCGTCTGCCCTGAAGAAACACACCTTAAAATCCAGAAAGACATTCCAACGTATTTGAAAAACAGGCCTAGAAAAGCGTGTCGGTGGGCGGGGTCTGGGCAGCGGCCCCAGCCAGCCGCAGGTGCGTGCAGGAGAGCCCGGGCTGAGCTGCTTCTGGGGCAGAGGCCGCCTCAGGCCAGGCGCGGGCTGCAGCGTCTCCAGCAGGGAGGAGGAGGAGCAGGGCCAGGCTGCCTGTGCAGCCTGCCGGCTTCCCCCCTTGCCTGGCCCTCGCGCTGGTGCCTCCAGCAGAGGCAGAGATGCCTCTCACACCTGCAGTCAGTGCCCATCTGACAGACACTGGGGCGGCCGTCTCTGTGCAGGGCCTATGAGCGGAGGCTTGAGTGCAAGTGTGAGGAGTAATTTCTTCCACAAAACATCCATTTTAAAGACAAACCAACGCACATTGAGCTAGTCCACTGGAGAAACATAATGTAGAACCATACTCTATGTAACTGAAAAGACTTGAAGAAAATTGAGCAGAAAAACACCCTAAGGCTCTGACCGCAGCCCGGGGGCAGAAACACCACTTTCTGAGAGTTTCCTAGGAAACACGACCAGAGCAGGCCTCCTAGCTCGCGGCTGTGCAGAGACCCAGAGGGAGACAGCACGCCAGCCCTCGGGGAGCTTCACGGGCCTGCGCAGCCGCAAGCCTGGCCTTTGGTTTGTCTTTATCCCGTGTTGTTTTCCAGAATGAGTAAGTGCAGCTTTGTTGACAACGTGGAATAAAAAACAAAAGCAAGACCCAGGGGTCTCAGTCACGGGCTCGTGCGGCGCCTGGAGCCCAGGTGGGCGCCCCAGCAGGGCCTAGAGGTCACTGCCGCCACTGGGGCTTCCTTGCCTTGCTCCCTCCTGAGTACCCCGGGGGGTTCTAGCAGCTGCTGGACATGAGTCCCACAGCCAGGGGCGTGGCCGGCGGCAGGGCAGCCTCACCTCCGGTGTGATCTCAATCTTCTCGTACCGGCGCTTGAAGGGCAGGGCGAGGACCTCGGCCCGCCGGTAGGACATGGGGGGTGGCTGGCAGTCGACCATCAGGTCCATCCGGTGGGACTGCGCGGGGGGCGGCTGTGTGTACTGCTCGGGGCAGACCACATGCAGGGGCTGTGGAGGGAGGCGGCACCGTGAGGGCGGGGAGCGGCCGGTGGGCGGCTGCTGTGCCCTGCCCGAGCCCACCTGGGCGCAGCCAGCGGCTGGCCCCACCACTGGCTGGCGGCTGGGAGGAATGGCAGCCGGCAGGCCCCAGCACAAGGAGGCGGCCTCCTCACCTGCACTTCTTTCAGCAGCTTGGACACCTGGATGAAGTTGAGCCGCGTGTCGATGGGGCAGTAGATGCACTTCATGGCCAAGGGCTGGTAGGGGGCCAGTGCCTCCAGGTAGGAGAAGTCGGGTTCTGAGGAGCAAGGCAGGAACGTTAGGCTGCGGCCAGCAGAGGGAGCGCAAGTCTCAGAGAGGCCAGAGGAGAGAGGGAGGGAAGGGAAGTGCCTCTCTGGCAGGCGCCAACAGACACAAAGTGAAACAAGTTATCACTGCAACCAAGGCGGATAATCCAGCCCAAATCAAAAGGCTAAAAAGATGAAAGGAGTTTGGGGAAGAGCAGGCTCCACGTCTCCGCACAGGGCCCCGGTTAGGCACAAAACTGCACAGCGGCTCCGGCAGGCCCGAGGGGCGGGCCCGCTGCCCTGGTCCAGTGCCCATCCTCTGAGCGGGACACGTGTCCCTCCACCGGGAGGCGCCGAGGGAAGGGCTGGGGCCTGGCGTGGAGCCCGCCGGCACAGTGCGGCTCGCCAGCACCTCCCTCAGCAGGGCGCCTCCACCCCAGGGGTCCCCGCGAGCCCCCAGGTGAGACCAAGGTAGGCAGCCAGGGCAGGCCCCGGATGTGGACCGTGCACACCGCGTGTCTCCTTGGCCAGCTCCGGGGACAGACGTGAGCACGGTCACCTGCGTGTGTCCAGATGCCACGCCGGGCAGGTGTCTACCAGGCAGGGCAGGCGCCCCCGGCCCAGCCCCCCAGACAAGGTCTCTGCTGATCCTCAGCACCCGGGCAAGCGAGCTTCTGGGCCCCCAAACCCGCGTCTCTGGGCCCGGCATGCTCCCCCTGTAACCAAAAGCGGGTCCCGGAAGAGAACAGCAGCCTTGACAGCTGCCCTCCTGCACCCCGGGCCCCCGCTGGACAGAAACAACTGCCCTGCACACAAGGCAAGGCCCGTCCTTGCCCTCAGACAGCGGCGCAGATGCCCAGCCACAGGTGCGCCCCTGCCCCCGGCGGCGCCAGGCCAGGTTCCTGCCTGACCCACACCCGCCCCAGGCGCGAGCTCAGGGCAGCCAGTCCTCGTGTGTCTCAGGCTGAGCACAGGAAAGAGGCCCCGTGCCCTGCCCGGGAGCCGGCGTGAAACAACCTGACTTGTGACCTCGTCCTGGAAGACCCCAGAGAAGCTGAAGACAGCAGCAGGAACGTCCCGGGCCTGCACAGAGGCTTTCAGTGACAGTTCTCTGAGCAAGGAGCTGGCGGGGTGGCCGGCGGCAGTCCCACCTTCCAGAGAGGGAGGGAGGCTCTGGGCTGAGGCCGCTGGCTTGGGTGGCCAGTGGTCAAGGTGTTTGCTTCGTGGCTCTTGTAGCTGTTCCGCCCACAGAAGGGCTCTCCACTCTGAGGCTCCTCTCCCCCCACCCCCCGGAGAAACAACCCCATCTGACAGCCCGGCCACGACTGCTGACCGGCTTCTGCGCTCGGGAGGAGCCCGTCTCGGGCCAGGCCGCACAGGCAGTGTCCCTGTCACTGGCAGGCGGCTCTCCCGGCGCCGGCTGGCCTGGGCATCTCCGCAGGACCTCGTGCTCACGCCTTCCCGGGCACCGCCTGCGCCTGCCGCGCAGCCGCCTTGCGGAGAGGGCAGCTTGTTACCTGTGAATATGACGGTGTTGAGACTGCACTTCCCCCAGAGCTCCATGAAGTGCACCACGTCCCCGAAGCGGAGCGAAGGGTGCCCCGTGAATACCACGCACGGCTGCCGGAAGTCGTTGCTGAAGTCCCCGTGGATGCTGGGGTAGTGCTTCAGCTTGTTGGTCTGGATGAGCTGGAACACACAGGAGACCCGAGCGGGACTAAAGCTCAGACGCGCCTTACTGAACTTGTCGCGCCCGCCCTTATGAGCAGACGGACCCGCTGGCGACGCTAACGCTGGGCCGCTCGTCACGCGAGCCCTGACCTCAGACGCCCTCGGTGTCCCTCACATTGGACGGGCCCAGCCTCACGCTGCTCTAAGTGTCCGGTTTGAACCACAACATCTCCTCCCAGCACCGCCCTGCACGGCTGCCCGGATGCTGCCCTCCCTCAAAGGGAACACGGCCTTCAGAGGCCGAGTGCCCCTAGGCCAAGAGCACTTCCCCGACATGCTGCTTGAGGGGTCCCCAGCCGTGATTGCCGAGGCCCGGCGAAGCGACCCGACAGTAGGGCTGTGGGGAGAGCGGTCGAGCCCCAGGACACCAGCCCCACTTCCCTGGGAGCCCGTCTTTAGTCCAGCAGGACAGCGGAGCGCCCAGAGAGCCCTGCGTTCTCCCCTCCTCGTTAAATACAAATAAAACCCGCGCTCCTTTCACACCCTACGTAGCCGCTCATTACGCCGTGCAGTCAGAGGGCTGAGTGCAGCCACAGGTGCCCAGAGCTGGAAGGACCCAAAACAGCTGCGGACCCTGCGGACCGCTGCACCGGCTCAGGCCGCTGGGGCAAGGCCGATGCCCACGGTGCCGCTGGCCCCAGCAGAGGAGCTAAGGAAAGCCCAGCCCTTGTCCTGCAGCCAGATCCTCCCTCCCTGCAGCTCCCACACTGGCCGTCCTCTGTTCGGAATGCTGCGGCTCTGGCCAGTGCCACGGGCAGAGCCTCCCTCCCCGGGCCCTGGCACAAGGCCCCAGCATGGCCCCTCAGGATGCCTGACGTGCAAACGCCCCTCTCCGTGGCTCCACTGCGAACAGCTCTCCTGAGGTCAGAGCAGCACGCAGGGGAGACAGTTCTGAGGCACGTTGCAAAGCCCCGCCGTGTGTTGTGCGCCACTCGGCTTCAGACTTGCCGCCCTTCCAGGCTTGGGAGTGACGATGTGAAAACCCGCGGCGGGGCCAGGCACAAGGGCTGGGAACGGGGGACCCCGCGCGGGTGCTGACGGCTGCAGGCCCCGCGAGGACGACGGAGGCTGCCAAGAGGCAAGAGCGGCAGGACACTGGCTGTAATCTGTGAGCCGGGTTGGTGGGCTGCAGTGCAGCTACCTGGGAGCCGGTGTCGAGGCAAGCCCTGAAACGAGTGTTGACAGAACACCCAACCCCAGACGCCGGCGTCCAGGCCCACAGAGCTGGGTGCTGCTGACCGTGCCTGTGAAGAAAGCCAGGCCACCGGCTTCCCACGCTGGCCCTGTCCTGTCTGCAAGGCGCACTCCTGCCCGGGCATCTGGGATGGAAGGGGCGCCCTCCCCCAAAGCCCAGCAAACTGTGGGGCACGTGGGTGCACTCCACCGGTCCCCAGGGTGTGGGGAGCGCCCAGGCGTCTTCAGGTGACACCCCAGATGCGCGGCGTCTGGGTCCTCCCCACCCGGACTAGGCCCCAGAGTCCGCACGGCGGGCCCCAGCGTGCCTGACCATCGGGCGCCTGCACGCCCCGTGCGTTCGCGGTGCGGACGGCCCTGCGCAGCACCAGGCGGGCAGTTCGGCAGAGGCGGCCACGCGGCCACCGCAGGCCCTGGGCCTTAGGCGCGCCGGCTCTGTGGCCGGTGCTCGCCGTGTCGGCCGTCTCTCGGGGCAACCCCATCAAGTGACACTGAGAGGGAACCGGGAACCCTGCCCCCCGATGCTGAGAGCACGCCGGGTCTGCCGGGAGCACGGGGGAGCGGCAGTCCCAGCATGGGACGCGATGGCCCGAGGCTGCCTGCGGGGTGCACGGCAGTGGCCAGCCCAGGCACACGCAGCCACAGACCCATGTTGGGGCGGGGGCAAGGCTGCAAGCTGGAAGGTTACCATCTTTGCTAAGCGTAGCCTGTGATCCACGCTAACTGCAGAGAGGACGACGGGAATGTGCTCGCTGGAAAGTTGGCACGTCGAGTCCCTCACAGGGGCTGGAGGCGCAGGGCGCGTCGCAAGAAGCGGGCACGAGGGCGTTGTCCACCGCAGCAGCGCCCCACCCGCAGTCACCCCCGCGCTAGCCCGAGGCTGGTCTCACCTCCGCGTGAGGAAACGGCGGTTCCGGGAGATACACCTTGCTCTGCTTGTTGTGACAAAGCCTGTGGAGAGACAGCGCAGGTCAGAGCCCAGTGCCGCCGCCGCCTGGCCGCAGCGCGGACCGCACACGGCTGGTGGGCCAGCCGCACTTCCTGCCCGCCTCAGGGCTCCCGCGGCTTCCAGGGAGCAAGGTGACCGACCTCACTCCGCAAAACGCAGAAGGCCAGCCACCACAAGCATTCGGACATAAGGCTCTTGGGAGCCGCTTTTTAACCTTTAAAATTCCTCTACTTTTTTTCTTAAAAAGCAAATTTATTTTGGAGAAATTTGAGACTTACAGCAGGGCTGCCCCCCCATGCTAGGTCCTACACCTCAGCACACCCTGCCTTGTGACAGCCGTGAAAGCAGGAACAGGCCCACGAACACACGTGACGGACAAGCGCCGGCGAGGCAGCCACTGCAGACAGGGCTCCACCCAGACGTCAGCACGACTGCGACGGGAAAGGACAGGCGTGTGGACAGTGTGGTATTTCTGTGGGGAGTGGGGTTATGTGTTCAGGCTTCTTGCCCTTTTCTGTAACTTTTATATGTTTCTGTAGCACTGCATGTCACAGAAAAACAGCAGGAGCCCAAAACGTAAAAAACTGAAACACACAACGACCCCCTGGCCCCCAGTGGCGTCCTGACAGCAGGGAGGTCATGTCCGGTGGGGGGTGGGCCCGCGGGGCCCTGGGAACCTGCTCTGTCAAGGCTACGGAGCCTCGGCCCAGGTGCAGACGTGCTGGCCACAGGCGCAGCTGGCTGGCACCTGGCGGTTCTCTCCTGCCAGAGGATGGTGCAGGGGCCGGCAGGGTGAGCCAGAAAGTGAGGCGCTGCCTGCAGTGAATCAGTGGCAGGCTAAGTCCAATACAATACAGACAGCCCCGGGCACCCTGGAAGGAAGCACGGCCCTCCCCAGTAGAGGAGGGGACAGGTCCTGGGGAGAGCAGAAAGCTTGGCCCGACTCTTCCCCGTCGACGCGACCGCGGAGCCATGTCTTGGAGGGTGGCGAACCGATTCCTTTCTAGAGACCCTGAGGGCTGTACCCAGCACCACCTCTGCTGTGGGGACCGACACCCCAGAGCCCGCCGCTGCCCGTGCCAGCCTGGGCAGGGGGCTTTGGTTAGACATGCACGTAAAGACCCTTAAATGGCTCCCCGATGCCCCATCGGGCCATAGTCTACCCACCCTGGCATGTGACCAGCGGCTTATTTGTCAAATATCGTGCTAGTGAAGTGAAAAGTTACCTCGCTCTTCACACCTGCGCTGCTGACACCCCGAGTTGGGGTCAAGAGGGGCTTGGCATGCGGCTCTACTTTGCACCAGCAGGGGGCAGCAGGTCAGGCCTAACCTGGTCACTTCCCTCCTGGTTTGCAATGTGCCCCGCAACCACAGGGCCTTTCTGCTCCCTCCTAGTAACTGTTCTCCTCCATCCTCCTTTCATGAATAGTCTTCCCCTCAGCCACAGAACGTCGCAGAAGTCCCACAGGGACGTGAGAAAAGGCGGCTGATTTCTGATATCACAACCAGAGGGGACTGAGTCGAAGGGATGAACCTCACGTGAGCGCACATACCACTCAGCAAAAATCTGGGAGAACTCCAGCGAGCTGTTGGCCACGGGGGAGATGAAGTAGAAGGGGATGTTGGAGAGGCCGGCTGAGTCGATGTACTGGTACAGGCACTCCAGGAGGTCGTAGATCACACCGGAGGGGTAGCAGGGAACCAGCACGTTTCCTCCGTTCCGGACTGTCAGCGCTAGAGTTGGGGCCAGAGGGAGAAGAGTCTCAGAACATCGGCTTTATAAAAGCAGAACGGAACTATGGGAGGAACAGCGGCATCCAGTCCTCCATTCATCACTTCCCAGGCACAATCACCCTCAGACACGCCAGCAGCAAGCTCAGGGCCGACGGAGCTCCCGCTCGGGCTCCTGCTAACCCTTGCCGGGTCTGCCAGGTCTCTGACTTTTGCTGAATGAACTGGGCGCAAACAAGTTTCCCATGTGCCTCACTTTACAGGCATTTTCTTTTGCTAATATATTACCTATAAGAAAACCATGGCCCTCCCTGGCCAAGGGGTTGAGCGCCAAACGGTGGGGCTTCCACAGCCACTGCAGGATGAGTTCAATCCCCGGCCGGGGAGGGGACCCACATGTGCAGCAGACCTCTCCTGCCTCCCCGCTGATCCCTTCAGCAGTGTGTTTCAGTCCATCTGCCTGTTCTGCTCCCCACTCTGTCTCTGGTGAATCCTCTAACGCCCCGCACCACTGGCTTGCACCCCAGCTCTTGTGTGCATAAAAAACCAAATCTTTAAAAAAATAAAAAATAAAATCCTCCAAATATAGTAAGTTAGCAAATGAGGAATCGCAATACATGGCTTGTAATATATTAGAAATTATATAACTGGCTAGAAAAAATCCAAGCGCCCTCCCAGTCTGAAGGGGAAAAGCACGTGAGGAGAGCTGTCACAAGCCCGCGAGGGCGCGGCGGGCTGAGGCCACCTACCCAGGTTGCTGCAGAAGTCTCCCACCATGCCGTCTGGGTTTGCCGTGGGGGTCTGGGTGAGGCCCGTGAGGAGGAGAACGTCGCTGTTTTTGAGAGAAGCTTGGTCCATGGGCTGAAACCAGAAAGCCGTCTTAGCACTTGGGCAAGGCAGGCCGTGCAGAGGCTGGGAGCGTGGCGTGAAGTGCCCTCCCGCCCCAGTGCCAAGTCTGTGCTGAACAGCCGTCCAGGCGGCGGGCCCAGCTGGAGGAGACGCGCGGGGACAGGTGGGGTGAGCAACGTTCTGTTGGAGAGAGAACTGAGCGGGAGCGGAGTGTGTGAACACAGCTGCACTCGCTTGGGGCCTGTGCAGAGACCACCGGCCATCAGGGCTCCTGGCAGAGCCGTGAACAAAGGGTCGGGAGTCAGCGCCTGGCAGCCGGGGGACCTGGCGTGGTACAAGATGGCAAGCAGAGCCGAGGGGGCCGGCGCCGTGGGAGAGCAGAGGTGGGCGAGACTCCAGGGACCATGGTGGGAGGAGAGGAAAAGGCCCAGGAGTCCGAACATGCAGCTGGAAGGTCTGAGAAAACCTGAGAGGGACCTTAAAACGAGCAAGTGTGAACATGTGGAAATGCCATGTAGGGAAATAGGAAAGAAAACGATCAAGGGTTCCTCTGTCTAAGGAAATGAGGCCACCTTACGGGCTGTGTACAGTAGACAAGAAAAACGCACACAGGAGAGACGGCGCAGTGACTCCGAGCGCAAGCAGGCCCCGTGGAGGTGACAGGCAGACTCCAGAGAGGGACAGGCCCACGGCTTCTCACTTCTCACCTACGGCGAGGGCCACAGGTGGGAAATGAAATAAAACTTTCAAAGCTCTATAAGTTCATGTTCTTTTCCTTTAATTTTATATCCATCCTACTTGTCTTTTAAATTGGCGGAAAAATTTAAAATATTCTTAGCAATTCAAGGCCTCATAAGGGTGTTCATTTTGAGACCCTCTGGTGACTGCTCCTCGAGTATGCCAGGAAGGAGGAGAGTCAACGCTGGGGTTATGGACACACGGGAGGTTGGAGAATGAGGAGCGACATCAGGTTCACCGCTGTCCCAATAAGCAAGACACTCAACACTGCACGGACATTCTGAATAACCTGGCACTAGAATTCGGGACTGTGCCAGGTCCAGGTGGGCAGGGGCAGGGGAGAGAAGGGGAAGAGGAGGAAGATGGGCGAGACAAAGCAAGGTGTGCGGGAAAGAGACAGATACTCTTAGCTTAAGACAGTTCCAGGGGGAAAAACCTAAGGAACAACCCAGAACAACAAAAATGAAATATGTGTATTCAAATGTGGAGGCAGAAATTTGTCCTACTAAAGGAAGGCAAGGAAGGCCGAGGTAAACTAAAAAATATGAACTAAGATGACAAAAATAAGCCAAATGCCATAGAAGGTATATGACCTATTAATAGGTTGACCAAAACAAAGATCGTCCAGACAAAAAAGTCAAAACCATACGGAGAGTCACGAGAGGATTTTCAGAGAGCACAGAAGGGGTGGAATTGACGGCAGGCCAGGAGGGCTCCCTTGGCTTTGAAGGAGGGAAGAGCCAGCCTTACAGCACATTCGTGAAGGGAGCGGGTGACCAACAGGACGCAGTCACCTTAACGCTAGTTTCCTCAGGTTAAATCCTCGCAATCCTGTGACACATCTTATTTGATTGCAATTCATGCTTTTAAAAAACCCTTCTCAAATCAGTTGGTCAGCATATCAGTGAAGTTTATAATCTGTATTCGCAAGCAGAAAATGGAACCATACTTATTTTCTGGAACTCTCCATGTTAGGAAGATACGTTGTCTCATAAGATCATTTGGCAACTTTCCTTTTTTTTCTAACTTCAGAAATAAACAAGATAAGGATTATCTTTTCCGGAAGTTCAGTTCCCCATACACCACCATTTTATCCTTTCTTATAGCTACTGAACTTTAGTTTTCAGTTCAAATTGCAAGGCTTAGCATGAGAACTCGGCAGGGCTGCTGAGACCCCGTGTTCTCGCCCTCGTCCCGTCGGGAGTCTCATCAGGGCCACCTCTAACTCTCTGGCCTTTCGGACCCAAACGGCCGGCCCTCCCTCCACTGTCTGCCTGTAAGAGCTGCCTGAGCTCAGCATTCGCCCTCAGCTCCCAGTCTGGACGCTGCCAAAGCCCAGAGGGCTTGCTCCACGCCCAGGTGCCCGCTCCCCGTCCCGCTCTGCTCGAGTCCTCGCACGCCCCCACTCATCCTGCCTGTCCTTCCCCGCCCCACGGCCAGGACCCTGCAGCCCGCTCCTCGCCGGCCGCTCAGGTCAGCACCCCCATTCTCGGCGTCACCCTGACGTGTGCGTCCCTTCTCTGGAGACATGGGACCGCCGCGGCGGTGGAGTTAAAGACCTGCCTCGGAGCTTGCCGCTCCAGTCTCCCCCTCAGGTTCAACCTGATGGCCCACGTGCCCGCTGGAGCCCGTGGCACAGGCTCTGCTCTTCCCGGGGGATGCGGTTCTGGTCAGGCGGGCCAAGGATGGCCCGAACTGCTGCAGCGCGGAGCGCCACAGCACTCCACAGACAAGGGGGCGTGGGTGCAGCCCACGAAGCCTACGGCACAAACCCGGGCGGGCTAGATCCAACCCCTCGGCCGGAGCGTGCCAGCCCCGACAGGGGACAATCGAGTGTTTCAAACCCAAACTTTCCTTATCCCTGCTAATTTCACGGAGAATCCATTTATCTGGGTCAAGGAAAATTTTCCTTCTTTGCCATACAACGCTGATTGCCAGCTAGAAATTAAAATTATGTAGGCATGTTGCTCATTACTTTCAAGGCCTTATTTTCCCTTTAAATTTATGGGCCTTGCTAGAACAATTTACTGGAAATTACATCAACAGTACTGGAAAGGCTTTGATCTCAGCAGGGCCAATCGGGAGAGCTGGCGGCCAAGTGATCTTTGTCTTTTATGGAAGAATATATCAGGAATGATAGAAGCTGCCAATAACAAAATTTGATTCAGTGAGGCAAATTAAGATGACATTGATGGGCTTTTGATTTCAATAAGCGGGAAAGGCCCAGAATTCTGCTAGCTACAGGAAAAAATAGCAACTGGTCCCCTCCAGCCTGAGGTGAAACTTGATTATAGAGAAGGCATGGAGGCCGAGGTGGCTGGCAGCTCTGGCAGCCTCCTCCCCACGTCCACACGGACTGCCGACTGCCCGAGGGGGCTCACGACACGGAGCCGTGTGTGGGCCAGTTGCCTAGTCTTCCCTGCCCCTCCCCACCTTGCAAACGTGGAGAGAAAACCAGGATTTAGGAAGTAAACAATAAATTCTTTGAAAATACATAAACTGGAATAACATACCTGTAACAAAATTTATGTACTTAGCTTCTTGCCAAATATGACCAATTTAAAAACCTGTGGTAGTTTCTCTCTACATAGTACAATAAAGTCCAAATGTCTCATTGTGGCCTCCGCACTCCTAACTGACCGGTCCTGGCCTGCGTAGGTGCTGTGGTCGCCACGGCGTCGGAGACGCCCTCCCCCGCCGTGTCCTCACAGGCTCTGCCCTCACAGCTCTCCAGGGCTCACTCCTTAGGCCCCGTTCCAGTGAGGGCTCCCCCAGCTTTCCCAGCTCAGTTTTTTCCCGACTTATTTCTCCAGCTTAAACTAGTGTCTGTCCCAGGCTACGTTGGGCTACTTGGCTGTTTTCAGTACAGGTCACAGTCTAAAACCACCTCGCTCGTACCTGCACGTGGGCGGATGGGCGAGAAGGACAGGCCTGTCTTTGACCTGGACCGTGCAGGGACTTGGCCTGCGGTCTCTGGTGACTCGTGCTGGGGGCACGGCGGGCGCTCACTGGCACCCGTGGGTGTTCCGGGTAGACAAGCGTCCCCTCCGCTGCGCATCGGGCTATGGTTTTGGAAGTGGTGGGAACCCGGACCCGACCTTCCAGAGGAACCTGCAATCCTAAAAGCTTCCTCTGGTGACGAGGGGAGAACGTGACGTGACAGCGGGGACTGCGTGCGGCCCTGAGGCCGCCGAGCCAGGTGGTGCGCAGGGCGCGAGGCCCCTCAGGAGCACGTCTCGTTCAGTGGTCTCGCTCACTAGCGTAAATGTGAACACAGCTCTAGACACCCAAAGCAGGGAGAGTCAAAGGCCGGTGATGGCGCTCTGGATACATTCTGGTTTTGGTCAAATGACCAAAAAGCTCGGTGGCTAAAAGCGAATCCAGCCTTACCTGGGGGTGGGTGGTGAGCAAGGAGGACCCCGAGACGTAGGACACTTTCTCGTAGTGGGACTGGATGGTCCAGTTGGAGCTCCCGAGGGCGTAGCCGGAGCTCAGCGGAGTCACCTGGACAGCACCGAAAAGCTCCTGGCAAGAAGCACAGTGAGAGCAGCCTCAGTGACGCGGCACCGAGAAGGGTCAGCAGGAAACATGAGTATCTTCTGCTTGGAGACAGACGATCTTAGAGCCATGCCAGAAAGTTTAGGTGAAAAGGAAATGCCACGAGGCCGCAGGTGAAGCAGGCAGCTGTGTTTACGTTACCCCGAGGGTCAGCCCTTCCTGGGGCACCAGGACACCACCAGACGAAAAGGCAGAGCCTGAGGTTTTCTTTATCTTTCTAGTTCAGGTGTCGGATTCAGGCACAGGGCAACAGAAAAGGAGCCCACTCACTGGGAGTGCCCACTGTCCTAACGGAGAAGGGTCAGAGGCCCTCCCACTGGTGCACAGCGGCCAGCCAAGCGCGCTCCTCGCGGGCCTGTGACGCCGGGAAGGGTACACTGCCATCGCGGGGTGGGGACCGGCTGGAGTTAGGAGGCTAACTACGGAGCCTTTCACAGAACAGCAGTAGGAGTCGAAGGCGCTCACAAATTACCTGAAATCCTAACAACACTCACAATTTTCTGAGAATATCCCACCAGCTGGATTTTACTGAGGGCGGAGTTCACCTCCTGCATGGTGTAGCATCTTCTCCAGGTCGCCACCTCCACTGCGTCCTTGAGGGGCGAGGGCAGCAGCCTGGAAAGGCAGTCAGCTCTTGTTAGAGGGCACCCCCAGGTCCGGGCACCCCCCACCAGGTCCGGGCACCCAAGGGACCCGACCTCGTGGCAGACAAGAGGTGTGTGTGTGGGGGGCTCCCTCACAACCGTTTGTTTCTAGAAGCTGCGTAGTGCTCTCTGCTCTGATGCCTGATTAACTCACTCATCGCAGGGTTCTTGTGAGAATGCGATTCAACAGCAGTAACAATAACGCTCAGACAGTGGGCCGCTACTCTCCTAAGCATTGCGCAGACATATTTCATCAGTTCTGAGATGCGTTTTTATTTTGCATTTTGCGTTTGGCGCCTTCTCTTCTCTTCTTGCCAGTTTAGCTAAAGGTCTGTCAGTTTTGTGGATTTTTTTTTTTTTTTTCAAAGAACCAACTTCTGGTTTAACTCAGTTTTCTCTAATACTTGGTTTTGTTTACTTCTAGCAAATGCATTCTGATAACCCTGCTGCTTCAGTGGATCGTTTAAGCCATCCACATTTAATCCAGTACAGCTGGATGAAGTCTGCCTGTTTAACACTGTTTTCTGCATGTCTTCTGTTTTTTTCTTTTTTATTATTATTGCTCGATTCATTTTACTACCTTTTTTCACTTTTTTTTCAGTTATTTCTTTAGGGTAGTTTTAGGGCTTATCATCCAGATCTTATACATATGTTCTCTCACATTCTCTCCCTTGTTTACAAAAAAATAAATGAAATAGAATTTACTCATAGGTCTGCAAAGCTATAGAAAAGGACTAGATTAACACAGTGAGGCTTGGCCTAAAAGAGGAAACTAAAACATGATTTGTGAGTTTTCACACCAAAAGCATCCCTTAAAACAAACAAGGAAGCAAAAACGTGTTATTAGAAAAACATTTATATTTGTTCTAACACTGTCCAGAACATACCTGAAGAGTCTATTCCCTGAGATTCACTGTACAATAAGTCAAAGAAATTTTGGTAAATCGAATATGTAAAACAGCTCTGCTCTCTATTCAAACACCAATAATTAATGGTACAAGGTCTTTCTCACACACACACACACGCACGCATGCACACACACACACACACACACCGTCAAGTCAAGAGAACAAGAGAAAAGACAAAAACAAGAGCACCTTAGAAATGGAAAGCACAAAGTCTTAGTGCAACTTTAAGATTTATTTCCAGGGCCTCCCTGGTGGCGCAGTGGGTTTAGCAATGCACTATGAAGCAAACCGCAGCCACCGCAGCATGAGTTCCATCCCTGCCACGGGCCAAGGAGGGGACCCACACGGCACAGCAGACTTCTCCTGCCTTGCCCGCTGCTGCCCTCAGCAGTGTGTTTCGGTCGATCTGCCTGTTCTGCTCCCCACTCTGTCTCTGGTGAATCCTCTCACCTCCCGCGACTCTGGCCTGTACCCCAGCTCTTGTATGCATAAATAATCTTAAAAAAAAAAAGGTTTATTTCCAGTAACCTCCATTTTGAACCCACAAAAGCACAGCATTAGAAATAATAGGCATGTCTGAAAGAAGGATGGCCAGGTCTTAAAGGAGGTTAGTGGAAAAAACTTACTAAAAAATAGAAACATCCAATTCTCCTCACCTATCCCTTGTAGTTCAGCAATTCCTCCTCGCCCAGGCAACACACCAGAAATTCTCTGTGGCAGGTAAAACAAGAGTCTAGACCTAGGGAAACCATTGACAGTACGAGGCAGCTTTCTGAAGCAAAGTTTATATACTGAGAATAACAATTTTCATACACTCTCTGAACACCACCAGTGAGCCTCATTCCCTCCCAAGTAGGAGAATGGAAAAACTTTCTATAAAATATCTGATCAGCATCAAGGAAGAAAAATCAATGAGAAAGATACATAACAAAATGATTCAACCAGATCACATTCTGATAAAGTCCAGAATTCAAGGGCTACTCATGGCACAGACTTTCTAATCAGTTTTCTGTAATTCAACACTTAAACACGAGCCAATAACTGACAATTATCATACATTTGAGGAAGGTCTCTAAAACAATACAGGCAAAACAACTGGAGGGATAAGGAAGAGAGGAGGTGAGAGGAGACAAGTTGGGCAGGTAGATGAAACTTTAAACAACAACTCTCATTACTAACCTCAGAGAGATAAGTAAGATAGTGCTACTGAAGAAAAGACAGTTCTATTAAAAAGGGGGGCACTGAGAATACAAAAGGAGTTCTTACAAGTAAAGATACAATAGCACAGAGACAATGAAAACATACTAAAACATAACAAATTTCAAAAGAAGCTAAAATCATTTTAGAAGTTATATAAGACATGGAAAAAAATCACATAAAAATTTGAAAAGTTTAAAAACGAGGTGCCAGATTCAGCAAAGAATAAGAAATTTACAAAATATCTCAGGAATAAAGATAAAACTAATAGAAACACAAGAGTAGATAAACATAACAGATTATGCCATGAGAAAAATATAGGAAGGAAAATTTCAAACACTAAAAATAAATGATAAGATAATAATTTGAAAGAAAATGGCAAACACTGAATACAGGCAAGGATGGTGCAACATACAGATAACAGGAGTCCTCAATAGAAGTCCAAGTGAAGAAACATATTTAAAACAATATCTGCTAACTAGACACTGAAAGAACACACAGCATAACTGAGAATGCTGACCCCAAAACACTAACACCAGACACACTCCAGGAAAACAAATAAAGGCAAAAGCAAGTTACTTTGTAAGGGAAAAAATTAGATTATATATCAGAAATTTTCAATAGCAGTGTTTTACTAGGAGAAAACAGAGTAATGTATTTATGATGCTCAAAGAAAGAAAGTGCAAGTCAAGGATTGTACACTAGCAAAATTGACTTCCAAGGTCACAGAGCACAGATAACAATTATTGACCTGCAAGAACCCAGGGAATACTGTTCTCGTGATCTCATCTTAAGTTATCTTCTGAAGAACGAGTTTCAGACAACCAAAATGTCTTTGGAAACATCAATATATTGGCTGGCACGTTGTGAGCATAAAATGTACAGTTACTTATAAAAATAAGACCTGATGAAGGTTAAAAGTGAGAGAGAACAGTATATAATGGCTATATGGTCTCATAATACAGACACAGTAAAAACATACAAAGAAAAAAATTGGAGGAAAATATATATGCTTTGTCCTTCGAAAAGGAGTGATGACTAATGCAGCAGGAGTGAGTATTGCTAACAACAAGGAAGGAAGGGAGCTTAAAAATTCCCCTTCCTGCTCAAAGACTTTAGTTTCTTTCTTGAGGAAGTAGCTGACTCCATATTTAGGGCAGGAAATGCGGAGTGTGATCTTCAACACCACCTAGTATGGAAACAGAGTCTACAGAGTCAGACAGAAGGCACAGTGGAGGGCCTGAGGGAGATTTTACTGCCCAAAGTCAGAACATCCCAAGCTGCAAAAAAGATGGTACCACACTGGGTGGAAATCAGTGATGTCTGCTTCAGAGCAGGCTGTGCTCAGACTGGGCTAGACTGGAGTTATGACAACTTTCCATTTTTTGGCCTGGTGTTTATAAGGATGATTGTTTTATAATAATTTATTGTGTGTTTTGCTTATTTTTGGTATCCTTGTTTTACAATTAAAAAGTTCTTTTAAAAAACAGAAAAACTTACGCAACATAAGAAATATGATAGCAAAAACGGAAAACTCATGGAAAGACTGGCAGATAAGGTTAAGAGAATTTCTTAGACAAAAGAAAGAATAAAAACAGATGGAAAACAGGAGAGAAAAAAATTTTAGTAACATTCCAGGGGGTTCAAATTTATGTAAGACTTCCAGAAGGAGAATAGAAATTCTTGATTTTCTCGATCTGGGGTTAGCGAGCGTTTTCTCCGAAGGGCCAGACACACTTCAAGCTCTGCAGACCATGTCCAGCTTCTCTATAGCTGCGTAGTGCCACTGACAAGGTGTACATGAACATGGCTGTGCGCCGATAAAACTTCACTCACAAAAACAGCAGCAGGCCAGATTTGGTCTACAAAGGAGGGGCTTGGCCACAGCTGCCACCCTGGTTCTGGATTGACAGGGCCCACTAAGTCCTCAGAACACTGTCCATGAAAACTGTCCTTCAGCAAGGCACATCAGCATGAGCTTAAGGAGCAAAGAAAAGATTCTGAGAGTCCACAGAGGACTAAACAGGATACAGACTAAAGATCTAGACTCAAAATAGCACTGGCTTTCTATAGCATTTCTGAAGCTCGGAGGAAATACAGCAAAGTCTTCAGGATTCTATCTAATCTGGATTTCTGTCAGAGTGCAAGAACAGCAGAGCCATCTTAGATGTGTAAGATCTCAGAAAGTTTACCTCCTGTGCACTTTCTCAGGGTGAGTGGAGGAGGTGTAAAATGAGGGTGTGAAAGGGAAACAGAGCTTCTAACAGAAGAAAGAGGTGAAGAAATCTCCAGGATAACGACTAGAAAATCCTAAGCTGGAAGCTGTGTGCAGCCCGAGAACAGATGAAATCAGATGGGAGGGAGGGAGTGGGGGTGGCGTGGGGGAAAGAGGTCTGAAAGAGGATTTCTCGAGAAGATAAAACTGTTAGAACACTTCTTGAGTTTAAATATGCTGAGAAGAGATTTCTACAAAAGTGGGGCAGGGCAAGGGAGATAAATTAGTGATACATAAAAACGTATGCAAACAAGACAATCACTAATTCAGGGGAAAACAAAAAGGTGACTAAAGAAGGAAAAATAATGCCAATAATGTTATAAAGTCAGTGAGTTGCATTTATCCAGTCCTGATAATGTAAACACAGAATACTTAGCCAAAATATCATTTATATCAAGTTGTTCCAATTCTCTTCACCTTTTACTTCTCCAGCAACAAAATATCAATAATCTTTCTCGAGTTTCTGCATAAACAGACATGTGAAGACTTTATTTCACTCATCTGTTCTATGTCTATCGAACTCCTTTAGTATTTAGTATCGAACTCCTCACAGTATTTATTCAGTAAACATTTACGCGGTCCTGACTGTGTCACAGCATTTAAGTCTTGGCAGGGGTGTGACAGGCACCCTCCAGACTAGACAAAGGCCTCTGCCACAAGGACCTAAGTCTAAGGAAAATGTGACAACAGTGCAAGGTGATAAAAGCCACAAGTCACCTTGGCCTGCCTCCTCAAAGGAGGATTGAAGTGGCAGATCACACACACATACACACACACACACACACACACGGAGTCTCTCTAATGGCTCTTTTTTACATTCAGGATAAAATCCAAGGCTCTTAGTGACTTCCTGATAAGGCCCCTCTTTATCTGGGTCTCCCCTCAGCCTCTATGAAAAGGTTTCAACATTCTGTGGTACAGCCGCCAACCTGGCTTCTCTGCTCTCCTTCCTGGTGCCATAGGCTGACTTTAGCCACACCAGTCACCATCAGCCCTGCCACTGTGTCCTGCAGCTGCTCACACAGCAGCTCTCGGAAGGCTCTCTCCTGGTCTCGTTCAGGCCCTGCCTACTTCCCCAGCCTAGACCTGGCCACTTAGCCCCTAAATGTTGCTTGACAAGATCCTTGCGTACAGGGACAACATCTTAAAACCTTCTGAGGGTATGTGTCTACTTATCACAATGCCAGACACTGGGACGTCAAGAAGCCTGAAGTTCTCCGAATTCCATCGACTGCCAGAGGAGAGCTGCTGGCCCCATTTCCTCCCTTCCGAGCTCTGCAGTCACTCTGTCACTACTTCCTTCTGGCTTCTCAAATCTTGTCCAGTGTAGCTTCCCTAAAACTCTCCTCGGGCTTACTTGAGGCCATAATTGGAGTTATTTGGCGAGCTGTTCAAAGCTAGCAGGATTACTGGCTGATGTAGGATAAGTCGGACAGAGCAAACCCAGTGGGAACTAGTTCTGTTTCTTCTGGCTTTCTAATTTATCAAAGTCAAGTTCTCAGAGTCTGAATGTTCCTTAAGTACTTTCTAAAAGATTTCACTGTTTTGTTTTTTTCTTATCACACCTGAGCGCTTAACAAACTCTGGCCAGTGCTGACCTCTGCCAGGCTCTGCTGTCTCCTTCACCCCAGCAGGCGCGCAGGGTTACGCGTTTCTTTTAAAGAGTAAGACTTTTAAGTCCACAGAGACCACTTGAAAGTTTATAAATAAAACATCGGTTGGGCTTTTCCTAAGTGTTTGATGAATGAACAAAATGAATATAAAAGCGTAAGACAAAGAACAGAAGTAGCGGAGGTGTCTTTCCTCTCATTTTGGTGGTGTGTGTGGGGTGTGTGTGTGTGAGGGCGAGTGTGTGCGCGTGGGGGCATGTGAGCCGAAAGTGGAGCCTCAAAATCAAGCACTTTTCACCATGAACCTGAAACTAGGCTGCAATCCTTGTTTTCTGTTTTAGCTCAATCTCTCTCTGAAATGGACAGAGGCAACAGCGCGGACCCCAAAGCGCTGGGGAAGGCGGCTGTGAGCAGCTAAAGTGTCTTTACCTTGATTCTAGGCTCCCCAGAAAAACACCCAGCCAGAATCCGATCTCTTAGGTGGACTTGCTGATGAGAACGGAATGTCCCAGACAGACGGACAGCTCTAGCTCTCGTGCCGGGGACTTCTGTCTGTCAGTCAGTACCCCAGGAGCTCGGTTAGCACCAGTCAGCCCCTCAGTGGCTAGGCAACCCCGAGTGAATTGAAATGATGACATTTCTGGGGCGGCCAAGCTGGAGTAATAAACGCCGATGCTTCCAGCAGAGGAGGGCCTCTCTGGGGCTGCTTAGGGAGCCCTCTCCCTCCGACATCTTTAGAAACAGAGATATAAGTGAGCTCCCAGAGCAAGCAGTTAATTCTCATGTTTACAGAGAAGGAGACTGCGTCTCAGACCTGAATGGCCATGCAGAGCGGGGCTAGGGAGCTGCTCCTCCTGACCTGTCCACCTGCCTCCATGAGAAAAGGCCGGCACGAAGACAAATGAAGCGAGGGAGGTGTGGTCGCCTGAACGCCTACTACGTGCCTGCATTGTTTTAAGGACTTGACTCATGTCACTGGTTTATCCTCACAGCGTCTCGGGAGCTGCTAATGTCACATCTATCTGGAAGGAAGCAGCCTACAGGAAGCATGCTGCTGCAGAGACTGGAAACAGATCTGAAATTCCAACATCGATAGATTTGACCTCCAGGCCTGTAGCTTTCACTCCCTCCCCACTGTATAATGAGAGCTATAAATTCCTCTACAAACAGCCAAGGTGTGCCTGGCAGAGGACCTCAGCTCAATATGGCTTCTCATTTGCCTTCTCTAAGGCATGAAGTTACCTCTTAAGCTGTGAGCATGAAAAACTGCCACAACATTTTGGCCAATGAATAACTCCTTAATGCTTGTGAGAGGATTATGGCAACATCTGCAGTGATTTGGACTTAATTAGAATTGTAGATTTCTAGCTGTAGACTGAAGATGCTAGCCGTCTATAAAAAATACCGGAGGCTGGGTTAGTTTCTGGAGTGGGATATTTTCTTTACATTTTCCCATTAACAACCTGAATTTTAAAGTGAGTACGGGAAAGTCAGGCTCAAAAATTATATTACAAGAATCTCCTTTTCTTACCCTTCAAAGCCTTTTTTTTTCCCCCAGAAAAATAAACTTCAATGTGAAAACGAGGAGGCTAACTTCCCCTGAATAAATCTCGAGGAGCCGTGTCAACGAGGCCCAGGAGCCAGACAGCTGCCAGGATGGGAGCCGCTGGTTTTGGGGTCTACACGCTGACACTAAATCAAATGCTACCTCAAGCAACCTTCAAGTGCTTTATGGGCAAGCGTCAGAGTCCTGTGACCAAGTCTGAAGGTTCTGAATTCACTGCCCTGGAGGCTGGTGCTCTCCCTGCTCAGTGAAGCTACTAAGTTGCATCCACTTGAGGCTCTTTACCAGAGCGTGGCTGTACAAAGCTGAAGTCAAAAATTAGGTATTTGAGCTGCAAAAACTCAGAGGCGTTTTGCTTGGATCATACAGGGTTTGATTTTAATGCATGAGCCAACATTTTTAAATGATTTTTAAAAATCACATTTGAAATACCCAGATTTTGAGATTCTCTTTAAGGAAAAAAAAAAAAGGCGCTTTGGCAGCCAGGGCTCCTGCTCCATATGGACACCGTCTGTGAGTGCGCGGTAGCGGCCTTTCCGGGGGTGGTCACCTGCCTAACTCTCCACCTCGCTCCTGTGCTAACTATCCCATGTCCACAGGTGTCCAAGTCTGTGGCTCCTACTTCAGAAGAACCGGATCAGAACGCACACATTCAAGAATGAGAGAGAGTGAAGAGCTGAAGAGAAGACGCAGGCCACATCACGCGGGAAACGTCAGTGCACCACGACAGCAAGAGGCAGTGTCTGCCAGCCCCAGCGCTCTGGAAAGCCAGACTCACGTATGACAAAGGAATTCAGAAGTGACATAAATCCTTCAGCATATGTGTTGTTCAGAAGAAGCGCCTTTTATATTCTGGCCCAGCTTAAGTTCTGGGTGAATGTTCCCTAAGAACTTCCACTGCTTCTAACACTGATGCTGTGTTTATTCTGGAGGAAAAGAGGAGCCAATTTCTTGGTTTGTCTCTGTAACATCTCAGCAAGTTCTCCCCAAATGATCACAGTCTTTTCTACCAAGGGTGGTATTTTCTACCAAGCATGGTTTAGCTCATGCTCAAAACAAAAACAAGTACTTGGCCAGAATCAGCAACACACTCAAGGAAGGTGGCCTCTCCACTGGCGCAAGTTGTTCCCTGCCCCTCCCAACCGTTTCCGACTTTTGCCCACCAGGGGGCGAGCTGGTAAACTCTGGGCACCCTTTTAAAAGGGAGATTCCTAAGCACACCCCAGAGTAACTTTCTGGCCTCTCCCCAGCGCTCAGCTCCTGCAAGTTCCACTCACCCTTCTCGCAGTCTACAGTGGCAGTTTTTCTGTGAGACAGTTATCTTGTATTTTACCAAAATGGGCGGCAAAGGGAAACTGCCAAGGACTCTGTCCAAGGTCACAGAAGACAAGGCCAAACGAGAACTGGGGACTTCCTAAGACTTGGTCTGGGGTTTGGAGCCAGGAAACAGTGACCTTAGGATATCATTTCTGGTGTGCCAAGATTATTTGCAGCAGAATATAAAAGGGTGTCCATTTAAAAGGAGGAAGCACCGGCAGCCAAGGCGTCCATGTTCCACAAGGGAAGTAAACAAAGTCTCAGGTCTCTGAGGAGGGAGAAGCAGAGGAGTCCTACGTGAGAGGAGAACAGGGCACGAGAAGCAGGCTCCGCCACGGGCAGGAGAGGGGCTGAGAACGGGAACACAAGGTGCAGGGGGAGGGGGTGCCGTGCTCTGGGGGTTGGAGGGTCAGATCTTATCATGCGGCAGGCACTGTCGTGAGGACAGCAGACTCATACGTGAGTCTAAAGAACACGTTTCCTGGCATGAAGCTCTCCAGACACCATATCCCCAAACTTGGGGGACAGACATAAAGTTCCACAAAACACAGAACATGTGCCATTCCATGTACTTCCTCCCCGCTCACCGAGAGGGACACACACCCAGGGGGCTAGCACCATGGCTGAGGCAGACTCTGGACCCGAGTGGCCTGGCCACCTGCGTTGAATCCAGACCGCTGCCCACTAGGCGGGTGGCCTGGACCAAGTTACTCACCTGCCCCACACCGTTTCCTCCCCGCGAGCTCCCCAGGGGTCAGATGAGTGAACACTGGTCCCAGATACACAGCGCGACGCTGCGGGGCCTGGACCCCACTTCTTGATCTTGTCTATCATCAAGTCCTTTCATCCTCCGACACCCACCCTGTTACCTCCCACGTGAGTCCTCCGAGCTGAGAGTTCCTGCCCTGGAGCCAGCTCCGGACGGAGCATCTCTCCTCCACCCTCCGTGCAGGAATCACTCGCTCGGAAGCTACCTGTCTGGTTATCTACCAAGACCTGAGCACCTCAAAGAGAGTGAGTGTTTTCCTAGGTTCTGAAACTTGAGGACCCAGGGTAGGGCCTTCTTGCGTCAGGAGCCTCTTAAGAGAGGTGGGCTGGGTCAGACCTCACCCTTCCATGTAAGTGGGGAGAGCGAATCCTGCTTGAATGGTCTAAGTGCCACAGCACGAAACAAGCAAACAGCTTTGAAGGCTCGGCAGGGCGGGGAGAGCTGGTGCTCACCGCTGAATGTCCTTGTTCTTCCACAGGGAGGCCGACTGGGCCTTCGGCACTCTCTCGATGAAGTTCACCAGCTCCTCCATGAGAAGCCTGGGTTGAAACAGAAAATGTGCGGCATTGTCAGAAAAGAACTAGAAAAGTCCTCCCATCACCCCAACACTGGAGTCGCAAGAAAAGAGCTGGTCTGCCTCCCGCCTCCTTCTGTGACAAGACTCTTGTCCATGCCCGGGCTCCATCGGCTTGGCGCCTGGTGGTCTCCCTTCCCCCAGGGGCGCCGGCCCTCGCCTGGACAGGGCCTCCTGTGCCGCGGGCCCCAGGCTTTGGTGCTTTTCTGCACGTGCTGCAGGCCATGCTGCATCTCGGGGGATGTCCTCTGCCAGAGGGTGCACAGAACCCCAGCTGTGTCCACAGCACCTCCCCGCCCTGTGCTCTGGAGCCCCATGGCTTCCCTTTAGGAACAGAGCGCCCGTCGGTGTTTGCCAGCGCACATCCACATGGTTTTTATTCTGGGTTCAGACGTGTGCTCATTTGTTTAGTGCTCTCACTAAATGTCGCCGTGGTTCCTTGTGGCCGCAGGAAGGTACAGCAGGGCCGAGGGAGAGGCGCTGCAGTCGGGGTCACCGGCCCCACGCTGCCTCTCCCACCCCTGCTGCCAGCGCCACCGTCCACTGTGAACACGGGGCCCGACTCCAGGAGCAATGCGGTCACTTCCCAAGCCCCTCAGTGGGTTCTGCTGCGGAGGCTGCCTGCGTGGTGGCATCTTGCTTTAACACTGCTCCCTGTCAGCTCACCCTAACTGCATGCAGTGCTCTCTGGCAGCACCCCCACCTGAACGGTGACCGAGAGCCCCCTGCAGGCCCATCCTTGGGTCAGCAGCTCAGGACATGCCAGCTTGGCCCGTGCCAACTCAGGGGGGTGGTCACCCAAGGCAGGCGCCCTCCAGCACCTCCCACTGGCCGGCCGGCTGGGCGGCTCACCTGCCAATCTGCACGGTGGGCTCCGTGGCGTAGACGGTGCCGCTGAAGCCCGTGTGCTCTGTTATGTAGGGCAGCGCCATCATGCAGTGGTAGTTGGAGATGAGGATCACATCCACCGTGGATAGGTCGATGAGCTCGGTCTGAGGAGAGAGGGCAGTGGCACGCACCTGAGCGCAGGCACCCAATGGGTGCAAGGGGACGGCAGCGGGTGTGGGTGCAGAGCGGCGCTTCCACAGCACTGCACCCGCCGGTGGCACTTCCCAGGCTCTCCATGGCTTTCCTAATGCCGAGGCAAGCAGCAGGCTAGGTTGGCCACGCAGTGCTCGGAGGTCAGAGTTCCAAGTCAGATGTGGGGACAGCTGCCTCCAGGTAATGCAGAGCATTACCCACCATGTGGGGAACTAGGCTGGGACGCCCCACAGCTGCAGACCCCTGACCAGCTCTGGAGGGCCGGACACGGAATCCTAAGAGGCAAGTGTCTCCTCAGTCTGCCTGTAGCTTGGCCCTGGCTCTCCCCTGGCTCCATTAATCACTAAGGTTGCGGGAAAGGGAGAAGGCAGGTTAGAGGAGGCAAGTGCCACCCGGTGTAAGGAATTCTGTGAAAACCCCTTGAGTAGATCGGACGTTTTCCCCATAAATTAAGTCCTAAGTGCCTTGTAAAGAGGCTCAATTCTCGTCTTCTCCCAATCTGCCCAGAGAAGCGCTGTGCTCCCCAGCTCTCCCCAGCACTGAAGCGGTGTCTCCTGCAGCAGCACCAGCGTCAATGCCCCAAGGGGCTCAGGGGCCAAGAGCCCAGCAGCAATGGCAGGGAGGAGGGAACCGGTTCAGCCACATCATTTCTACCACCTCATCTCACCTGGAAACAGCCAGGGAGGGCAGGGGGCCAAGGAGGTGCTCAGGATGGAGGAAGGGTGTGCGAGGCAGCGTGTCTGCAGAGAAGCCACAAAGACGTCAATGCTATGTGTGCAGTGAGAGAGACGCTGCGACTCTCGGCCCCAGGTCTCTTCCAGTTGAATGACTTTACGTATCAAATCAGGTAATTTAATCCAGTCGCTGAGGCACCATCGACTCCCAGGGCAGCATGTACACTGGGGCCAGTGTGACTGACGTGAAGGGGAAGGCAGTTCTGTGAATACAGTCCCAGCGACCAAGACTTCCACTTTGCCCCACATGCTGTCTGCATCCCAAAGGAGCCTCTCCATTCTGCCACTCCCACTCCCACTCCCTCACTGCAACCACCCCAAGAGCAAACAAGGAAGCCAAGATAGAGCAACAGGCCCAGCAGGGATACAGGACAGCTGAGGCGACTGGAAGCCCAGAGGCGCCACAGGCCCAGCAGGGACACGGGACAGCTGAGGCGACTGGAAGCCCAGGGGTGCCACAGACCCAGCAGGGACACGGGACAGCTGAGGCGACTGGAAGCCCAGGGCGCCACAGGCCCGGCGGGACACGGGACAGCTGAGGCGACTGGAAGCCCAGGGGCGCCACAGGCCCGGCGGGACACAGGACAGCTGAGGCGACTGGAAGCCCAGGGGCGCCACAGGCCCAGCAGGGACACAAGCCAGCTGAGGCGACAGGAAGCCCAGGGGCGCCACAGGCCCAGCAGGGACACAAGCCAGCTGAGGCGACAGGAAGCCCAGGGGCGCCACAGGCCCGGAGGGACAGCTGAGGCGACTGGAAGCCCAGGGGCGCCACAGGCCCGGTGGGACATGGGACAGCTGAGGCGACTGGAAGCCCAGGGGCGCCACAGGCCCGACTGGACAGCTGAGGCGACTGGAAGCCCAGGGGCGCCACAGGCCCAGCAGGGTCACGAGACAGCTGAGGCGACAGGAAGCCCAGGGGCGCCACAGGCCCGACTGGACAGCTGAGGCGACTGGAAGCCCAGGGGCGCCACAGGCCCAGCAGGGACACAAGTCAGCTGAGGCGACAGGAAGCCCAGGGGCGCCACAGGCCTGGAGGGACAGCTGAGGCGACAGGAAGCCCAGGGGCGCCACAGGCCCGACTGGACAGCTGAGGCGACAGGAAGCCCAGGGGCGCCACAGGCCCAGCAGGGTCACGAGACAGCTGAGGCAACAGGAAGCCCAGAGGCGCCACAGGCCCGGTGGGACATGGGACAGCTGAGGCGACTGGAAGCCCAGGGGCGCCACAGGCCCGGCGGGACACGGGACAGCTGAGGTGACAGGAAGCCCAGGAGCACCACCGCCGTCACTGGCGCTACTGGGGCGTTTGGTCCAGTTTTGCTTTCACATAAATGAACTGGCCCAGAGTCTACAAAGGTGAGAAATTTGATGAAGCCTATTAGAAGGAAAAAAGGCCTATATTTTGTCGAATGAGTGCTACATAAACATCTTTTCTCTAAAATGACCAGGCCACATTTCTATATTTATTCACGTGCTCACTTGATGAAATCCAGTAGAGTCTTTTCATTTTAAAACTACTGGTCACAGACACGTGGGCTCTACAGCCTGTGAGTTGGGTCAGAAACCCACCGATTTACTGGCTCCTGCTTACTGGCGTGCAGGCCCTGCACGGCACCTGCTTACCGTGTGTAGAGGCCTTGTACACGGTCTACAGCTTAGACTTTAGGGGTGCAAAGAGATTTCAGGTAGTTGCACTGGATTCTGAAGGCCACGAGAACTGGGATTCAGTGGACCTGGCTTGCTCCATGCTCTGTGTGCCCTCGCAGAGTGCATTGCCTCCGCCTTCAACACTCACCGAGCCTGACAGGCCTGAAGCCACAGCTCGTGACACGTCACAAGTGAGAAAACCTTCTGCAGCTCTGGAACCCCAAATGGCTTGCTCATCCTTTAGCACGCAGGAGAATTGTCAGCGGCCAGAGGCCCTCTGGGCAAGGCAGCAAGCTGCGGAGCAGCACGCCAGCGCCCCACCACACACAGGAGGAGGCAGCAGCTAGTGCCTCGGGCGGGCGGCGAACCCAGTGCGGACCAGAACTGGGGTCTTGAAGGAACGGGAACGCCCCACCAACACCTATGTGACAAACGACGATGGTCATTTCAGCAGCAGCAGGGAGAGCTCAGCAGCCTTGGGACTCTACCCCCACTCTGACTCGTACTGCTTTAATCTCTAGATGCCACTTTCTGGATAGCACACGTTGCTCAAAGAGAGAAGTAAAGCTCAGCTCTCAGGGAACCAAAGAAAGTGTAGAAATGCAGAGGGCAGAGGAGAGAGAAAATAAGGGGGGCGGCACCCCCAGGGTCTTTCCCCCTTGGGCACTGACCAGCAGGAGCGCTTCTGACGAGCTCCGTCCACGGGTGTGTGGAGAGCACAGGGAGTCCCACGAACTCTCGGGAACCCTGCCTGCCGCCAGCGCCCTTCCACTACCACATGCGGGGAAGCCCATCCAGCCCGGGGAGGCTTGGCAGCTGGGGATGATCTCCCGCAAGACTGGTGGGAACTGACCTTCGTTTCCTTTAAAACACGAGACTGGTCCCAAACTCTGACAAGTCTCGCTGTGAAACAACATAAGTGACAGACAATCATGGCTGGGCCCAGAATCTGTGAATTTCAAGCTACGTTCAGTATAAGGTTTCAGGTTGTCAGCATCTTTGCAGCCTACTGCCCCGGCCTGGAACCGCCGCGCCCACGAGCCACGTGAGCAGGACAAGCACAAGCAGTTAACCAGGATACAGGCATGGGGACGCCAGCATGGAAGCCACCCCTGCAAGTGTCTGAGGGCTACCGGAGAAGCAGGGAAGAGGGAGAAGAGCGTGACTTTACCGACGACGTGAAAAGCTCCTGAATACCCCCCTAGCTGTCTTCCAACGTGCCTGAAGAACAGATTCCTTTCAGTTTGAAAGCAGGAAGCGAAGCCCCTTAAAATTATTTCTCCGATCTGGAGAGATGACAGGTATGTTTTGTTTCCACAGTAAGATTCTCTTTTGTCTTACCTCTGGTAAGCAGAATTCAGGCACTGAATCCACAAACACGTGACCCGAGCACTCCTTTAGTTCCTTAAAGAAACAAGAAGGGAAAATTCTAGGATAAGATATCTGACAGATACACCAAAGAAATTCCATTCCCAAACCAAACTCTGCAGGGAGTCACAGACTGCTGGAGCCTCAGGGAAGCTGGGCCGTTACAGAGGGAATCGCTGGCTGTTTCGGTTCAGGAAGGCGATGCCTTTTTCGGGGTCAAAGGCTGGGTGGGGTGCGACCTGGGACGAGAGTCACATGTGATGCTGTCCAAGGAAGCCGCGCGTGGACCCGCGCTGCTTCTCCTGAGCCGACGGTTTCACCTCATCGTCACACGGCCCACGCAGCCACGTCACATCTGTGGGGCCTGACAGGAGAGACTCCTGCCCACCTAAGCCCTAAGGCATCAGGAACTCAGGCTGGGGTCACAGAACCTGTATTTAAAGTACTTGATAAACAGAAACAGGACAAATCTCCACTCCGCCCACTGTTAGCTACCATGTTTAACAAGTATGGTAAGTCCGGGCTCCCTAGCAAACGGCCCCTTGAGGAAAGGGTGAGTCCAGACTTGTATGGGAGGTGCTGGCAAGTGATAAAGGCAGGAAGGTGGCCGGTCACAGCTGTGGCATGAACCACGCGTTACGGTGGGCGCTGGGAGTGAGACGTGGCATGAGAGGTACGCCTGGAGGCCATCCCAGGAGCACCGTGCTGGGGGAGTGTGCCTCTTGTGCAGCTTCAGGAAAAGGCTCTCAGGCAAAGCCACAGCCACTAGCAGCTGGATTCTGAGCCTGGCGGGAGCCACCGCACCCACAGGGCCTGCTACAGAGCCTGCAGGCGGTCCTGGAGTTGCCGCTTCCCTTGGGATGCTTGAAATGGAAACATGGAGGACTCACTGCTCCATCGGGGCTAAAGCTATCTGTGACCTTACACAAACCAGTAAAAATTAGAAGTGGGTTGATAGTCTTTCCAGAAACGAAAAGGTTACATAATTTTAATCAATCTCTATACCTCCCAGCCCCCTACATTGCTGTATGACAGTCTGAATGGTTTTACTCTCAATATTTATTTGACAGTAGGGTAAGAACTACCTGTAATTTTCCTTTTGTATTTCATTAGTCTCATAGCGGAACCTGGGAGTAACCCCCCCACCCCGCCCTCGATGCGGCTCCTGTCCTGATAGGAACACTGCTTAACCAGTGAAAGGCCGAGCCAAGAAGAGACTGAAAACAGTTCTTAATTACAATGGACCTGCCAGCTAAGAACAAATGAGCAATTATGTTTAATGGGAGAAGACTCCCAGCTCCCTCAGGAGGAGGTTTAAAATGATTAAAGACAAATCATGGGAAGTCTCAGAGCTCTGCCTGGTCCAGGCTGGGCTGTGTAATCTCTGCTTCTCACAAAGCTATACTTCGGCCGGTCTCCTCCCCTGACAGAGCCGCCCGTCCTCGCTGGCCGGAGAAGCCCACTGCCAGCCCGAGCACTGACGATGCCACTGTGCCTCCCCCCCCCCCCCCCCCCCCCCCCCCCCCCCCCCCCCCCCCCCCCCCCCCCCCCCCCCCCCCCCCCGCAAGGAGCAGCTCCCACGCACACATCTCGCCCACGGGGCGCTGATGGCAGGAGGCTGCGGGCTTCTCGGGACACAGGTGGCAGGAGAGTTCAGCGGAAACCAGGCGCACGGGTTCCTGAATGTCGCACAACTCATGGTTAGCTAGGAGGGAATCTGGTTTCCTATTGTGCAGTTACGCGTAAGATTTGAGGTTCGGGTACAGTTACAGGAATTAATTCTGTGCCAAGAGCACCTCTTCTGTAACAGTACCTGCTACAAGGAAATGCTTTATCCAGAGGAATCATTTTAAGGGCCTTTAAATGTAGGCCCATTTCAATTGTAAAACATGGCCGGGGAAGCACGGACTTCTGAAGAGCGGCCTGAAAGAGCTTTACTGTGTTTAACCTTCTTTACTTCTGCTTTTCCCCCAGTATAAAATCTGACAATAGTTTTAACATTTTTTTGGTAACTTTGTTCTCTCATTTTTAAGTTAACTGCCTAAATACTGATCTGAGCAAGGATTTACTGTGATGATAATCTAATGTCAAAAATGGAAGAACCTTGGGGCTAAAAAAAGCAACTGAAGTCATTTGCTCTGGGTTCAAGCCCTGTAAGGCCCAGGCCCTGGGCGCTCCTGTCACAAGCTGAGGCTGTGCATGCAGGCTCCTAGGAGAGGCCGGAACAGAACCACAGATCAGAGCCTGGAGGCCCTCCACTCAAATTTACCTGTGCATATGTTCCCTCCCCCACCAACAACACCACCCCCAAACTCGGAGCCTGCCGGGTTGGCTCCCCACAGGGCAGTCCAGTGGCAGATTCAGAGGAGAGCCTTCTGGGCTCCCACCACCCAGAGAATCAGTACCCCCTTCTTTACAAAAGCCCTACCTGACAGAAGCAGCTTAAATTTCACATACCTGAGAAAATTATATATAAGAAAAAAAAAAGCCTCACTCCTTCCAGTCAGCCTGAAAGTGAAACGAGGTGGATGGAATTCTCTAATAAGCACTGCCTTTCCAAGCCTCACTGCAAGTCTAAAAATAATAGTTTTCTTTCTGTGGTGATAAAAAGTATTTGCAGCAGAAGTTCTCAGATTTTTACACATGAGGGAATTGAATCTGCATGTGAATGCTGAGACTCCCTCATAGAATCTGAAAAACAATAACCAGCAAGTACTAAGATCCTATGTGGATCTAAGGCTCTTCAGGGAGTGCCCGGAGAGTAGGGGGCACACGTGACCCCATCAGTCACAGGACTCTGGGGGGGTTCCGGTTCAACAAGACGGCTTCCGCCGGTGTTCACGTGCTGCAGCCGGCCGTTACCTTGTCCAGGAAGGCATTTCCATCCTTTAGGGACCAGCCAGGAAGGTTCGACAACCTGGGACTGTAAAACAAAAGATTAAATCATCCTAAATAGATTATAATCCTCAGTGATTTCACGGTGACTGTACTGTCTCCACAAAGTTAAAATCAGTTGGAAATTACTGGCAGCAATGCTCACCCAAAATAGTAATCAGAGAGATGAAAATAACCAGGCTGGATCAAGCTTCGGAACTATGTGGCAAAGGGATCATTAAAAATCCAAGAAGTTAGCACTAAATTAGGAAATTAAAAGAATGCTATGCAGAATAATAAAGAGAGAAAAAGGAATCGGAGACACCAGGGCAGGTGAGAGTTCTCCATCCCTGCCTTTGTCTGCACCTGGCCTGTGTCTGACAATGAGCTGGCGGGGAAGACTGAACAATCGAGATCCTCACGGTGTGTGCCTGAGCAAAGGGACTCTGAGCAGCAAGGGCGCTGACAAGCAGCTGCCTCCCAGCCAGAGAGCGCCGCCAGGAGAAGCACCGAACCAAGGCCAACCCATGCTCCAGAGCCACTGCTTCTCGGTGGGTCAGTCACGCGTCACCGCGGTTTTTCTGTGTGTGTTACATTTAAAAAGCCTCAACTCAGAAATCACTTACTTCTAGTAGTCCCCAAGTTAAGAGTGTGCTACCAGTTGACCAGAAGAATGGTATTGGAAACTGAAAACCCAACTAATTTGGGAGGAAAAAATGCTGTCAAAAAGAAAAAACTTGAAGATCAATGTGCTGTGTGAAGAAAAGTAACACAGGCTGGAAAACAGAAGGGTTTCAGCATTTCACCACAAAGAGTCTAGGAAGTAAAAATTAAGGGCAAAGTAAGGATGGGGGACTAAAAGAATCTATAATCAGATACCAAATTGACATATAATCCCTCATTCTCTCACCCAAATAATGTCCAGATCTTTATTCCAATTATTAATCTAAGAAATGGAATTTAAATATGGAGAAAACTAATTAGGAGTATCTATTTTTGATATCCTTCCAGGGTGATTATATAGGAGAAATGCAATCAATTTAACTATTCAGCTGGGAGTTTTTGTTTTTGTTTTAGAATCATATGATGCAGGATATTATAGTTCTTTTGAAATTACTACAGAATTCCCTTCAACCTTTTGCATTGACTTATTGAGTCTTTGATAAAGTCCTTTTAAAATTTCAGAGTGTTAAAAAAAGTGGAAGCATTATTGGGCTCAAAAGAAGAGCAAGGAAGGTTTGAATAAAGTTTCTGTAAATCAAGGAGGGGGCTAGCCTGCTTTCATTTCACCATTAAAGGAAAAATGAATTTTAGGACTGGTGCTGTTGAAGTTTATTTAGTGACTTGGAAAGATGTCAATGATATCTAATTCAATGAAAATGTTTTGTTAGTATACAGAATATGATCTAACATCAAACACTGCACCCAAATAGTAAACGATTATTCATGGATGGATGGCTTTTATTTTCTGCTTTATAAAATGCATTCTTGGACTTTTTTTTCTAAAATATGAATACAGCATTAAAAGACATAAATTGTTGAAAAGAAAAAAAAATCCAACTGACCCAATTAGGTGACAGTTGCAAAAGTCAAACAGAAACAAAGATGTGACTATTTGTCTTCTGGGGGTAACTTTCGACGCTGACACAATCCCAAACTGACAGAGAAGTTGTAGGATGCGAATACAGGGAAGTCCACCTGCCCTCTGCCTAGATTGCTGACACTTTGCCTCTATTAGTCAAAAGTCAGAACTTGGCGATTTCACACTTGAGAATGAAAATCACAACTAGTAAAATCGACTTTGGTTGGTTTAAATTATACCTGATCTTTTTTTTTTTTTTTTGCCATGGGAGTCTTCTGTTCTAGTCTGTCAGAAAAATACTCTGCTATCATTAGCTGTTTAATTTCCATCCCATTTCATAGTCACGCGTCTTCATTTGCAAACGTCTTACTTCTTGAAAAATATCTTTACTATCAGATCAGATTAGAAAAACTAAGTACACAACAGAAGTTTCAGGACGAGACAACGGGATGCTGTTCTCATTTCACGCACACTGACTCTCTAGAAGGCCGCAACTACCCACACTTCCCTTGACAGAGAGAACCAGCCCGGAGGACGTGCTGCCCCTGCACAAGGCAGCCTCCACTACAGACGGCCCGCTCAGGTGCCTGCCACGAACGATGAGAAACGCTACACTGCTAATCAGAAAATAACTTTTTAGAAAAGCAAAATTTTCAGGTGCTGCAGCTTGGGTTCTCGATAAACACTCTTTGTACTGTATCAGAGTCAGCAATGAAACACCCAGCTCTTTGGGGGCTAAAAAACTGCTGGTCGCTTGACTGACCCCTCAAAGGAGAACATGTCGGTGTTTCAACACCAAAGGTGAAGCCACAGAAGCAAGTCCCCAGGGGACGCTGACTTGGGGGGGGGGGGGCCGCTCAGAGTTCCTGTGAGCTAATGACCACACCAGAGCCGAACTTCAAGGGAAAGGGACCTGTGATCTCATTCGTAATGATTACAGAACTTGACCATGTACATCTTAAAAACAAGGAAACAGAAGTCTCACTTGAATGAAATATGAGAGGTGAAGATTCTAAAAAAACTACGGCTATACACGATCACATCTATGCATTCACTATCTGTAATTAGAAAGAAAGGTGCCATTGAAAGTGTCCAATAAAAAGAACACATATAGAAGATCTGAGTTTTTTTTTTTTTGGTTGAAGGCAGGTAAAAAATACCAATAATAAAACAACCCGCAGCATTTAAAAGTAAACCTTCACCTAGAAAACAGTGGAAGGCAGACTGAACACGATGGACGCTCTATTTACTGTATTCCTTTACTCTTCCAGTCTCCTGCTCTGGAATGCATCACCTTTACAATCACGGTCCGTCCACGGCATTCGGAGCAGACCCGCCACGCCCAGGCGCACGGCGCACGAGCATGGGGAGCGCGAGAGCACCCAGGAAGAATGAAAGGAGCACCGCGGCGGCCAGAGGTGTGCGCACTTTTGACAGGGCGTGGTGGTGGCGAGCAGGGAAGAGGAGTTAGGAGGTGAAGGGGAGGGGCTAATGATAGCAGAGTATTTTTCTGACAGACTAGAACAGAAGACTCCCATGGCAAAAAAAAAAAAAAAAAGATCAGGTATAATTTAAACCAACCAAAGTCGATTTTACTAGTTGTGATTTTCATTCTCAAGTGTGAAATCGCCAGAACAGGGATGGGGCAGCTTGCAACTTCTGGGGTGCAGCTGTGAGAGAGCGGGGTCTCTTCTTCTCTTGGCTGGTCAGCATGCAGTCGGGTGCTGGAGAGGGGACTGAGCAATGCACACAGGCTCCCTGAGGAGATGGGTGGACAGAGAGCTCAGGGGCCCCACGCAGCGGGCACACCATGCACGGTGAGGTGGACAGCTCCGGGCTGGGAGGCCCCAGGCAGGGCTTGGTCTGTGCAGCAGCAAAGGCTTCCTGAGGCTCAGAGCACGAAGCTGAGGTCTGGCCAGTGGTAGAAATAGGTGTGTGTGAGTGTGCGTGTGCTTGTGTGCGCGCGTGCGTGCATTAGGGCAAGAGCAGGCTTTAGATGGAAAAGAGAAAGGAGTTGCCAGACCCACTGCATTGCTGCAGGCATGCTCATCAGTCTGGCTGGGTAGCTTACAGAGAACACTTTTCAAATGGCACTTCAAGAGGCGTCCCAGCCGTTCCCAGCCATCTCGGCCGCCCCAGCACAGCACCTCCTCCAGGTCCTTCCCACACAGAAACTAGCGAGCAGGCCATGGAAGGTGGGGTGCGGGAGAAGAGGTTTGGGGGCCAAGGAACAAACTGTTTGGCTGCTCTGTGAGGCAGGAGAGACTTCCTTGAACCTGAAACAAAGAGCAAGATCCTGGTGGGACGGTACAAGTCTAACGCAGTAGGTCGGACTGGGCGTCTGTCCTAAGAACAAAGGAAAACCACCCAGAGTTTCTGCTGAGCGGGACAAGGTTAGATCTGTACGTTGAAAGGACGGTCCTGGAGAAAGCGGGCAGAATGTGCCTTCTCACGATCTGTACCACCTTTGCCCGGCATTCCTCCCCAAATCATAACCCCAACTTAGTCATGGCCAAACATCAGACAAACCCAAACTGAAGAACGTCATGTAAAGGAACCGGCTGTACTCCAAAAAATGTCAAGGTCACCTCAGACAGACACACTGGAAAACTTCTGGATAAAAGGGAACAGGAGACATGACAACTGCATTGTGTGATCTGTTATTTTTTCTCCTTTCCCATAAAGCATGTCACAGTGAGACAGGGGCTGGCAGGACTGGGGAGGCAGATGAAGCAGGCACCTGCAGAGCAGCAGCGCACACTTCCTCACTGGGGTTACGTGACCGTGGCGATGGAAGGGGGTGTCCTTGTTCTTAGAAAGTGGGCATTTGAGTATTTAGGTGGCGAAGGAGCACCACGTCTTTATCTCTGAAATGGGCCAGGAAAAGTTGTACGCATCCAGAGGGCAGGGTCGCGCAAATGCGACGAAACGCGCACAACTGGTTAAGCATAACTGGGAGTTGTTTGTACTATTCTTGCAACTTTTTTTGTGATTTTGAAATAAGGAGTTACAGAAAAAGAGGACTCGATTCAGAGAGGCGAGATCAGCACGACGGAGGAGGCCAGGAGCTTCCGCAGCAGCGCCTATGAACACAGTGACACGGACACCTAGGGGAAGCGGGTGACTGCAGCTACGCAGACGGGGAGAAGGACAAGGCCTACTGCCAGCCGGAGATGAGGGGCAAGGAAGTGGGACGCTGAAGTTACCCCCAGGTACCTGTGTCTTATTCAGGAAGTCCCTCCCTAAGAAAGGGCTGCTGGGAAAGCCGAGTGGAGGAGGGTCCCTCTCCTCTTCTGGACCAAGACTGGCCACGACTCAGATGACCATCTGGTCAGCTAGGAACGTCTTGAGAGGCACCGCCAAGGAGAGATCCCGAGCAGGCATTCTGGATGTATGAATCTGGAACTCAGAAGAGGATTATTAACTAAGGGTAACTTCTGTAAGTTCATTGTTTGGATGGTTATTAAAGCCTCAGCATATAAAAATCCTTGGTGGACGCAAGGAAGGTCGAGCACCCACACTGAAGAATTCTGACAGGTGTCTGCCAGGGAGAGGAAGACGGAGCTCCAAAGGGAAGAGCTGGCCAGACATGAGCCGGGCTAGGACTGGCAACGTGCCCATGCTCACAGCGGAATCATGTGGCTTTCCGGGGCGCTGCTTCCAGGGGCACTGCACTGCAGAGGACTTGGGTGTGCCCCGGGCAGGGGGTCTAGCGAGGGTTAACGCATCAAAGGAAAATGTCAAGTAAGTGACTAAGCACAATTAAATGGGAAGGACTGAGTCAAGGCGGAAAGGTTCAGGCTGAAGACGAGACTGGCGTTGTTAGCAAGGGCCTGAGCAGGTGAGCGGGGCTGGCGTCCAGCGCTGGGAAAGGGACTCCTCCCGCCACAGGACAGATGTTTACTGGGCAGCTCCCGCATGCCAGGAGCTGCGCTGGGCACCACAGGTATGCTGGAGAACAGACAAAAGCCCTGCCCTCACTACGATTATCTCTAGCAGAGAAGAACGACAACACACACACTAAATATGGATCTAGCTGGTGAGTGCCACAAAGAAAAGTAAAGCAGGATGAGGGGAGGAGGAGGCTTGGGCGAGAGGCACGGCTGTAGCAGAGGGCATCTCCGAGGGTGCAGGTCCTTTTTATCAAGAGCCACACGCGGCTGCCAATCACCCCTCCAAGAGGAAAACACCGGCGGGGTAGGGCGGTGCTCTCCAGCGCTGCGCCAGGGCGCTGAGAACAGCAGCGGCAGGCAAAGACCAGAACCGTGACGAAAGCAGAACATGAGCTAGGCTGGCTGCCCGCCAGGTACTGAACACCAGAAACCCACAGCCCCCGCCCCGCCCCACGCATGTAGGCCCCTTGCAGGAACCCACATAGGACCTCATGTCACATTTTTAGCAATGGCCACAAGAGTGTGCAGTTATCTTTTTAACACAAGTGAACACAAGTCCTCAACTGCATCATTCCTGCTCCCCTGAGATGCTGTTAAGTCCACGAGTAAGGACACTGGTCTTGCTCGTGTCTGCCTAGCACAGCGCTAGTTCATGATAAACACCAAAGGAACCGGACGAACATTTTCATTTTGCGGGAAACAGACAAGAGTATTATATCATCTTAACAAACAACCTATCAGTTATTTTTGTCAAGAAGTACACGTGATGACTACAGTCCTTGAACTGACTGCAGACTGTGAGTGTGAGTGCGAGTGTGTGTGTGTGTGTCCCTCTTCTGGGTGTCTGTGAATGATAAATATCATTTTTATGTTCCAGAGTAGTTATAGCTGAACTGACTTTTATCAGCTTTGCATGAAACAATCTGGAACTATCTCTGACCTTGTCCCTATCACCTTACTATAATCCCTTATCTTAGAAAAAAATTCAATGGCTGATTTTTTTTTTTAAAGATTTATTTATTTATGCATACAAGCACTGGGGTACAGGCCAGAGGTGTGGGGGGTGGGGTGAGAGGATTCACCACAGAGAGCAGGGAGCAGAACAGGCAGATCAACGGAAGCACACTGCTGAGGGGAGCAGTGGGCACAGCAGGAGAGGTCTGCTGTGCCATGTGGGTCCCCTCCCTGTCCGGAGGCAGGGATCGAACTCATGCTGCAGTGGCTGTGGTCTGCTTCATAGTGCGTTGCTTAACCCACTGCGCCACCAGGGAGGCCCCCAATGGCTGATTTTTAATTATACTTTTTCTAGAAGGTTCACAGGATGGTCATGACATGTTAGATGGTCACCCCATCTGCTGTGCTTCTGGGCTCGTGAATGTACTTGAGGTAACTTTCCTGTCTTGCTTCTTCTTGCCTGTTGGTATCACTTTTTGCTACTGGAAGTATGTTTGTGTCCAACAGTTCCTATTTCTCCTATTCTTTTCTGCTTCTAAGTAACAGCAAGCTGGGAAACCAATTTCCCAGACCAAGTCTCAGTGAAAGTACACAGTGTTAACTGCAGGCCTGGGGGATCTGCGTGCTACATGTATGATCTGAGGGATCCCCAGTCGAGCAGGATGAAAGGGACACACAGAGACCTATCAAAAGGGGTGTCAGACTCTGATGTCAACTCCCTGCAAAGGCAGTTAAATATTTCTAAAATTCAATTCTGGGGCTCATCAGTTGCCCATTTATCAGCACTTATATGAATTTGCAAGAATGATGAAATATACATGACCTTGCTTGCACTGAGCAGTTGCAGGAATATTTTATAGAGGCTCAGCTCAGAGAAGTTATAATAAAGAAGTCGATCAATAAATCAATACAACACTTTCCATCCACCGAGCCAAAAGAAATTATTTTGATGGGAAATTACTTTAAGGGGACAAAGTAAACGTGGGACAACATGGAAGAACTGGTCGTCTCTACAGACAGGCGCTGCTCCCAGCAAACGAAAGCGCACTGCCCCAGGAGCATCAGTACGTACCTTTGAACAAGTGGCAGAGGAAGGAAGCTGAGGGTGGAAGTCATGTCCAGGCCACAGTCCAGCATAATGGTGGTAGACTTGAATTTGAGCACGTTGCATGGTAAGGTCGGGTGCCCTGACAGGCAATACTGAAAACCAATGAAATGACCTTCATTAACAACCAATCAGAGTAAAGAGAAGAGAGAGTGAAGTTAACGCTGATCACCTTTTTTTTTTTTAAGACTCTTTTTTATTTTATTATTATTTTTTAAAGGATTTATTTATTTATGCATACAATCACTGGGGTTGAGAGAATCCACCAGACAGAGTAGGGAACAGAACAGGCAGATCTACTGACATACACTGCTGAGGGGAGCAGCGGGCGAGGCAGGAGAGGTCTGCTGCGCCCTGTGGGTCCCCTCCCTGGCCGGGGATCGAACTCGTGCTGCAGTGGCTATGGTTTCCTTCACAGTGCGTTGCTTAACCCACTGCACCACCAAGGAGGGCCCTGATCACCTTCTTGCCTAGGAACATCAGGTAAATTCAGCGAACATCCCATGTGGCTTCCTCTGTCTGTAGTTCTGGGTACACACCTTTGAACCCCCTCCCCTAGCAGTTCAAATAACTCAAAATCTCAGATCATCCCCACTTTTCTGTAGGCTACAAAGGTATTTCTCAGGTGAGCACAGTTTTGGGGGAGGGGAGAGCTCAGGCTCCAGTGACTGCCCTGTTCTCACATGACACAAATCCCCACTACCCTGCATACCTCACACCACCTAGAGCTGCCCACAGTAGATCCTAGCTGGACGCTCAAACTGGGCTGCCGGCTTGGTCTTCTCCTGCAAATAAGTGACTTTCCTTAAAGAGAAAGCAGGTGGGAAGGGTGGACACTAGAAGGCAGGCACCAGAAAAGGGGACAATTTAGTCTTGCCAGAAGAAACGCCACCAAAGCCTCCCCTGGCCCGCCACCCAGGAGTCTGTGGCTGGCGGCAGCAGAACACGTACGCCACCACCGTGGACTCAGGAGAGAGGTGAGGCGAGACAATAGGCGTCTCCACCATTTCTCATGTCCTCCCCCGCGGAGTGGAGAGACACGTGCCACGCCGAGCCCTGCCCCTCTCCTAATTCTACCATGACGCAGAAGGCAGAGAGGGAAAAGACCCATCACTCCACTTGTAATGTTAGCCCACAGACGCCGCTCTTCAACAGCAAAGCCCAGGAGATGGAGGGACCCACTTTTCACTGGCCTACGGTCTATTTCTGACTCAAGTCCAAGTCCACGTGACATCAGTGCCTGGCCCCATGGGCCACAGTCGCTCGACTAAGTCTTCCCATGTATTCACTGTGCTGGTGCTTCTTTCTCTGGGTCCACTTCCTGTGTTTCTCCAGAGGATATTAGGGACTGCTGGGGGTTTTTTAAACTGCCATTTTCTAAAAATGTGAAAGTCAAAAGCCAAAAAATTATGGGTATTTTCCAAGCTTCTTCTTTATTTCAAGTTTATGTATGATCACTATAGACTCCTACTCAAAACTCACAACTCAAGATCTAGAAAAGGTACAAGGTTATTTATGAGAAAAAGTAAGTTATTACAACTGCAATTGACCTAAAAAAAGTACAGAAAGCATGGTTTAGGCAATCAGACTTCATGTAAATTATTTTTGATAGGCACAAAAACTTCCCTACTAAGGAAGGCAGAGATAGTCCCTCTCCCCATCCTCCATCTGGTTCCCTATTCTCGTTAGGTTTTATCCCTAGCTAAGAGTTACTCGTTAAAGATAAACATCTCAAAATGAACACAAAGCACATTAAACTAGCCCCAAACATTAACAAATACTCTAATAAGCTCTTCCCTCTATTTCTACTTAAAAAAATCAGACTCAGTAAAAACAACCAAACAAAAAAACAATGAAATGTATAGTTATTTCAGGGTGCAGTGATTATGGTGTAATTTTCCTCTTCCAGCTTTCTGTATTTTTCAAATGTTCAACAATGAGCATTTATTCCATTTTTACAATCAGGATAAAAATCTGATGAAAACAAAACTAAAAATTCTGCCAGCCAACTGAAGGCAAAATCTTTTTTATCTTCATCTGTGAGTCTAAATTGGGAAGGCCAGGGGCACCCGCTAAGGAGCACTCGGGGCGCTTATGGGAGGTGCCAGAGCCCTGCCTGCCGCACCCCCAGGGAGGGGAAGGCCAGGGGCACCCGCTAAGGAGCACTCGGGGCGCTTATGGGAGGTGCCAGAGCCCTGCCTGCCGCACCCCCAGGGAGGGGAAGGCCAGGGGCACCCGCTAAGGAGCACTCGGGGCGCTTATGGGAGGTGCGGGGCCTCCAGCTGCCTCTTTCCAGCTCCACTTAGGCCTGGGAAATGGCGCTTTCTGCAGTTTCAGCAACTTGGCTGAGGAGCTGCACAGAGAGGTCTCCCGGGTCCCCACAACCCAGACCTCTTCCACTTTCCAAGCTGCACTAAGGTTTGCACAGCAGCAAGGGAGGCGCTGAGGGTGCCCAAGGTTTGCCTCTCTCCAGGGACAGCCTGCGCACTTGGCCACGTGCTGCCTGCCCAGCCGCTCCTCACGCGGGGAGGGTGAGGAGACCGCGGGAAGCGGGAGCCACGAGGGTTTAACTTTAAAATGAGAAGTCTACGATGCAGTGTTTGAAAGGTCACACTCATCTTGCTGTTCTTTTCTCACGTCCGCACAGGCCGCAACTCGGGCACACCGCTCTGCGTGCTGCCAGCGCAAGAGGACACCCGGCCTTCGTCCGCCCACTCGGCTGCCTCGGGAGGCCACCGGGTTCGTTTCATCGTCATCAGACTGCGGGACGTTTAGGGCTGTTCCAGTCGTTCCATTACAAACTCGGCAGTGGGGACCAGGGCTTTTTCCAGACGGGCCTGTTTCTTCAGAGGATTCCCAGAAGTGGCATTAACTAGGTCAAAAAATATGAGCACTTTATGGTTCTTGAAACCTGCTGCCAAACACTCTCCCAGAAAGGCTGAGCCTATTTACAGTGTCGTCAGTAATATACCAGAGGATCTGTTTCACTGCTTATTCCCATCAGCAGGCGGGTCAAAACCATCTAGAATCTACACCAAAATGTAGCTGTAGTATGAGCAGGAGCTACTGCGAAACCACTAGGTGACCCTAAACAGAAGATCAGCTACTTGAGCTGTGGCTTGAGTGCCCAGGGAGGCAGTTTGGTGAATGACTGACGCAGGGGTTCAGGTTAGACTGCTGGACATAACCCCTGGTCATGCCTGTTCTCAGCGTGTGATTCTGGGAACTTACCTTTGCGAAGACTTAGTGTCCTCATCTGGAAGAGGAGCAGAAGCTGCCTCTGCTCTAAAACAGAGGACTAAACGAACAGACACGGCGCCGGACGCAGAGAGTGTGCACAAGACTGCCGAGGGGCGACAGGGGCCAGCTAGACGGGGGCTCAGCCAGAGCATTCTGAAGAGCAAGTCTGTTCTAGAGTGGCAATCCTTGCACCTTAGACATTTGTGTGGCCCTCTGGACTAGGTGAAACTGGCTGGTTTTACAAAGGTTGCTGATTTGCCCAGGAAGACGCACTCCCTAGCAAGTGAGGCCTGAGCACCTTCACGGTTTTGTTTCTAGCTTAGCAAGCACACAGCGACGGGTCCATGGTAATGGTACTTCTACTTACTCACCAGCTGCAGGCGCTTCTGTGTGACCACCTACCACCAAGTTCCCTGTGGGCCTCTGTTCCACTGAATGATCTGAACGTGGTTTTGGAACTTACGCATCTAACATACAGATACACTGTTTATAGCTTGTGGATAACTTTTATCAGCTTGGTCTGTTTCTCCCCAATTCTGCTACTTTCATTAAAAAAAACCTGTCGCATGGAAAGTCTCGAACATCCACTAGTGAGCAAAGTGCAATGAGCTCGCACTACTGAGGTCTAACCCTTCCTATTCTGCCCTTCTCAGCTCCTTTCCTTCGGATGCTGCCACACGGCTGCAGGAGAACAGTGAGGCTGATAAGCTAATCCGACTTTGAAGATGCAGGAGAAACGGTCTGCAGCTGAACATTTACTCACAACTGGGGTAAAAAAAGGCATCTATGTTCTTACATAGCCTAGAAATTTCATCCAAGGAGATTCTCTTTGCAACTTCCAAGCGCTGGAGGAGTTGGGATAGCCTTCTGAAGTCTTGCTTCTGCCTACCGGTCTTGTCTGGTTTTATTTTTCATTTTTATCCCCAAGGCTGTTAAGTTTACACTTGGTAATATCATCAAGTAAGCTAGGGACTAAACTTCATTCTAAAACTTCCCACAGATGTAAGCGAAGGTGCACTGGGCCTAGGTCATGACCTGGGGAGGCTTGCATCCGGGCACACAGTGACATTTCTCTAGCCAGGAGCAATGCACTGCTTCCCCCGCTACTTAATTTTTTTCCCTATACAGTTCAAACTGTTTTATTTCTTTAGTTCATAACCAACTATTCAATTATCATTAACATACTTTTGCTTTTCAATTTTTATTTAATATCAGTCCTTGTTTTATTCTATTTTATTTATATTTTAAAAATCTCTGGAGATGGAAATGTGGCTGATGATAAAATACGCACTCAAGCTCCAGAAAGCCCTCCACATGTTATTCTGGATGCATTATGAGAATTTTTGTTGTGTTTTTAATCTATCCATTTCTAAATACTGTAGTTTCCATTGGGATATCTTCTTGGAGCCATAAACTTCTAATTATATTGTGATTAAAAAATTAGAACTTGTGTGGCAATTTCTGGGTACTTATTAAAGCTGCTTTGTGACAATGTACCCTGTAAATAGCTGATTTTTACATATGGCCCACTGTGCGTGAAAACTGAAAACATAATCTAATTGTTACATGCAGAGTACATTAAGCTTAGTATCTTTTTAAATATTTTATGCTCTTACCTACTTGAGTCCTAGGAAAGTATTATCAATTTCCTTTATATCTGTCAAGTAATGCTTCATATGTTTTGAGGTTGCGTTGTTATCTAAACACAAGCGTCTGGATGATTAGTAGTGAATGGTTTCTTTTTCATTACACAATGTTCTTTGTCTTACAATTTCTAGATTTACTTCTAAATAACATAGCATACCGATCATGGTGAATGTCGCCTCAAGTGGTTTTTCTTTCAGTGACATTTTATACACAGAGTACAAATGAATCGGGTAGTTTTATAAGTTAAAAAAAAAGAATCCAAGAGGCAACTACTTTTAGTTCTTGTTTTTTCTTCAAGTTATCTCCGAATTGTCTATTTTGTTCATTGTTTTATCAAAGAACTGGCTTTTGGTTTCATTAATCATTTGAACTGTCTTTTTGATTTGTTTCCTTTATTTCCGCTCTAATTTTTCTTATTTCTGTCCTACTAGCTTTTGGTTTTATTTGTTCTTTTTTTCCTAGTTCCTTAAGGTAAGAGATAAGATTATTTATTTGAGCTCTTTCTTATTCCTTGACATGGGCCTCTGTTGCTATATAATTTCCTCTTAGTACTGCTTTTGCTGCACCCTGTTTAAGTTTTGGAAGATTGTGTCCTCACTGCCATTTGTCTTGAGGTTTTTTTTTTTAATTTTTTCTTTGATTTCCTCACTTACCTAATAGTCATTCAATAGTGTGTTGTTCAGTCTCCACATATTAGAGTTTTTCCTGCTTTCTTTTTGTGGTTGATTTCTAGTTTGAGACCTTTATGTATGATCTGGTATGATTTCTATCTTCATTAATTTGTCGATACTTGCCCTGAAACCCAAGTACATGGCAAATGTACTTCCTGGAAAATGTCCCATGTACACTTGAGAAGAATGTGTATTCAGCTCTTCTGGGATGCAGTGCCTTATAAAAATGTCTGTTAAGCCCATGTATTCTATTTCTTTAAGATTATTGTGTTCTTACTTATTTTCTGTATGATTGGCCTGTCCATTGGTGAAAGCCTTAGATCGGATAAAATAAAACATACTGATAATACTAAGTATTGGGGAGATGTAAATATAGAGTGTAAACCGGTAGAAGCACGCTGGAGAATAACTTGGTAATACCTAATGGTGCTGAACACATGCAGACTTTAACATATACTAAACATAACAACATGCCTGGGTATGATACATATTAAGTTGAGGAAAGTAGCAACCTCTGGAGAAGGAGGAAAAGCAAGGGTTGGTAAGCTTAGCTTTAGATATAATTATGCCTTTAAAAAGTGGGTGGGGTGAAAAAGAATGATTAACAAAAAAGGCAAACTATTAACATCTATTAAATCCCAGTAATGAGTACAAGGCTGTTTTTTCTTTTTCATTTTTAAATTTAAATTACTACAGAATTGACAGATACTATTGCTTTAGTTTCAGGTAAACAAAATATTTGACACACATCTATATCGCAAAATGATCAAAATAAGCCTGTTTGCCATATTTTCTCAGCAACTTTCATATTTGCAAAATCTTATTACTAATTATAAAACTACATATTATAAATCCTTGACTTACTATCTTGTAAGTGGGAGCCTGAACCTGAAAATATGGGATGCTTCTGGAGTTGCATGCCTGCCATCTTTGCACGGGGTCATGCAACAGTTTTCTGCATCGTTCCAGTTTTAGTACATGTGCTGCCAAAGCAAGCACTCTTCTCTGTATTGTTATCAGACACTTCCGCAAACATCAGAGTTATGTAACTATACCTTTCCCACTATTGTAAAACTGTAGTGCTGTTTTCCTCTATGAAAAAAGTCTCATGGTACAAAAAAGATTAAAGAAGATAAAACTGGTTTTTTGAAAAGGTAAACAAAATAGACAAGATTAGCTAGGGTCATTAGTATAGCATCTGCTAGGTATATCAATTTTTAAGGAACTATGTTGGCTAGTGAAAATGAACCATAATTTTCATTTTAACATTATACCTGTTCTAATGAAAAGTGAACAACACTTACATAAGTCTGATATGGCAATAAAAGTGGAATAAAGTGAAAACACTCCTTCAAGAGAAGGATGATTCAACAAGGCATATTGCCTTGTGGGAACAAAAGTGAAACAAAGATAATTCTCAGATTTGTAGGCCAAATTTTTGAGAATAACTTAGTTCCTTTAATGAACTCCTTGAGGCTTTCAAGTCTTATGATGATAGACCAAACACTTCTCTAGTAAGATTCAGCAAACGTTTACAACTTTATAAGAAAATTTTCAAATGACATATTTATCTAATCATCAGAAATGTTATATTAAATGATAGTTATAAAGTATGGATATTCATAAACATCAGTGCTAACGCTTGAAAAGTAGGTCTAAAAATAAAAGATCTTCGTATGAAGGGAACAGGAACTGGAAATTTCATTGTCTGAATTACCTTCACTATGAGTAAGAATTATCAACAAATATTTTGCATCTAATATTTAGTTACATCTTCCCAACAAATCAACTGAGTTGATATCAACTGAGTTGTGAAGAACCAAGATCATACAGTTAGTAAGAGTGAATTTAAAGGGGAACGATCGCAAGTTTTAAGTGCTTATTACTAACTCACACCACTAATATGTTAGGAATAACGAAACTGATAATGTACTATGCAAAAAGCAACAGATTTAATATGGATAGAATGGTTGGATAAAAATCCAAGAATCTTAAAAATAAAAGCGAGTACAATTTTCTTCTAGTCATCTTCTCTGATTTCTCCCTCATTACTGTATTTCTGTTGCCAGGGGAACCTGACACCAGCCGGAACAGTTATATCAGATAAAACAGAATTCTAGCCAAAATAGGATGACAAGAAGATGGGACACTGTATAGCGATAAAGGGGTCAATCCATCAAGAAGGCACAGCACTCCTTTATGTATGCATCAAATACGGGATTACCAGAATAGAGCGAATATTAACAAACAGAAAGGGAGACACAATACATATGGAGCATTCTCAAGGACAGAGCCTATCTTGGGATACAAAACAAGTCTAAATAAATTTGTGAAGACTGGAGTCATACCACACACCTTTATAATCACAATCAACCAAAAGAAGGAAGACGGAAAAATCACAGTATATTAACACTAAACAACATGCTACTGACAACTAAGTTCAATGAGGAAATCAAAATAGAAATCAACATAGAGATAAATGAAAATGAAGACACGAGCTACGAAATGAGGCAAAAACATTACTAACAGCACAGTTTAAGGCAATACAGACCTACCTCAACAAACAAGAAAAAAAAACCACAAACAATCCAACCTTTTTCTGAAACTAGAAAAAGAAAAAAATGAAACCAAAAGATCTGTAGAAGGAATAGTAAAAATCAGACCAGAAATGAAGTAAAGACAACAAAAAAGATTAAAGAAGATAAAACTGGTTTTTTGAAAAGGTAAACAAAATAGACAAGGTCTATTAGCTAGGGTCACAAGAAACAGAAACAAAACAAACCCAGCATAAATAAAATCAGAAATGAAAGAGAAGTTGCAATAGGCACCACAGAAATATACAAAATCATGAGATAACCATGAATATGTATACACCAGTATACTAGACAATCCAGAAGAAAACAACAAACACGTAGACACATACAACAGTCCGGGACTGAATCAAGAAGAAATGTCAACAGCCTAAACGCCCATTAGTGGACCAATGCATAAAGACATGGTATATGTGGGCAGTGATACACTCCTCAGCTATAAAAAAGATGAATCTTGTGACATGGGTGAATCATGAGGTTATTACACTAAGTGAAATAAGCCAGATTATCTGAGAAGATACTTAAGAAAGACAAATACCATATAGTTTCATTCATACATGGGAGATAAAGAAATAATACAAAACTAAAACAAATTCAGGCAATGAAAACAAAATGGTGTTTACCAGAATGGAAGGAGGAAGAAGAGCGGTGAACTGGTTGTAAGGTGGAGGATGGAAACTGATCTTTTGGTAGTGACTACATACGTATAGATGTCAAATTATAATGCTGCATACCTGAAACTTGTGTAATAATTTAAAAAAATTTGTCAGATTAGACACAAAAGCAAGAACTACAATAGAAAACTTTTAAGTTGGACTTGAATTAAAATTTAAAACTTATGTCCTTCAAAAAAGATAATGCGCAAACTTGAAGAAACTATTTGCAAACTATAAATCTAATAAAGAACTTGAATATAGAAAACTTAAAAATGAATTCTGGTAATTCAATGAGAATGCAAACGATGTCAAAAGAATGGGAAAACTATTGTCACTGAAGAAGATAAACCGGTGGCAAGCAAAAAGCTGCTAAACAAGTTGTAGAGAAAGACAAATTAATGCCACAATAAGATCCCACTTCACTCTTCCTATAGGGGTCAAAGACTGCCTGACAAGGGCTGTTAAGGATGCAGAGCAGAGGGACACTTGGCATACACTAGCATAGTGCTTTCAAGATTCATCTCCGTCGTATGTCCTAGAAGCTCATTCCTTTTTATTGCTAAGAAGTGTTCCGTTATATGGACATACCACGATTTGCTTATCCATTCAAGTGGATGGACATTCGATTTGTGTGGCTGTTTCCAGTTTTTGCCCATTACAGATAAAGCCTACAGATATACCCACCACTGACAGGTTTTAGTAGGGACGGACACAAAATTTCAATTCCCTTGGGTAAACACTTAAGGGTGATATTGATGGATGACATGTTTAACTTTATTAAGAAACTATGAAACTGTTTCCAAAGCGGAGGCTGATTTGTAGTTTAAGTAAGCCAGAGTCAGATTTGATCACACCACCGCACCCAGTATCTCATTTGATCTAGGCATAAAGTATTAGTTCTACCTTAGCCACTAAATTAGTATTAGCCTGAACAAATCCTTAAAACCTTTGGAACTCAAATTGCTTCAACTGACAAAGGAAGAGACTTAACTAGACTATTAATTTCTAAGCTCTCTTTTAACACAAAAATGTTATTTCTCATTTTTCCATCATCTCAGTGGGCCAAACGAAGCCCCTTGACCTTTTATATAACCTGTGATCAGATGTGTCTGTGTGTGCTCCTGTGTTCTTCTACAATTACAAATTACTATCATGATGTAGATAGTGAAATAAACCAGATTATCTGAGAAGGTATTTTAAGATCACTCCCCGCCTCTAGAGTGTCCAAGGCTTAGGGTGACATGGGGGGTGGCGGGAGAAGGTCCTTGAGACTACCCACCTTATACCCCGCCATGGGAGGAAACTGGCTTCCTCCGGGTCAAGTGTGGCTCATCAGTAATGACTTAACTCTGTTAAGATTTCTGGGCCAGGCCAGTCCCAGACCCCAACCCCACCCCCCCACCTCTCACAGACTCCTACAAACACATTTCCATTTATATGGTGATCTTGCACTCTCGCCCACTTTGTATCTTGATTCTGCCTTGCAGGAGAGCTGTTGAGTGTGCCAATCACACTCACTGTCAAACTGCCTACACAGCTGGATAAAATAGAGGGATAATTTTCCACTTGAGCAGAAAGTCTGCAGCGCGTGGTGAACAGAGAAGCTACTTTCTGGTTGGGGGTGGTGGAGTATCATGCATAGGTGGTAACTGGCACGCAGGGCTACATCCCCCTCCCATCCCCCCCTGCACTGAGCTCTGGTCCTCTGCATGGCTTCCTAGGAGAATGCAGAAGGAAGCAGAGGGAGGTGATGAAAAGCAAAGCCCTTGTGAACAGAGAGGGTGGGGATGTTGACAATAAACAATGCAGGCGAGGGACTAGGCAGGGGTTGGCTTAGGAACAAACCTTGCTGGCTCTCTGGCACTAGAACTTGGAAAGTAATTACAGCTGATGGGAAGACTCACAGAGCTATGGATATGACCTCATTTATATAAATACATATGTAATTAAGAAAAAAGACCGGAAACACATATCCAAGCTGGTAGAAGGGGTCACTGCGGGAGAAGGTGCTGACCACAGCGAACCTTCAAACTTCTTCCTCTTGAGATACTGCTGTACTCTTGACTTCTTTTTTAAAACGTTAACCAGACTTTTAAAAACTTTTTCATTTTTGGAATAAAATGTAATTACCATAATTACACTCTAGAGGTTCCTATTGCCAGCAACATTTTGAAGCAGACTGAAAGGAAAGCGTACGTGTAGGAAAGCAAATAAGGAACGTGGGAGCCAGAGGTAAGGGAGGGGATACTGGCGACGGTAAGTCAAACTGACAGGTAGTACTCCAGCTTTCATGTGCACTATGGACACACCTGTGCCCGGGGTGAAGATGGCACACCAGAAGTGGCAGTAAAGGTCATGTATGACTGGCACCCTCTTTTGCTTTTGTTCTATGGTGCTTTTCACGTGTGATTTTCAGGTGTTTAATGAACATTATTAACCCAATAAGTCCTAAGAACAAAAGTACTGTGGTAATATTGCTAGTACAAAGCTAAATGTGATTATGATGGATACAGCTAGAGAGAGCTTTAAAAGGAGAAAGGTGTGGGGATGATACATGTAATTTATGGCATAGTTATTTAATAGTAGGGGCAACACAGAGTACAATGCAATAACAGACGTCGCTGAAAATTTGCAGCAATGACAACGAGCCAAGAAGAAAAATGGTTAATAAAACGAAGAAAAAATTAAGTGGCTAAAAGAACAGCACCAATAAGACCTATTAGTATAATATTTCCTGAGTACGCTTGATGTATTATTCCAAGCAAGTTAAAAATGCTGCACACTTTTCCCTCCCCCTTCAAGCCACATGCACTAATTCAAGCCCATGCACTAGTTCAAGCTCTAGATAAATCTGGACACCAGATTCAACCAGGAGGAAAGAACAGACAGCACAGCTGCAGAGAGTTCCCCGCAGCCTGTGGGGAGATAATCAGGAAGGAGTGTCTACACTGAACAGATTCTCGGTGTAGACAAGACTGTTCTCCTGGGGGTGGGGGGTGGGGAGTGCAGCGACATAGATAGACTCTTGTGGCCTTAATGAGTGGGGTGCAGTCCAGGAAATGTGTTCTGGTGATTGTGCTGTTGTGCAAGTGTCACCGAGTGTGACTCAGGGACCAGCGTGGCCTCCCACATCCCTGGGCACAGGCGTCTGGTGGCCGTGGTAGAACCACCCGTGGGGAGCGTGGGAGCATGCTCGCCGCACGCTGGGCAGCAGGGAGCAGCAAAGACTGCCCGACTGTAACCTTCGACCAAATATGCTTCTGGGTGGATCAGGGGGCAGTTCGCAACCCCTTGTTACTTGGGATTTGCAAAGAAATGGACTTACAGTTTTGGATTAAGTGAAGACGCTTCTAAACACAGCCACCCTTTACGGTGCACACGCCGGGCTCTGCGCGCACGCGTGTAGGGATGAAACTAGGCCATTGGCAACATTTTGGGGTCTCGAAAAGGCTTTTCAACGAAAACATTTCTTACCAGTCTCACTAGTAACAAGTCAGGGGTCAGCAATGGGGAGAACTTTCATTTTTGCTTCCAAGGTCTGTGCAAGAGGCAGTTTCTTCCCTAATGAACACGGCTCCTGAGGAAGGCAGCGGGGACACCGGAGCGGAACGGAGAAACTAGTTGGACTTTGATTTTCAGTTCACTTGGTCTAGGATAAAATACTTCTCTGAAAAATCTTTGTATGAAATGTGAACAGAGAAATGCTTAAAATTTAGGGAAATGTTTGATGTAATCCAGGGATAGGAAAGACTTTTAAATAAAGCACCATTGTAAGTCGTGATCGAAGAAGAAAATAATGATTAAAATTAGGTTGTCCTAAAAACAGTTGGACGGTAGACCTGACTACAAACAAGGTGAAAAATACACTGGAAACAATTTTTACAAAACCAAGCCAAAGATTAGATATCCTTAATACATGAAGAACACTGCTAATGAGAAAGATTCCAACAGGAAGAATGGGCAGGAAACAAACTAGGTAATTCCCAAAAGAATACAAAGGACCCCAAATCAAATGCAAAAGTCTTCACCCCTTCACAAATAATAAAAGTGCAAATTAAAGCCCCATGGAGAAGAGACGCTCTGCCCATGTGCGGGCTCAGAATGCAGACGCCATAGTGAGGATCTGGGTAACGGGAACTCCTGTGTAGGTGGGTGAAAATAGAGAGCTTCTGAAGAGCAACATCAGATCCAAATTGAAAATATGCATTTTAAGTCCAAATTTAAAATAATCTATGACTGGGGGAGTCTACTTAAGGAACTGACAGTGAGCAAATAACCAGATGGGTGCAAAAACTGTAAAATGTTTGCTTTAGCATTGCATGGGACAGTAGGGAATGGAAGTCAAAATATTCAAGAGCAGAATAAAGCTACACGATGTAATACTATAAAGACAGCCCAAATGAACTATACAAAAATTCAAAATGTAAAGAATCATGCCTTTAAGATAAGAATCCCAAATCTCACCTGGAACCAAGACTACCTCCCTGGCTCCTTGCAAGGAGATGCAGTCATTTCACTCACACTTCAAGACCACACACTTCCAAGTGGTGTGTGCAACCTGGAGAAACTGCCAGGGGAGGGCAATTGCCTTTCTTTGTCCTCCCTGCGTCTTGCCGGCTAGCCCAAGATATCCTGGCTGTCCTGTAAGGAGACGACAGACCTGTCATGTCATCCTGCACTGCCTACCCCAAGACTTCGCTCACACTAAGAAAAAAACAGCTAGCCTGTTCAACAAGCCACTGCTACTTCAGATTCCCTACCGTTCAGAGCTAACTTTAATCCTCCTGGATTTATAGCTTTCGAGTGACTGATTCAGAAGGCTACCCAGGCACACACCCGCCTGGGCAGGCTGCAGGCAGAAATATTAAAAGATGATTATTTCCAGGTGGTGAGATTACAAGCAATCTTTGTTTTCTTCTTTTTCTCTTAATTATTTTGTGAAAGTAGACTGTTTACACCTCTGCAGTGATTCTATAGCAGAGCAATGATTATTATCAGAAAAGCATTGCAAGAATTCAAATGAACTAAAGAAACAAGTTTCCTTTTATTTAGTCCCTCTGAAGAAGGAAAGTTTGGTCAACTAAACTTTGATTTCCTTTAGCCAACAAGTCAATTTCATCCTCAAAACTTTCAGGTGAACTATATGTCGAGTTAAAGTAGACACAGGATACACAAAGCAAAATATGCATGGGTATGTAATTAAGCCTACACATGTTTGAAATGTGTGCCAGCTTCACAGCATGGAAACTTTAAAAACAAAACAAAACAAAACTGCTTTGCACATGGCAGTGATTTATCTGCATTCAACCTGTTGATAGGACTGAGAATGTTCTTGGTATTTACCAGTTGTGCAGAGATGGACCCTCTGACGCCTTCCCAATGAAGACAAAAGCCAAGCATTCCAAGGGCGTGTTCTCTCTCTTCCTGTCTGGCATTCGGCTTAGATGGCGCTCATCAACTGGTCTACCAGTTCTCAGGCTCCTCTCCCTTCCAATCAATTTCAGAGTCCTGTTACTGCTCATGAGGTTCTTGTGAGAGCTCAGAAAAATTCTGTTTGATGTGTGCAATTCTGACTTTGCATTTGCTTTGACACATTTGCTAAGCCCCCTAATGCTTCTTGTTTTGATTATACTTCACTCTTCAACTTTCTTAACTGCCATGGGTCATACTTTTGGATTTTACATTCCAGTTTTTCTTAAGCATATAAAATAGTGACTAATTCCTTTGTGTTAGATTTCCAAAGGGATGCACGTAAAGGCTCCAGGTGTTGAACAACTCTTACTTTAAGCTCCTAAACTGCCTTCAAATTTTTCTTAAAAAAACAACAACAACAACAACAACAAAAGTCCCTATCCTGCCAATGTCCAAACCACTAAGTTTAATATTCAAAGTCCTTCAAGACACCTTTCTAACTTTCCTGTGGCTTCAATCTGCCTTTCTTTCACTCTGAACTGCAGAGATCTAGTTCTAATCACGAACTGTTCAGGTGTTAATAACATATCTAGAGAGAAGATGTTGATATTCTGAAGTAATGATTAGGAGGCTACAAGAGGACAGAAATGTGTATATTTTTGTACACACTGCTACAGAGCAGTACCCGGGGAAAAATATACATAAAGTATATACGCATATTCTCAGGAAAACTGAACACTCCCCTTCCAAACCCATTTGTCAAAAACCACTTCACTGAGATAAGCCCGGCATGTAAAAAGCTGTACGTATTTGATGTCTGTGGCTTGAGAGTTTGGGTGGAGAACACACCGTGAAGCCATTGCCAGCATCAAGACCACAGACGGCTCTTTCAGGTTCCCCTTCACCCCTCTCTGCTATGCCGCTGTGGACCATGGCGACTGTGTGGTCAGAACATGACGCAGTCCAAATCCTTCTTAATTTAACTACTCCTTCTGCCTGAAGTAAGAGACATTCCTCCCCCTTTCCTCACGTATTTGTCAGCCACGGTGACTTTCAAGGTCAGCTCGGATATTACAACTCCAGGAAATGTTCATCCTCTGACTGGAATTCATCTTTCATAATCCCAATCTCACATACTTCTCTGTGGCCTTTATCACAGTCTATCGCTAAAACTACATACACTCAGTCCCATGCATAATAGCATCCATGGAACATTCTGTCTATGGTTTGTTAGTGATTACTGATAGCTAGGGGCCATGCTGATTCATCCTTAATATCCCCACAGCACTAGGAGGTCTGGAACAAGATAGGCATTTAATAACAGTGGTAGGACTGCACAGCCAAACAACAGATTTCTGTTACTGCTTCTTTTATCTGTCACCTACTCGTTCACCAACAGTTTCTTCCTAGTGGAGCCGCACTGCTTGCATCAAATACAACTTAAATAAATACGCTGCTCCCTGGGGCTCTGGACCCCTTTGGGTTTCTACAGTGATTTTTTTTGCTGTTGTCATTGTTTATTTTAACAGACCGATTTGTTTACATTTCTTGCCTTTGTCAGGCCTGTCTCTTAAGTACAGAGAGAGAAAACTATTTCTGGCTGTTCTGTTTTCCAAGGAAGCCTTGCAATTTTCTTTTAAGGTCACAGAAGTCTTTTGCTTCTTTGAATTTGCTATGCGCCAAGTAAGACTGAGTTAAAGAAACCATTGTTTTCTCAAAAGTCCAGAAATGGCTTGCAAGATATAATTAACTGCCTAGAGTGAATGATAAAACAAAACTCAATGTTTGGCTATGTGGAAGAATCTCACTAGATGAGAGACTAGGAAATTTTGGAGCAAGAAAGCATGGAGCCACAGTATGTAAATCAAAACACAGAAAAAATTCGAGCTAAAAGTCATCACAGTGACAGCCTGAGTTGAAGCAGTGTGTCCACGCGTGTCAGAAACAGGAGATGCTCTCATCACCGCTACTTTCCCAAACCATTTTGCAGTAAAAGCCAATGTAATCACACTACAGAAAAATGAGGTTAAAATAAATTATCTGAAAAGATAAACACCTGGAAAGTACCAAGAGGATGAACCGGAAGTATTACTAAAAATTAAAACAGATAATTCAACAAAGGGCTGAAAAGAGAACACAAAAAGAGACAATGTCTTCTTATACGTGAACTAGGAAAAGATTCCAATTACAGCAACAATCAGAAAGATAAAGAAATGACTACAACATTTTAGGTAAAAGACAAGACATTGTATGTTCTTAGAAAAAGTATGTTCTTGAAAGTCAAATTGTTTCCTTAAATTTAAAAAATTTAACTCAATACTAATAAAAATACGAAAAGGATTTTACTGGGAATTAATCTAACTTTTACATGAAAGCTAAAATTCTAAATTTTATGTGGAAAAAATGGGTGCAGTCTGAAAAACTCTGAAGAGCAATGAGCATGGACAAGTACTGAGATACTAAACTACACGCTAATGCTTTATGAGATAGAAGAGTTTACTACCGAAATATTAATAAACCAAGAGCTGAAAAGGAAATAGAAATATAGATGCTTTTGTAAACAGAAAAGATGTTCTGCTTCTTACGCGAGAGAAAAATCCAGTGAAAAACGACAATGAACACCTTTTTTTCTTTTTAGAGAAAGAATGAGACAGAGTGATAACATGTGCTGGCGGCTACTAGCAAGAGTGTAAGCTGATATGTCTCTATGGGGGTATTTTGGCAATAAAATGAAGTAAAAAATGTCAGTCTTTTGAACCATCAGTCTTACCGCACATTCCCAAAGGTGCTCACAAAGATCACCTGCACAACACAATTTCTAATCATAAAAGACTGGAAACAACCTGACACTTACTGATGACACTTCCGTTGGGTAAGTTAGGCTTTACAGCTAAGGGAAATGCTATGCAACGGATGCTTTCCACAACAGTGTGAGCGTATTTTTGAGACACGTTGACTAGTCTGTTATGTTTTGTTAGCACCAAAAATCATGCTCTGAAATGAATGACTTTCACATAATAGTTGGGAAGTGTGTAAATGGGTGGTGGAACTGTATCCTCTAGTTTCACATCCGTAACAGTACTCTCATCCTTCAGGCAATGAAAATACAGAGTCTTTTAGAAATATTTTTTTAAGTGAATCTATTATGGAAATCATAAACTATTTAACTGTACAGGATCCAATGACACGAAAATGAGGTAATGATCAGAGTTACATTAAATGAATCTATATTAGAAAATCTACCTAGGCATTACAATGCTATAAAGCTTAAATCTGAGCCATTGTGGCATCAATTAAATGATGAGTCAGGCTGGAAAGAGACAAACCAAAGGGGCTTTTACAGGGTGACGACCTGGCAAAGCTATGTTTTGTAGGTTGAGGTGTTCAGGTCTGGCTGCTGGCCAAGTCGAACCTTCAAGTGACCCTATCATGGGATCTTCTTCCTTCTAGCGGGACCTGGTGAGCCAGGACCCCCTGGTTCTTCTAGACTACTGTGGGCTACGCTCGCACCACCACCACAGCAGCAAAAGACACCCTTTGGACAGACTGGGAGGAGACCTGGACCCTGACCAGGATTTGTCTGAATGGGCATTTTCCTTCCTCAGCTGGGGGAGCCTTCTCTCATTTCCCAGGTGCCCATCTCTCTTGGCTGAGCTTCTTTTCCATAGAAGATGCTCATGTTCTAGTAGGTGATCCTCTCCAATTCTCTCTCCATGTCACTGGAGATGCTGGAGGCTTTGCTCTTGATGGCTGTGCAGCGGGCTTCCTTCTGCACTGATTTTCTCAGCAGTCCCCTGCAAACTTCTGATGTAACTCAGGCAGTAGCTGAAGCATCAGCTGAAGCTTCAGAATCTCTTTTGAACTGAGACTTTTCAGATTCCAGAGGTGCATGCTCCACTTTGAGGCTTTTATTGATAATTTTTCTAGTCAGTGTCATTTGTTGTTCTTCACCCAGTTTTGGGGATAGTGCTCTTTTTTTCTCCTGCTTGCCTTAAGGGACACTTGTGAGTTTGCACCACAAAGAGAGATGTGTCCCTTCTGCATCTCTTTTTTCCTCTCTTTCTTAGAAGCCCACCTCTGCATGGTCCTCGTAAGGAGATCAAGCCACCAGAGGGTCCTCAGGATGATGACGGCCACAGAATATGATCAGCTCACTTGGTTATCTGACCTCTGTTCTATCCTTGCATGACAAGTCTCCTTATTCCTACAGTTCTCACACACTCTGCCTCCATCCCTCCCTTTCTTGGGATAGTGATTCAAGACCTTGCGGAAGATGTCTGGGATCCCAGAAGGGATCATCCACACCAGCCATTAATTTCTTCAGGTGTTGTTCTTGTTCTTGTCATTGTTGAGGTTTCGATGTGGTTTCTTCAGCAGTCATTTGGGATAGGTGGGCTTCCAACGTATTTTCAAGGAACTGTATCTGTCCCTGGAGGCTGGCCTTCAGCCCACTGGGAAATATAAACTGGGGGGACTTGCTTTTATGTCATTTCTCAAGGAAGTCCTCCACGTCCACATGACAATCTGTTCAGATTTATTTCATCTTTAAACTTGAATGATAATTTTGCAGGATACAGCATTCTTGGTTGGCAGTTCTTTTCTTTTAGGATTGTGAACACCTTCCACTTTTTTTTTCTTGTCTGGAAAGTATCTGGGCTGAAGTCCTGGGAAACATTAATCTGGGAGCCTTTGTAAGTAATTTTGTTCCTCTTGCTCCCTGAAAAATTTCCCCATTATTTTTGATTTTTGATAGTTTGACAATGATTTGTCTAGATATAGTTCAATTAAAACTTAGGCTGTTCTCTCTGCTTCCTATACATACACACAACACAACAAACAGAAAATGACAACCTTGGACAATGGTGAGGATGTGGAGAAAACAGAACCCTTGTTGCTGCTGGGAAAGTAAATAGTGCAGATACAGATGCGCTGGAAGATAGTAACTGGCTCTTCAAGAAGTTAAATGGAGAATTACTACATGATCCAGTACTTTCACTTCTGGGCACGTGCCCAAAGAATGAAAAGCAAGAACTCAAATAGACCATATACCATGTTCACAACAGCATTATTCATAAGAACCAAAAGGCAGCACCACCCAGTGTCTGCTGACCAATGTGTGGATAAACAAAAGCGGTCCATCCAGTGGAAAGTTCCTCAGCTTTAGAAAAGTAAAGGAATCCTGACAAGCTATAACGTGGATGAACCCTGAAGACAGGCTAACTTACACTGGAGCTAGATGGTGGGGATAGTTGTTCAACAATGTGAAGGTACTTAATGCCACACCACTGCACACTTAATGGAAATTTTATACTGTGATTATTTTACTACAATTAAAAAATATTGTACATATAAGAAACCTGACGCGACCAATAGCAATAAAAGTGAGTTTATCAACTGAAAGCCTTCCACAAAGAAAAACCCATGTCCAGATGGTTTTACCGTGCATCTATCAAATTTTGAAGAATACCAATTCTTCACACACTTTCCCAGTACTTCCCAACTCATTGTGTAAGAGCAGCAATACTCCAATACGAAAGGGAAACAAAGATAAATCACAAAAAAGACCAAGTTCTTTTATGAACACATATGCAAAATCTAGCAAAATAGTAAACCACCAGATCTAGCAATATATACAAGAGATTTACATCCTGAGTAGGAATTATCCCTAAAGTGCAAGGTTGCTTTAATATTCAAATTTCCATTAAGACTAGATACCATGTTTATATAATTAATGAAGTCACATGTTCTTCACGATACACAAAGGTTAAATCATGAGATAAAGTTCGACAATATACATTCTTGATAAAGATGTTCAACAATTGACAGGTAGACTGGAATATTCTTAACTTGATAAAGGGTATTTGTGAAAAACCTACACCTCACATTTTAGTAGTGAAAGACTGATGCTTCCCCACTAAGGTTAGATGGGGAAAGGATGGGCGATGATCTCTGCCTGCACCACTTTTATTCAGTATTGTATTGAAGTTCTAGTCTGTGCAGTTATACAAGAAAAATTAAATGAAAACATGGAGAAATTTAAAATGAAAAATGAAGTCTACACAATCAATCAGAAGAATCAAAGAGTGGGAACAATCTACAGGTCCATCAGCCGGTACCTGGATAAACAAAGTGTGCATTCAGACAGTGAAATATTATGGAGCACTACACGCCACAATGTGGGTGGGCCTCAAAGTCAGTAGCCACGGGAGGAAGTCAGACACAGACACCAGCGCTGAATGAGGCAATTAACATGAAATGGCCAGAGAGGGTGACAAATCAACAGACAGAGAAAATCGGTGCTTGTCTGGGCCTGGAGGAGGTGACAGAAACTGGTTGCTAATAAACAGAGGGATCTCCTTGGAGTGATGGACATATCATCCTAAAGTCAGATACATTATTTCCTTTAAGCGCATGGATTCATATGCACAGTATGCAGATTTATGCCTCAGCACAAGGTTTTAAAAAGTAATACTTAGAACAATATCCTTTATACTACTGTTACTGCTTGTTTGCCTGCATTTCCATACACTGAAAAAAACAAGGGAAGGAAGATATTAAATGAGAACATCTAATTACACCTTCTTGTATTTTGTGGGAATAGAAAAATGCAGAAATACTGTATTTAGGAAAAGATGCTCTACTCAGGCCACAAATCTGAGAAATGGATTATGCAAGATGCTTTATTACTCACCTCTCCCACCCCTTCAGAAACATAAGTGATGAAAAATAAATCATCTAAAGGGACAAAAGGGGGTTTGTTTTGCAATTTCTATTAAAAAAACACTTTTTTGAACATAATCTACCTGCTTATCTACCCGTGAGAGAGTGACAGTTCACTGGTCTCGTGCTTTCAATAAATTTAAGTGTTTAGACCTTTAAGTCATTTCCTGCAGATATATGGTCAACCAGAGACAGTTCAGACGTCCTGGTTTTCTCACACTGACGTTCCCACCAACAGCTCTGTCTTGACCTAGGTCTGGACCCAGAAGGCCTCGGGGTGTTGACTTGGGCTCCTTCCTCCCTGTTCTTTCCCGTCCGCCTTTGGCAGTTGTGTTCCCACCCCTGCTTCTTCTCACCAGCTCTGCAAATTCTGGCATCCACTCTTTCCTTAGTCCTTCCTGAGATGTCAACAACTAGTTTCATCTCACTGGCCACCTCCCTCCTCCCCCCATTTTTTTTTAACAGATTAATTTTTATTTATTTATGCACACAAGAGCTGGGGTAGGCTAGAGGGTTGGGGTGAGAGGATTAACCAGAGGCAGACTGGGGAGCGGAATATGTGGATCCACTGAAATACACTGCTGCGGGGAGCAGCGGGGAGACAGGAGCAGTCTGCTGCGCCTTGTGTGTCAAGCTCCCTGGCCAGGATTGAACTCAGGCCACAGTGGTGATAGCACTGAGACTTTAGCCCCTGCACCACCAGGGAGATCCTGGGCACCTCTTTGATGGGGTGGGGGGTCCCCCTCTGCCATTTATGCACCCCAGACTCAGCCGCCTGTCCAGTCTACTTAGCCCTGTGAGGCCACATTCAACTATGACATTGGCAGCAGCATTTTTGCAGCAACCATTGAGTAAAAAAATTCCTTTTAAAGATCCTTGTGACACCCTTTTTATTTTAATCTGAAGAGATGTGCTCCCTTTCTGACATTTTCCACATCCATACGTCACTACTGCACAGATGTTCTACTAAATGTGGCTGAAGCTCAGCGCACGTGGAGACGGTATGAGGGCAGAAGAAAAAAGAGTGTCCCACTGCTCACAGGAAGGGGACAGGTGGCACTGTCAGCGAGGGGGAAACATACTCTCACCCTCTGCTGGCATGACCGCCACCAAGTGGGCAAGCTGGCCCTGGATGCCAGCATTCTAAGAAGGCATAGTCTTAGACTCAGCTGAACAGGCTTGGACCGTTGCACAATACAGGCAACTGCGACGGTGCTCACGGAGGCCCGCACAAAGGCGTGTGGCCACGCTGTCTGGCTCACAAGCAGGCTGACCAGGTGCCACAATCCCACCCCTGGGGCGGGCTTGGTTTGTTTACTGCAAGAAGTCAAGAACCTCCAGCAAGGCCTGGCCTTTGATCTGTTAGCTAAGATCTGTTGAATGAATAAAGGACAGCGACCGGAGGGCGGCTTAGGCCTGGGCATCTGCTGGCATTTAGCAAATGCCGCAAGCTTCCCATCTGGAATGCCAGGCTCTGCGGAGGCCAGTGGCCACAGTGCACTCTCTGCCCGCCTGTGCCCTGCAGGAGCGCTGCGGATACCTGAGCAAACGGGACAGGGCCACGAGTGGGCCAGGCGCAAAGCGAGGTGCCACTGCAGGGACAAGTATACAGGACGCTGTCCTGTCGTGGCTGAGTCAGTGGGATGTCCTTCTGGTGGGTTGGTGAGCCAGAGAGGACTCAGGTTATTTTATCAAGTCAACTATTGTTACCAAAACCAGTCTTTCATCCCGTACTCTTTTGCTGAGTAGGAAAGATTTAATCTTCAGAGTAACAATTTAGGGCTTTGAAACGCAGGTGTCAAATGTCCATTTTTATCACAGAGCAGCTTACAAAATAAGTAACCTGGTCTTCATCACAACTTGCTTTTCGAGTTTGAGAAAATCATTTAAAAGAGGGAAAAAAAACCTATCTTAGGGGGTGGTATAAGACATGACCTTTGGAAGCTTGAAATGATGTTACATCATAAAGACACTTGAGGGCACTCTAACCAACCAGCGCAGCGAATCCCAGTGGAGACAGTGAAATCAGGGGGACATTTTAACAATTGTCCTGCTAGGGGGAGTAGAGCACCAGTGGAACTATGAATGTGTGCGACGCGGAGGATGAACGTTCTGTTCTCCATCCAAATTCTGTGACTTGGAGAAAGCACCAACATGAGGATTAACCACACCCCTTTCTAATGATTTGTTAAATTGACCTTGGGGCAGGATTGGCCCCTTTCAAGCAGAAATCTTCTACATAATCTACAATTCCACTTGGTGTTTTACTTCCCCACTGGGAGCAGTCCACAAATCCATTTCTTTGCTCCATCTGTTTTCCCAGGAGAAATAGTGAGCTAAAAGTTTGAGCCTCCCCCGGAAAGCCAGGAGTAATGAAACAGCATTTTGCACAAAGGAGCAGTGACCACTCAAGAACGCATCTCCCGGCCTCCTTGAGTTTTAATATTTGTAAATACAACTACAGCATGTAATTGCCTCCATCAAAATCAAAAAGTATAACCAGCAAGCATTTACATGACCTTTCTTGCAGACCTTTACCAAGAGAGCAGAAGCCATGGATTCTGAGGCAATCAGACTCACTTACTAAAGATTATTATTCATCTTAGGGTCACGTTCAAATCTGTGCATCAGCAAAATTACAAAAAATTATCTGTCATCGATCTTTGGGGTCAAATGTAAGCATTAAAATGTAAAGTATGAAAACTTTGAAGGCTGAGGGAATAGACTGTGCTTGTATAACAAACCTCTGTTGACTGAATAAACTAGATTGTCTCCAGAACTATCTCTAGAAAATGTGACATGGGCTGCATTCTGGAAGTTTATTCCTACTATAGGCATGTTAATCTTCACTCAAATGACTAGATTACTGTGGGTTTTTTTTTTGGGGGGGGGTGTTTGATGTTTTTCAAAGGGCCCCAGTGAAGTCTAGTTCCTTCACTGAACTGGTGGTCAGGGTACCCCGTTCAGCTACCCTGGTCTGATAACAGAACAGACTTTTAAAATGTGCTGATTTGGTGACAGATTTCTAACTTTTTTTTCCTTTTAAACACCATCCTGGTTAACTGAAGGGGCCAAGTGTCTTCTGTGCCTGAATACTGCATGCTATAGACAGACAGTCATTAAACCCTTTGAGGTGGTATAGAAGGACACAGCCAAGGATCATATGCGAATGACATCCACTGTCTGCCCCTGGGCGTGTGAAAAGACCCCGGGGGCAGACGTGCCAGGGAGAGAACTCACGACAGTATCAGAGGCTAAACTGGGCAGAGCAGGAAAACAAACTTGGGCACTCAACTGGCCTGCTCCGGGAGATAGCTCTATCGATCATCAAGGAAGTGTCCAAACTTTAATCTTTTTAAGATTTTGATTTAACCATGCTTGCATTTAGAGATCATTAAAAAGAAAGAGCCTTATAGACATATGATTTTTAAAGATGTACACCTGCATCCTAAATCATGTTATAATGCAATGTTGCTGTCACCAAAGAATAAAGGCTGGCTTGGTGAGAACTTCCTTTCAATACGCTCCACCTTCCTTAGAAAGACAACCAGGCGCTGTGCAATAGACGCGTAAGAGAAACAGATTCAGATCTTGATTCTACCACTTTTTAAATCCATGTAACTTGAGCCATTTGCTTCATTCAGCTCCCTGAGATCCAGATTTCATAAAAAGGGAATACTATTGTCCAGAGGTATTAAATGAGATGTTGAATAGCAAGTGCCTCTACAATGCCTGCCACACAGTTGTTGCTCCATAAAAGGTAACACTTATCTTTTTTTACTATTGCTTTGAATGCTCTGACTTGACCCCTCAATCTTTTCCCAGTGGCAGTGACGGATCTAGAAAACACCCCAGAAAGTGACTTATTCAACTACTTAGTGGTGTCACACTAAGTGTCAGGCAGACCCAGGGAATACAGAGGCTCTCTGAGGAAGGAGAGACATAAAACCACTGTAATGAGTGTTACCAAAAAAGATATGTGCTGTGGAAGCACCATAGGTACCTAGTTCAAGGAAACCTTGAAAAAGTGCTATTTTACAATCCAAATGCCCAAAAGTAGATGACTGGATCAAGAAGATGTGGTACATTTACACAATGGAATTTTATTCAGCAATAAAAAATGAGAAACTAGGGACATTTATAGAAACATAGATGGAACTGGAAGGAATTATACTCAGTGAAACAAGTCACAAGGCAAGAGAAAATATAGGATGGCTTCACTATTAGGAGGAATATGAAAGAGCAATAACAACAACAAAACAAAGAAAAATAAGCTCAAGGTATTGGGCAGTTATAACCAAAAGCAAACAAAAAACAAGACCAAATATCCAAGATAAACCAAAGAGACCATGGTGGGGAGAAGGGGAAGGAGGGGAGGGCAAAGACGGGGATGAGGGCGGAAAGAGCACAAGGGACTGAGGTGATGGTGCACGGGTGGAATAGTGGTGGGTACTCCCTAGGGAATACAAACGATGTCAAATATAATTAATTAATAGAATTTTTTTAAAAAAAGTGCTATTTTAAGAGACCTGAAATATATGAAGGAATTAGTCACACAAAAGTGTTGTGGGCAATGGAAAAAATTAAAAGTCCTATAGGCAAAAGAGAGGAGGATGATTTCAAGGAACTGGAAGATGTGCAATGGAACTGGATCAAGGAGAACAAGGGAGAAGAGGGCTAAACTTAAGTCTGGAGAGGTTGGTGGCCTAGTAGGACTAATAAGACTTTAACCTAAGGAAAAAGGAAGTTATTGAGGGATTTTTATGGAACTCTGCAAACTGAAATAACTCCTTGGATGCAGAGCAGAAAATAGAGGGTTTGAGATGGTTAAAACTGCACGCGCTCAGGGGGACTGGAAAGAAACAGACCTGTGAAGAAACAAGGCTAGTAAGGTGGAAAGTCATTATCTCAAGAACAAGCCTCTTCAATTAAATGTTATCTGTTTCATGATTGGTACTAAGTGCTTACTACAGATTCCTGAGGCAGCACACAAAAGTTTAAGCCATGGGAGGATTAATTCCAAGTCCATGGGGAGAAATGACTCGATGGGTCTTTCTGTGTCAATGCTTTTGAAACTACTTTGCAATATTGATAGCTAATCAGTAACAGAGTATTCCTATCTACCTACCAGATGAATTTTATGATGTGAGATATGGAATGAAAGTAACCAGGGAGGATGTATAGAGAGAACACTTCCTGTTCATCCAAGCATCTTTTGGTTCGTAAAGGAAAAATATAAATTTCTTCTTCCTTTTCCTTCCATGTTTTCACATCTCAAGTTACTGAGGAAGAATTGAGGAGCAAACTAAGATGCATGTAGACTCTGGTTCTCCATTACCCTTAGCGAATGAGATGCTCTGAAACACCACACACACCGGCATGTCTTCTTGCAGGGCACACTGAACACCGTCCCAACCCTTACTGAGGACAGTGATCTATATTTTAGTCAGTAATTCCTAAGCTCCCGTAAGGTGAGCCCTCTTCATGGAAGGTCCTACCAACTGTCTCTTACCAGTTCAAGAGTCACCTTTACCAGAGGGCCTCTCTGGACCTTCTCACCACTTCCAATTCCCCAAATCATGGACAGGCCTCTATTTTACCATTATTGCAATAAGTTAAAATTTTGTATCTTCTTCATTAGATTGCAGTTTCTTTAAGGCAAAGGTTGTCACTTTTAATTCTGCATTCTTAACCATATAGCACGCCGACCCAGAAGCAAATTGATATTCCCAAGGTTTGCTGACCCATGCCCTTCCTTTAAATGGAGGCAGTTTTAGGAACGCACCTAATTTTAATACTTTCCCTAACTTTTTCTCAGGAAACAGAGGAGGCTTTGCTGAGTAAACGTATCTGCCTGTAACAAGGTATTTACCAAAGGAGGGTGGGGGGATGTTTATACTTTAGAAAAACGTGGCCAAAAAAATTAAATGAATAGAAAAAGAAAGCTTTTGTTGAATAAAAATGACACAGTAAAACTTGACCATTTTTGGTTGCAGGAACATGGATTTGAAAAGGTCAAGAAACACCACCTCACACCTGCTTTTCTACTCTCCTGATTACATATGGCTAATTGCAATGAGTTGGAATAAACTAGTTACATCTGTGTGCAAATGGGACTAAAACAGCTCAAAACACTTGCGAGGCTTGTGAACTTCGGAGGCAAAGATTCCTGCGGGTGATATTGTCATGCTCCATCTAACTTTGGCTCATGACGTCCCTTTAGCCCTAGACCGGGGTGCAGCTCAGCATCTCCACATCTTCCACGATCACACCTTGACCTGTCCTGCCCAGAATCCCACGGGCAGTCAGGAGTCTCTCTTAACAGCACATTTCAGGAGTACGCTCTGCCCAGTATGTCCTACACTTTGCTCAAACCCAGGCCTTCTCAACGACGGAAGGGAGAAACCCCCACCAAGTGTCAGTGCGTGGAAAGAAGTTACCAGCCTATTAAAACACTCACGTGGCCGCTGAGAAGCCAAACCTGAGCCCAGCCTTGGCTCGCAGGTGAAGAAACGTGACAGCCGACCTCTTATCTGACCCAGGGGTCCGGCCTAGGGATGCCAATGACCTCCTGGCAGCAAGGGAAGGGGAGGAGGGGCGCGAGGCAGGCGTCAGACACGCTCAACGCGCAAGGCAGGTCTCCGCCACCCCCCACATACTAGGTCTCTAAGTGCCGCCCTCCTCCGCGACAGTGCCCTTCCTACGCTGGGTACCGCGACGTCCGAAGAGATACGGCATCACTTTGCTTTCGAACCCATCCGCCTGGACTCACCAGTTTCATACTGGACTTTTGGCTGTTGGACGCCCGTCACTCGCCAGCCAGAACCCGGGCAGCGTCTTCCGGTTCACTACCTGTCGCCCGCCCACCGAGAGCATGGTGGGACATGCAGTCTTTCGGTCCCCCGCCCCTTTCCCGGGGCTTCATGGGAAATGTAGTCCCCTCCAGGCACCATGGGAACTGTGGTCCCTTTGCCTTTTCCTCCCGGTCCTCGCCGGACGCCTCCTTCCGTCAGCTCAAATTCATCCCCGCCGCCAATTCTTCCTCCCTCTCCACCCAGCATGATCTCATGTCCCCCCGTCTGGGCCTGGGACCCGTGGTACTCTGGGATGTGTAGTCCCCACGGCTCGGGCGCCCCTTTCCCCTCCTCCCCGTGGGAGGGCGGATGGGCGCGGGACTTGTCGGGAGCTGTAGTTCCCTGGGGCCTCGGGCGCCGAGCCGGCGCCTTTACTCCAGGGAGGCAGGAACTACAACTCCCAGGGCCGCGCGGCTGCAGCAGGTGGGAGCGGGGCTGTTGATATCAATATGGCGGTTGTCAGCCAGACAAAGACAGTCAGTCTGATGTGATTGAGACAAGGGAGGTTTTCAGGGGGAGACTGGGAGATAGGGGCCTCCCCTCCCCCTTCTCCTCTTCCTGCGCGGGCCTCCACCCCTCCCCAGTCCCCTCCCGACGGGCGCCCCACGCGGAAGACACCCCTCCCCCTCCCGCTTCCCCTCCTTCCTCCCTCAGCCCGTCGTGCCGGGACGCTGGGGAGGGGGCTGTGCCGGCGCGAAGAACTCGCCGAGGATTCCGAGGTGAGTCTCGCGGTCTGGCAGCCGGACTGCCTCGGGGCTCGCCCGTCACTTCTTTCTCTTCACTTTTTTTTTGTTTTTTGAGGGTTGGGGGGCGGGGGTAGAGAAAGTGAGCGGGCCGGGGCCGGGGCTCTCGGGCGGCCGGGCGGAGTGGGGGGAGGACGCCGGGGGCGGCCGAGGGGGTGACCGGCCGCCGGCCGCGGGGTGGGGCCGGGGGCGGAGGGCGGTCGCGGGCGGCCGCGGGAGGCGTCGCCTGCGCCCCAACTCTCCTTCTCCTTGCTTCCCTCCACTCAGGGCGGAAGGTTTGAATCCTGGAGGTGGGGTCTCTTGTTGGGAGTTCGGAAACTGCGCGGGGGCGGCGGGGGCCGCGGGGCGGGCGGGGGCGGGTAACTGTTGGAAAGTGCGTGGCGTGCACTGGGGTGCGAGGGCCGGGGTCGGAGACCCGTCTCGCGATCGCAAGTTGGGGAGCCGGGGTCCTGGGGCCCCGGGCCTGGCGGCGCCGGGCGGGAGTCGGGTCTGGACCCGGGGCGGGCGGGCCGGGGGCAGCACCCCGGCCGTGTCCCGCGGCTCGCAACCCTGCTCCCCGCCCCGATCGCCACCCCCGGCTCCGGGCGGGAGAACTGCGAGAGGAGGTGGCGTGGGCTCGGCTCTTCGCATCCTTGAGTCGATGGAGAGGTGGGAAAGGAAAAGTGTTCTTAATATTTTATTCCGGAACTGTGTTTTGGTTACACTGTCGGGGCCACTTTGAAAGCAGTCCTCCGCCCACCCTCACCCCGAAACAAGAGCCAGAGGTATCGCGACGTCTTGGTGCGAAATAGACGAAACTGGACTTTCAGATTCGGGGGCGTGGGGCGGGGGTCGGGGGTGCTGACATGTGTCTGCGTCTCTGTGTGTCTACTGAAGCCCCAGGTGGACTGTGCTGTGTCTTGAGAGGGGGCGACTTATTTTCCCAGAAGGAGAAACTGTTGGGAATTATTGGGGGGGGGGCAGTAGCTGAGAGACGCTGCTGGTATTTTCCTTCTACTCCACCCTGTTCTGTCTCGCATTTGTCTGAAAGCTGGTATGGAAGAGAGAGGGAGCGTTGGGTGAGTGAAGGGGAGAATGCACTTGGCTGTAAAGATATTACACTATGTAAAGTTGAATGGTATCAAGTGATTGCTGTTTTTATTTACCCGGAAGCTTTAAACACCCTCATGTATCATGTAGGGGATGTGACTGGTTCCTTTCTCTGCGTTCCTGCAGGTATAGAAATCTCTGCCTGCCTTGCCTTCTTCCTTCCTTGTTTGGTATGTTACATTTCTCTTCCTGCGTGGATATCACGCCTCCTGTGCCTGTTTATTTAGTTTGCGCTGATATGCTTGTGCATTTTTTTTTGTGTGGTTTTAGTGTAAAAGACATCATTAGCTGAGAAAAACCTGTATTTGTCTTTATTTTGTATTTATGCCACAGGTAATTGTCACATTGGGATTGCTATGCTTTGCCTTAAACTTATATTAAAATTGCATTACTAAGTTGTTAGACCTCGTTGAATTCTGTTTATAAGTCAAGTTTGGAAAATTTGAGATTTTTTTCCAAGCTTCAATTAGAGTTATAAAAGGAAAAGCATTGCAACATCTCTTGTTTCTCACAGTCTTTAATATTTAATAATGTTACGCCAGGAGAATTTAAGATCATATATTGTATTTTGTACGCCCTTCAGCCTGAAATAAGTTTTTCAGTGTTGTGGAGTTCTAAACAACTAAAGGGATTGAGATGATTTCTCTTTTGACTGTTGAATTTATTATATTTACTTATTTGGCTCCAAACTTATAATTTCTTGAACCTATCAGTAAAGAACCTTAGATCCTCTAAAAACTGAAAGTCATAGATACAGTATGTAATTTTATGATATATTTTATAAGCTTTGAGTTTTCTGCAGTTGGTCATTCACACAGATAAGCTGACTATAAGTGTGAGGTAGCATATATATTTAGATTGACCTGAATAGGAAAAAAAAATTGATGTCTTCTAAATCTCTATTTTAGAATATAAATTATGTTCATACAAAGCCAAGCCTTAGTTTGTTATTGTGAAGATTTCCAGAATTATTTCTTTTAACCTTTTAATCTTAAATATTACTTTGTAAAAATTGGAGAAAAATCCTGTGAAACTATGCAGTAGTTATTTTTTTTGACTGGAATATATTCTGTTGGAATATTTTAGGATGAAGAAAGTAAAATGTTAAGAGTAGAAAAAATAGAGAATTTTCACATCGTTACCTGAGATTTTCTTTTTGTTTGTTTTCTCCTATGGAAATGCAAAGTTACTGGAAACAGCTTTCATTAAACTTTTTCTGACTAGTAGCCTGGTTGCAGTTATTACAGGTAAACCAAGAAAATTCTTTACATTCATTGGGGTGATTCTGTTGCATTTTCAGCACTGGGCATTAAAATGATGTAAAGCCTTTACTGCAGGTTAAAGCATAAAACATCCTTAGCATGTGGAAGTCATATGGTTTATGAATAAAGTAGAAAATCAGGGCACTGGTTCTTGTCCAGCTTAAGATTTCATCCCGTAACTGTGAAAGACACATTTATTTTAATATGATTGCTTCTAAAAATGTTGCCTCTATTATGGGAAGTTGAAAATCCAAACTGTTTTTAACCAATCTGTTGCTAGCTTAATGTACCGCATACTGTGAACAGCATTGGCGGCTGCGATTATGCACCAAGGAGCCTTTAGGGGTCAGCTGTATGTGGAACGTCTTTAGTGAGCATTCGTTTTCATGCTGTCTGACAGATTTCAGTCTTCTTAGTACACATCGGTACTTGAAGCATCACCAGTAGAAACTTAATAGGTCAGTATTAGTGATTTATTGCCAAAAATCTTTGTCTAATAATTAAAAAATAGAACCAACTAATTTTTGTGACAAGTACTGATTGGAAAGGCATTGCTTGTTTGACATTGGGAATGTGCTGAACATGGGGAATAGGATGCTGAATGTGATCATTTGGGGTCTTTTGTGTTAGGGTCAATACATCCCACTTTTAATGTTTCTGAGGGCTTCCGTATTTCTTATAAAATGGTATTTGATTTTTCTGTTCCTTTCATTGCTATTGTTGCTTTTATTTTGTATGGAGATAATCTAAACTTGCTTTATTTTTCTTGGAAATTATAAATTTATTCTGGCTATCATTTTTCATAAATGAAAGTTGGTATACCAGTTAACTCTTAAAAAAAAAAAATGTGACCCTTTACAGATAAATGAAAGTGCCCAGGGAACGTGTTGAGTTTGCATGTTTGTTTTGTGAACATGTAGATTTTTTGACCTCCAGAAATTGTGTAATTCTGTAACTCTGCTGTTTGGCTAGATGTTTCTTCACTGTTACTTTTTTACTTCTCGATTTAGTAGAACTTTATAAGAAGCTTGTTAAGAGTGGAATGTAGAACTTGATTTTTAGAGTGTCACATGTACATTTACACATGCACTTACACATCTAAAATACTTCTTTGTCTGTTTACCTATGAAATTGGGATTTATTTATCAGACATGCAACCCATAAAAAAGAAACCTCAACCACAAATAACAGGAGACCAAGCAGTGGTTCCATCTGGAAACCAAAGAGGAGCCACCACCACATGCTGACGACATGATAGAAGCTGGGAGATATTTGCAGTACCTTTATAACTCATTATTTTAACACATTCTGCCAAAATCTAGTTTCTTCAAAATGGAAGCTCTTGTGAATTTTTTCTCAAAATGATATTAAATAATATGTGCCTTAGAGTCCAGGAACAGCTCTCCCCCGATGACCTCTCCTGGACTTAGGGCTCGTAAGGAATTTTACAGGTGATTATGATGTAAAACTTTTTAGTGAGAATCTGTTTAGACATAATCTAATGCTTTAGATAACTTGTTTTCCTTAATCTTAGATGAAACAAGTTGGAAATTTACTCTAACATTTTTTTTGACACTTTCCAAGAGGATTTAGTTACTGGAAGGTCCTGGCTTTAGCATAGTTTTACTTTTTACAGTGGTAATAGGTTATAGTTACAGTAAGTTTATTTGGTGGTTATTACAACTTCAGTGCAGTATTTTGCAGATCCTTGACTTAGGCCATAAGGATATTCATTGCTTTTTTGGTTTGTTTTGTACATTTGCAGACAAAAGGAGGGAAAAAGCACAGTGGCTTAGTTTGTAGTGATGAGTTATTATACTTTTTTGAACCTTAGAACAGGTAGGTGGCAACAGACCCCTCTTCATAAGTGTTAGAATAATTCTAACCCATTCAAAAGGCATTTAGATTTTTCATAAGCTTAAATGGCTGATTATGATAAGAATATTTGTGAACTTCTACATACCAGATATATTATCTGTCCGCTATCTTCAGTGATGGTTTATTGAAAACATTTTTTCTAAGGAATTATTTATGCATACAAAAACTGGGGTACAGGCCAGAGGTGTGGGGGGTGAGAGGATTCACCAGAGACAGAGTGGGGAACAGAACAGGCAGATTAACGGAAATACACTGCTGAGGGGAGCAGCAGGGAAGGCAGGAGAGGTCTACTGCATCATGTGGGTCAGCTCCCCAGCCAGTGGCAGGGATTGAACACGTGCTGCAGTGGCTGTGGTCCACTTTTTAGTGTGTTGCTTAACCCACTGCACCACCAGGGAGGCCCCTTGAAAACGTTTAATAGTTCTCTTTACTGTGTATGTTGTAAACAACTAATATGGGGTGCCAAGTGCAGTATCTTAACGTATGTAGTCACATTTTCCATAGAGGGAAAGGCGGACACTGCTGGAGGCGACTGTTGCTAAGATGAGAATGACTGCAGACTGGACCTCAGCTTTATGATTTTGCTAATGTAGTACAGTATCACTAACATGGGAAGCTGCTGGACTTAGTCAAGCTCTGGAATCTTCTTCCTTACTCCTCATTGAACTATGAAGTCGAGTTGATTTACAAGTCTGTGTCTGTCTGTTCTCTTCTTTTTATTCTATTGCCAGTCCCTTATTTTGGGCCTGCGTCTTTTCTGGCTTACCATCAGTCTCTTAACTAATCTGCTTTTAGTTTTTTTTCCCTTAGTCATTCTTCACGGCTACCTAAAGTAAAATGCAAATTTGCTTGTCAGCCATACTTTACCAGTAGTCCTTCAGTGGTTCCTTAAGCCTTTCAGAGAAATCAAATCTGTCATTTTTATTTGGGGCTAAATCCTGGCTCTGCTACTTACTGACTAAGTGACCTTGGGCAAGTTACCTAATCTGTCTGTGACTCAGCTTTTCATCAGTAAAATGGGAATAAATCTTCATAGGATTATCATGGGCCCTCAAAATGCTCCTGGTATATATCATGTTAACTATTATAGTGATCACATTAAAAACCATGTATTTAATGCTCTGGTTTCTGCCTTTTATTTTATCACTACAGATTCTTTCCCTAGTTAAGAATTAATTGTGAGGGCCTCCCTGGTGGCGCAGTGGGTTGAGCGCCACACTATGAAGCATCCTTGACACAGCAGCATGAGTTCGATCTGTGGCCAGAGAGAGGACCCACACGGCGCAGCAGACCTCTCCTGCCTCGCATGCTGTTCCCCTCAGCAGTGGATTTCAGTGGATCTGCCTGTTCTGCTCCCTGCTCTGTCTCTGGTGAATCCTCTCACCTCCTGTGCTTTTTCCTATACCCCAGCTCTTGTATGCATACTTAAAATAAATCTTAAAAAAAATGTGAACTTTAAAGTATATTGTTGTATTGAAAATGAGAGTATATTCTGTTGCTCTGGCTTCTACTTTTTTCTCCAAAATAAAGAGGAATACTTAAATTACTGCCTAATTCAGGCTACCATTTCAAAATTCACATAAATTATAAATAATAAATAAAACATAAATTTTATGTTTCTAATCTAGATTTTCCCTTGCTAATCCAATTTTTCATATCTTCTCACCTAGCTCACTAAAGACCTTTTAACTTTGTGTAGGTTTGCTTTCTCCCAGTACCCTGAGTTTTAGCTCTACTTCAGGTGGTACGTGTTTCTTTGCATTACTATTGGAACAGTTGAATAGTGGAATTGTATGATTTGGAAGCCACTTTAGTCTGACATTTCTTTCATTTATATAGTAATGTGCATACTTCGGGCTAGGCAGCTGATACATTGCCCATGTTTCACTTGGTTTTCCAAAGTGGTGGGTGATAGGTGTGTGTACGCGTGGTGACGTATTTCCACATCTCATTTCTCTAAAGGAGGAAAAGTTACTGATTTGCCAAACCTAGCTTAAATCTATTTTATCAAGGTAGCAGGAAGATGGCTAAGGTATCAGTCCACCCTGTAGAACGTAATTCCTGTAGGAGTCTACAATGACTAATTGTAACTAAAAATTTTGGCCAGCATTTGTCTTCATGGAACGTGATTGTTCATTGTCGAAAACTTGAAAGGCACTAATGTGAGTATTACTTATCTGGTTGCAAACCTATTCTGGGGTCAGAGGTAGCTGTGTCCAGGGTAACCTACCAGCGGTTTAGGAGCGCTCGGACCCAGATGTCTGCTGCCTGCGCTGTTGTCTGAGAGGAGCACGGCTGAGGAGATGCTTGGGCTCCCTTGTTGGGAGGACTGTGTCGTGCTTTTCAGTGAACTGTTACTTTCCTCCAGAGGTAGTTGGTCCAAGGTGACATATGAGTTTCTTCAAAATTTCCTCTCAAAGCTCTTTCCTTTAAATAAGGTAGAATAATTTTTAAAGAACATGCTGCCTGAATTTCAGTGCAGCACAGGCACCAGCCAACCTGATCTTTCTCTCTAAAATAAGTAAAATAATGAACACAGTTATTGGAGCTCTAGTTTCTGCAGTAGATGGTCGTAGCGGTCAGCTTGCCGACTAGGTGTCCGCACTCTTGCTGACCATTATAAGTTTGTGTATGTTAACTGAGTAGGGCTCCGTTTTCTAGTCTACTGAGTAGGGGTTTAAGTTATTTTTGCATGTGTATGTATGGCATTTTTATTATTAGGTAAACTGTGTGTCGTTTCTTTGCTTATTTACTTTTTATTTTGAAATATAGATTCACAGAAAGTTGCAAAAACAGTAGAGAAGGCCTGGTACCTTTTACCCAGTTTCCCTTAGTGGTTATCTCTTCCGTAGTTTTAGTGCAGTAGGAAAGCCAGGCAACTGACATAGTACAGTGTTTGCTCATAGTTCTCTGCTTTTGTATCTCTGCATGTTTGGATTCTGTAACCACCACCAAAAATCAAGTCACAAAACTATATTCTATCAGAGATTGAATAGTTCCCTACTTACCATATATTGTTTTGTCAGTGTAATTTAGGAGAAATATACAAGCTATTGGATTAGTAATTTCTCTTATTTCCCTTGTATAGTGGTCCAGGAATTCTTTTTGCATACCTTGAAATTTTTAATGGAAAATTACGATTAGACATTTTTCTTTAGGAGAATTTAAAAACTGGCAAGCTTTATTTAAATCAGGAATTGTAGTATTAGTATCTATTAAACTTTTCTAGCAAAAGTTAAAAATAACATCGAAAATTTCTGTTAAAATACATAAGATTTAAATGATTCCAGGGCTTACGTGATAGATTTTCATGCCAGAGAGGAAATATAATTAAGTGAACAAAATTGTAGTTATTTTGACAGTAGTTTGGTCTTTGACATGTTAAAGCAAACTTGTCAGGTTAATTGATTGTGAGCTCCTCTCATAGTTTTATTTTGGATTTGCTGTAAGGAAACTTGCTTCAAAAAAAGTTCAAAGATTGTTTCCAGAGAAAAGATCTTTAGAGGAAATAAAGGCGTTCTAGATGCTTTTGTTAGTCTAGATGCAAGAAAGGACGTCGGGTTACAGGCTAGTTGGGGCTGCTTCGCTGCTGCCAGCTGCGTGAGTCCTGAGCCGGCGTCCCACGGCTGTTCCATCACAGGGCGCTGCTTCACCGGCCTACCAGAATAGCTCCAGATGTGTTAACAAAGATAGCGTATGGGACTTCGATGTTTTTATTTGTCAACATTGATAATTTGCTTTGAAAAGACAATTAAATCTTAATTTGTTTCATTGACAAGAATCTGATAAATACTGGTGCACTTCCTAATAAGTCAGGTTCAGGTTTAGAGAGCTTTTTTGCTACCTGAGATTTCACTACTTCCTGGCATAATATGTAATTTTTTTTACTCTTTGGATTTTTCTGTCACCAGTTTTTTATTTATGTTATTGTAAATTCTTAAAAAACTCTATATTTAATCAGGAATTGTTTGCCTCTAAGGAGAGTTTATTGGGATCTAGCTTTGGGGATGGTAAAGAACTGGACCGTGCATGAACAGCACAAGCATCAGGAATCTGAGGACCTGGTCTCTGGCTCTCATGATGGGGTGGGTGCTTGTCTCGACTTCTTGGTCCATGTCTGCTTCATCCACTGTTCTCACTTCTCTCTCCCACTTCTGTTTGCCCTGCTGTATTTTTTTATAATCTCTGCTGTTCCATTACTTTGATTTGCAGATGGATTTATTTTGCCAAACTGTTGTTTCCTTTCAACTAAGGAAAGGTAGCAACGTGTTCTTTTAGTTTGGTTGGTGAGGTGGGATGGGAATACTTGGAGAGATGTCAACTGTCGATACCTATTCCAAGACCTTTGAGGGGAAGGCTCTAGGAATGTCACCTTTTATATAAGGCTCATACTTTCGGGTGCTCTAGAAGAAGAGAATTCTCTTAATAGGATACTCGGTAAAACTTGGCAATTCTAGCAGTGTACACTAAAGAACTCTGGGATACAAAGATGAGTTGCATTTGATTCTTTTGTTCAACGATCAAATACTTTGTAGGAAATGACAAAAGTCTCATAATTTAGTGTTAGCTTTTTATGGGAGTCAGCTTATAGACACACCATAAATATGACAGAGGGAAGATAGACCTCCTAGCCAGGACTAAGGAACAAGGGCCACAGGTACCGGTGGACACATGGATGTTTTGTCTCTACAGTTTGATTCACAGATCTGCTAAAGCGTGAAAGTACCTACCCTAAGCTATTCTTTAAGGCTCTGAATTGCTGCTATCAAGGAGTATCCTTTGTTGAATAAACAGGTTCTCTCTTTCTCCCTCTCTTCTTTTTTTCTTAAATACTATCTCATACCAAGTAGATAATCATTGTCGCATTGTTGGGGTCAAGAGTTACCTTAGGAGAGCCCACTCCATCCCTATTCCAGAAACTGGAACATTCTCATAGGTCCTCAATAGTGTGACCACTATTCTCTTGGAAAATAGCTCTTATCCTTGACAAGCTTTCATTGCAGTAAATCAGGGCAAAGGCCAGGACATCTATGATCTCTTGCTTTGGATATCTGTAAGTAGTGAGCATCTTCTCCACAACGTGAGGACTGACATTGGGTCAGCCCATTCTCCGGTCAACACCGTATTTTATGTTTAGCAGAAACTCCAGTGTTAGGGAAAGGTACTGGAACTTTCCCCCTCTACGTCAGTATTGGACTTGATATGGATTTCAGACAAAGCCAAATCTTAATTACATTACCAAATCAAGACTGAGATTTTAAAAGACTCATAAATCAAGCATAGGCAGTTAAAGAACTCAGATTACAAAGCCAAAAAAGATACAGCTGGTAGTCAGAGTTATAATACTTAGCCTGAGTCTGAAAGTCGTGGGTGTCAGCTTTCATTTGAAAGAATTACCTGGGGGGAGTGTTAACACTGGTAGTGTCTTGAGCTCTACTCCCAGGCTCCTGAGGTCTTGGGCCCTGGCATATACAGCCTCCATAAGCATACCAGGTAACTTCCGTTGATGTAGTCCTCAGAAAGTCTGGAAGATGCACAGCAGGTACAGCATAAGACCCACTGAGAACCTTTTATTCATGGGCGTGGCTCTGTGTCTGGTGCTTGGTGCTTGGTAATCTTACATACCTGTTTGTAATTTGTTTCCCCTGGACTGTGCTTGCCTTGTGTTGAACACTGCACATCTGTCCTCTGTGATTGCGTGTGCCACTGAGTTGTGATGTGGGATGTGTTTTGGTAAAGTGTGGTGGTTTTTGTAGATGTTGTACTTAATAGTATTAGGCCACAAACGTCTGCGCTTTCATGGTTAGATGTTTCATTTTCTTGAACTTTCATATTCTCACATACCATCTCCTAAAGCATTCTTTTTTCCTCCCTTTTTGACAGTAAGTTCTCCCTTATTCTACTTCCCTGCATCTCTTTAGCAAGATTCCCCCTCCTCCCATGTACTTTGGTGTAACAACCATCTCTCAAACCATTGTCCTCACTGATACTCTTCCTCATCTTTTTTCATTTGTTGCCATTTTTCTCAGTCTCAGTCAGTCTAAGTATACTGAGCTTTGACAACATGGGCTTTGGCACCCCCCCCTTTCTGTGTGCACGTCTGAGCTCTCACTGCTCATTCTCTAACTCTGCGTAGACCTTGCTCTGCCTCGATTTCTCCTGTAGATGGAGATCTGTAATGTTGGGGTAATGCCGCTGCCATGGGGCTGTGAGCGTGAGACAGTAATTTGGAGTGCTGCTCGGGATACTGGCTGGAACGCCCTGTCATTTTGCTTGTGGTTGGCCTGTGCTTGCTCCCAAGGTGCATGCTTCCCTCTTGAATCACTGGACTTTTCATCTGTTGCAAGTAATCCCTTCCTGCTAACTTGGTTTTTGTTCATTGATTTGTTTTTTTCTCAGTTTTCCTTTTGTAGGCCTTAGTTGCATTTGAAGTAAATGCCCATTTCCACTTACTTAAAATTCTTTCTCTCCAGGTCTTTTCCCCTCTATTGTCCTTTTCTTGCTAAATTAACCTCTGGTCTTAGAGTTCCTAGCTTTATTTTTTTTTTTTCTTTTTCTTATTTCCTTTTTTTTTCTTTTATTAAAATATTTTAAAATTTACATATACTTGCCATTAATTGTAATCCCCATGTATTCCCCATCACCATCTCACCAGTGCACCATCACCTCAGTCCTTTAAAACCTTTTAACCACTCTTTCAGTACTTATCTTTTCAAATTCCTCTCCCTCCTCCCCTATCTGATTCGTCATCCTTGTTCTGCTGCCTCACATCTTGGGTCACTCTCCTTTTCACGTTTGTCATTGCCGTATGCAGATGGTGAGATGACCGCAGCCGTGAGCTAGCCTTCCTGCCCCTTCCCTCCTCTAGGCCATGGCACAGTCTTGTTACAGACATTTGCTTGCATGAAGTCATTCAAGAATTTATGATGCCTTACTTTGAATTGTGCTATAGTCCAATTTCTAATCCCGCTTTTTTTTCTCTAATATTATTTTCCTCCTTTACTATCATCATGTTTATTTCTAAAGATGTTTTCTTAGTTACATTCAAATAAATTACCTTTCTTTCTGCTGTATGTTTTCTTGGTATCTATTTCTTGGTATTTGCCGCTTTTTTCTCTTAATAATGTTTGTAATCCTTATCTTGCTGTTAAAACCTTCTTGATAAAATCCATTTAAACCCTCCTCCTCTGTCTGAGGAGATGCTTTCCAGTGAAACCCAACACACTTGTAAGCTGCCCTTATGCACTTAGTTATAGAAGTTCTTTACTCAGTAGATATCTATGTGTGTGTGTACATGTATGTGTGCACGTATTTCTAAGACATGTCACATTTTAATTATGTAAGTTTTCATTTCATGTGAACTATATCCCTGTTCACATATAAGGTCCATGAGTCTCCTATCTCCCTTCGCACTTGCCCTACCTATTTAGTTTCATGGTTTGTTTCTTATTTAGCTAATCAGTTTTAATTTTATATTATGTATATTAGACATAGGCCTAAACTTACGGAGCTCAACGTTTGGTTTTGATAGAATCAGAAGGAGTATTTAACTCTGAAGTACAGGTCTCAATATTGTACCTCTGTTATTCTTGGTAATTTCTTTGACCCACCACAAAATTACTAGTACTAGTAGGTTCCCCAGTCTAAGTTTTTTACAAATATTTTTGTCTGTATAATGCTGGCACCAATGACAATGGCTAAGAATAGCCAGGTGAATATAGGTGAGGATTTTAGCTTTACTATCTTTTTTTTAAAAATATTTATTTTTATTTATGCATGCAAGAGCTGAGGTACAGACCAGAGTCACGGGAGGTGAGAGAATTCACCAGAGACAGCAGGGAGCAGAACAGGCAGATCGAAACACACTGCTGAGGGGAGCAGCGGGTGATGCAGGAGAGGTCTGCTGTGCCATGTGGGTCCCCTTCCTGGCCGGGGATCAAACTCGCGCTGCTGTGCTGTGGAAGTTTCACAGCGTGGTGCTCAACCACCAGAGAGGCCCCTGCTTTATTTACTATCTTCTGAGCATAAGCTCAGTTCCCTCCATTTACCAGGACTGCAGGAGTTCTAGGCACTTAAAAATGGTGATTATAAAGTTATTACACAGATAAGAATCCAAGTGATAAAAAGGTACATGTAAAATAGCAAGTGTATCTTCCCCCCAGACCCCTGCCAGTACGTTCTTCTTGGTGTTCTCCTCTGTTGCTCATAAAACCCAAACTTAGTAGAAGCTTCAGGCAACAATAATCATTGTATTATTCTGTCTCAGGGCTCCGGGAATTGACTTAGTTAAGAGGGTCCCACTGCCGTTGGAGTAACCTGAAGGACAGCTCACTGACGTGTCTGATGTCCAAGTTGGGAGAACGAAACAGTGACGACTGGGGCAGCTGCAGCACCTCTTTTTCTAGGCTCCTCTCCCAGCCTCTGGTTTTTCCAGTGTGGTGGCTGCACGGTAACTGGACTTCTTGCATGGTGCCTTGGGGTTCCCAGAAATCAGGTGTTCTGAGAGAGAAGAAAGCCAGGCTTGTCACTTATTATTCCTGGCCGCACGGTTTGCTTCTGCTGCACTCTGTTAGGAGGCCTGCCTGCCCAAGTTCAAGTACAGGGAGCACAGGCTGTGCCTGTGGAAATGCGGGGTGGCAGGGTTCTAGAAAAGAATGTGTGGAAGGAACATTGTTCTGGTAATTGTGGAAAATACTGACATCATAAATAAATGCTGTCAATAATTTGGTTTACTATCAGAACTTTTTCTTCGCAGGTACAAATCATTTCCCCAAATACCTGCTCATATAATTGTACCCTGCTATAGTGGTGTCAGTATGTAACATCTCATTTGTTTTGCACATCATGAATGAGTGGATCACAATTACCTGTCTCCAGTTCTCCTGATAGTAGACAGTCACGCTTTCTTGAGCTGATGTGTAGGAGCCTCTGAGTTTGGTCGGGCCTGCGGTAAATTCTGCAGTGAGTAGGACTACTTAGGCTTTTAATGTTGCTCTCCCAGCCACCTGGAAATTATTTCTTAATTTTCTTTTATTCCCCCTTTCTGCATTTTTTTCTTCTCTCCCTGCTATCATCTGCTTGTTAATCCTATGCTTTTGTCTTGATCTCAGAAAAGATGTGGAAGAAATGAAACTATAATCATATATAAACCAAAGCTCTTCAACTTGGCATTTTGCCAAGATAGCAAGGCCTTTTTTTCCTTTTTTCCTCTTAAGTATGGAAAAGTCATCTTAAATAAAGTTTGAGTCGTCAGTTCATCAACTAATCAAAAAATTGGTGATAGTAAAAAAATACCTTATTTCTTGAACATTTTATTTTTAATGAAAAGGTATAAATATGCATGTGGTTATCAGTTGTTTGATATAGGCAGTGCTACTTAATTGGGTGATTTTACACCATGGGGCTATTTGGCAACATTTGGAGATGTTTTTGATGGTCACTGCTGAGTTGGGATGCAGTTGTCCAGTTCGCAGGACAGTGTTGCGTTCACCCTCCTCCACCACCTTCAAGCAAAGACTTCTGCAGTCCAAAATGTTCGTGCTGTCGGGACAGTCAAGGCTTTTTCTTGTATGAATCCATAGATTGGCCCTTTGCACCATATTTTCATATATAAACCTTGCCCATATTGTATCACTTACAGTTTCAAGTATTGGTTCTTTAGAATGGAAGGACACCTTAAAGACATTCATTGTGTTAAATATTATCATTATTATAATTTCTTCCATCTTTTTTTAATAGTCTCAACCCACTCCTAATTCAATAGTGTTTTCTTTTTAAAGTAAATTATTTATTCCAAAACATTTCATCTATTTTTTTCAACTTAATATTCCTAGAAACAGTTCTTCATACTCACTTTGTTGATTTAGATGATATATAATTAAATTCTACAATTGCAGGAACAACTGTTACAAATGATCGGGGAACAAATCATCCTATACATGGTTGGCACCTGGGGGTGATGTGTGCCGTGATAGCTTTAACATCCGGTGTCACTTTATTGTAGAAGGGGAATCTAGAGAGCACTGGTTGCTTTGTGATGGAGGTTCATTGGGCGTTGGCTGAGAGCTTCTACATGAGCAATAAGGAACTGAAAGATTTTTTTTTTAAAATTAATTGTTCTCCACCACCAAACAAAAAGACAAGGACAAATCAGAAACACTTTGTGTGTGTGTGTGGGTGGGGGGGGAGAGGGAATGGGATGAGGGCAGAAAGAGCACAAGGGACTGAGGTGAGGGTGCACTGGTGAAATGGTGGTGGGAACTCCATGGGGACCACAATTGATGTCAAACACAAATAAAGGAAAAAAAATTAATTGTTCTCAAGGTAAGTTCACTGAAAACTGTTTCTTAAATAAGCAAGTCAGTAACCCCTACCCTAACCACATACACACATAGCAAAAACAGACAAAAATACTTAACTAGCATAAGAGAATATCATTGAATATATTACAGTTGAGTTTCATCTTGCCCCTCATTGGTAGGATTTGTGAGAAAGGACAGAGAGGACACTAATGTGGCCTTTGGAAGAGAATAAGTGTTCTCACTTGATTTACTAAATCCTGCTTCCACGGCAGGATTTTAGTGATCTTTGGGTATTTGGGATAATTGGGAAGCTATTCAGTTATTTTGCTGGATTCCAATCCCTCATGAAATATTTTTTTTTTAAAGATTTATTTATTTATGCATACAAGCACTGGGTACAGGCCAGAGGTGTGGGGGGGGGGGTGAGAGGATTCACCACAGAGAGCGGGGAGCAGAACAGGCAGATCAACGGAAGTACACTGCTGAGGGGAGCAGCGGGCACAGCAGGAGAGGTCTGCTGCACCATGTGGGTCCCCCCCTGGCCGGCAGCAGGGATTGAACTCATGCTGCAGTGGCTGTGGTCTGCTTCATAGTGCGTTGCTTAACCCACTGCGCCACCAGGGAGGCCCCCTCATGAAATATTTTGAGAGAGATTGAGATTGAGGTATTTTACTTGTTTCAAAGACTATCCTGTTTAACAACTCTATTTTAAGTGGGCTAAATTCTATGATTGGCCTATTTATTTCTGGACTACCTTCATCTGAACGTTTGCATAGTAAACCCCATCAACCAGTCTCCTACCTTTTATTATTGCATTTCTTCATACTTGGTCAAAGTACTTAAACCCAGCACCTTGGTTTTCACTACTTAATTAAAGACTTGATTCTAACACATTTCCAATCTTTGTGTGACTAGCACTTTTTTTCAACTTTGATTATATGAATTTTGGAATATATGTATAATTTGGTCTATATGAACAATGCAGGCTGATATAAAAATAGTTGTCATTTAGAATTTAATCAGAGTTCAATCAGAGAAATCCAGGAACTGCATTTCGATACCTTTATGAATATCTAGTAACCAATACCCAATGGGAAATACAACCTGAATAGATGGATGATCTTCTCAGAGATAGAGAGTTAAGCTGAATTAGCATAGGACTGGTAAAGTTGTTAATTACTATTTCTGTAGTTATTGGGCGAACGAACATGTTAGCTCTTCTTCCCTGCACTTTCTGCTAATGATGGTGATTTTTTTGTCTAGAGAAACTGTAAAAGAAGGATAAGAATTACTTAGAGCAGCCTGACTGGGTTAACTTTTGGTTAATGAGATTTTTATTACTCATTCTTCCCCTTCAGGTTACATTAAAATAATCCATTGTATAAAAATTATTTTTATATTATGTAATTATCTTACATGACAAAGTATTCTTGTAAAGTAATGTGTGAACATTTTTTCACTATGCATGTCCATCTTCCCTCACTTTCCAAGCATAATGGCATAAGTGGGGATTCTTAAAACAAAGTCTTGCAAGTATTTCCAAACTGATCAAGATAATAAATTTTAAGTCAAATATATTTAAATTTTTATCAGAATTATTTGGAAAGTAATTAAGTGATTTTTTTAGGGGAGATATTTTCTTTTAAACATATGAATGAGCGATAATTCTCCAAATGAACCGTCACATAGGGTTCTGGTAGAAGAGGCACCATAAACTCTTCATGGCAATTTGTTGCATGTGTGTGGTGATGTTTTTTGTTGTTACTTGTTTTAACAACTGTAATGTAGAAACCTGGAGAGGAAGGGACCAGAAATAATCTTGCTTATCACTTGTGTCAAATAGGGCAAAGAAGGAGAGAGAGATTCTTGCCTGAAGTCGTATTATCAGCAAGGAACTCTTATCTCCTCATTTTATACTCTTTCCATTGTGCTACCTATTACAAAAGTAACGGAAATGTTCTAACTGATTGTGCTCAAATCCTCTACTTCTTTGATGAAGATTTAATAACTTTCTTTCCATAGCCATGTCTATACTTTTAAACAGTTAATCCGTTTATTTTATTTTCCTTATTACTTTGTTGTGTAGTATACATTACCTGAACATTCATTCTCCTGGGGTGGTCCAAAGTCAGGCATCTGTGCAGCCACTGATTGTGTACCTGCCTGTGTGTCTCGGTGGCTGCTCAGTCTCCAGGCTCTCCTGCTCCTTGTGTTCTGCGTCCTCCACCAACTGCTTCCCTCACGTTATGCCCTCTTCAGAGCTCTCCTAAGTAGCATATGTGTGCTTGCTTATTGTGTAGCGGATGTAATTCATTAACGCCTTTGGGACAGATAGCTGGTTTATTCTAATTTAAATGCTTTTTTGCATTAATTTCCAAATGAACATAGGAACATGTTTGGTTTGTACTTTTTATTTTAAAATTAAGATAGAATCAGCTTGCCTTATTTGGATTTATAAAGCCCTTCCTAGGGCCATAGTTATTTCTGAATTCAAAACTGACTTTCCTTCAAATTCAAAGTTTTTCAGTTGAGGAGAACGGGAAAAACTGACATTATATTTTTTAATTTGTCTTATATAAACTTGAAAATCTGTAAAAATAGAAAAATAGATGAATATTAAAATGGGTTATGCAGAAGACTTTAAAGTTTGGCATTGATAAATATATCACCAGAGTACTGGGACATTTGAAAGTATATTAAAAAAAAATCAGTTTGACCATCCCCAGTAGGTATGATGGACAATTGCTGAATAGCAGAAAAGCCCTATAAGTTTTCTCAAACTATCTGTGGCAGCATATTTTTCAAGTTGCTAGTTTTTGGCTGAGTTTTTAATAAAATATAATAAAAATGAAAGAGTAGATGAAGGGGATTGAGAAGTTCCAGTTACAAAATAAATAAGGCAAGAATAATGTACACCATAGGGACTGTAATCAGTAATTGTTTATACAAATGTCAGATCATAACATAAACTTGAAACTAAAATAAGGTTATATATGTCAATTACATTCATAAAAGAAAGGATGACTAGAAAAATTAAGTGGAAAAATACAACCAATGAAATGCAAGATGAAGTCAAATATTTTACATCAGATTCAGCAAATATATTATTTTGTCGTATTGCTATTAAAGCTTCTAAATACCTATTCTCAACTTCTAGAATATGCAAACCCTACAAATACTGTGTATAAGGAGTCATTTCTATTCCTAGGCTTAGAAGCTCTCTGTTACAGCAAATACTGTTCCTGTGAACAGTGTACAGGTAGGTTTCTGATCTGGTGAAGTGCTGAGTGATGACTTAGGAAGACCTAAAAATAAAACAAGGGGACTTTCAAAAGAAGATGAAGTTTTATTGTGGTAAAATTTACATAGCATAAAATTCACTTGTATTAAGTGTACAGTTCAACTACCTTTAGTAAATTTGCCAACTTATGCAAAAACATCCCCATAGTCCAATTTTAGAACATTTTTATCACCTTAGTAAGAGCTGCCATGCCTTTTACACTTAATTCCCATTTCTAAGCCTAGATACAGGCAAGCACAAATCACTTCCTGTGACAATGGATTTCCCTTTTTTAGACATTTCATGTAAAAGAAATCAGGATGCAATGGCCTTTCAAGTCTGGTCTCTGACTCAGCACGGTAGTCTTGCAGTACATCCTTATTGTAGCAGCTCTTCGCGCCTTGTGTTCCTGGTGTTCCACTGAATGGAAATAACGCATTTGCTTATTCACCAACTGGTGGATATTTGGGTTGGAGGATCTTGTGAATAATGCTTTTGTAGACATTACCATCCAATTTTTTTTTTGTGAACAAATTTCATTTCTCTTGGATATATATCTAGGATTATAATTATAGACTTGGATGACTAATATGTATTTAAAGTTTTAAGAAACTGCCATGTTGTTTTCCATTTCCAGTAGCATTGTTTAAAGTTACAGTTTTCTTCACATTTTTGTCAACACTTGTTATTTTCTCACTTTTTGATTATAGATATTCTGTTGGGGGGGTTAATACCTCTTTGTGATGTTAATTTATATTTCTCTGATAACTTATGGATATTGAACATCTCCTGCATATTGGTCATTCATGTATCTTCATAAGATATTTATTCAGGTATTTTGCCTATCTTACAATTGCAGCATTTGTCTTATTGAGTTGTAAAGTTGTCTATATAGTCAGCACACGTGATTTTACTGAAAAGATGATTTGTGCATGTCTCCCAGTCCGTTTTTTCTTTCTCTTACTGGTATGTTTTAAGGTGGGAGTCTCTCAACTTGGAATAAAATTGATGCTTTTATTATTTTACTGAGTCACAAGGACTGGTGAAATAGGAGACCAGTAGCTGGGTACCTACTCTGCTCTTCAGCACACTTTCAGAAAGTATTTAAATAATAATTCTAGCGTTCACTTGATAAATGATGTTAAATAACTTTTTCAAACCATATGGCCTGGTGTGTGTGAGGGGGATTCCCGGTTTTGCCACCATATCATTGGCATCAGCTTTTACTATAACTCCTTAAGCAGTCAGATTTCTTAGTTGTAAGCAACAAATATCACTATTTAAAATGTAAATTTAGGAAACGGTACAGCATTGTCAGGCAGTCTAGAGAACCAGGCTTCTGCTGTGGGAAGGGCTGTTGGGACCTGTTCCCTGGCAGAAACCTCAGCCAGGGACACGGCACAGGTCCATTCTGGTTGGGACAGCATTACCTTTGCTGCTTTCTGCGTTGCCTTTGCTGCTGAAGCCTCTGAAACTTGATCCTGCGCCAATGGTCCTCTCCACTCAGAGGCTCTCTTGGTCAGTTGTGACGCAGATGCCTGGTTCAAGGCATAGGTAGGTGTATCTGCTTATGCTCTGTTTCGAAAGCTAGAAAATATTTGGTGTTTCTTAGTTTCTTAATAGGTTAATGAAAGACTGTTCAAGTGTTCCCCATCTTATAAAGGAAAAAACAAAACCTCCCTCAACCCATCCATCCCTTGTCATCCAAATTCTTCCATAGTGCTTCACTCCTCTCTAGAAAATATTGACTGTCTCACTTCCATTTCCTCACCTTTTGTGGACTTGCCAGTCTCTAGGATCTGGTGTGTGCTCTCGTTAATCTCCTAAAATGTTCCCATAGCTAACTAAACTATGTTCAAATTTTGGTCTTGTTTGATATCAGCATTTTTTGTCCACAGTCATGCATCCTCTATGAAACACTTCCTTGATTTCTTCGATACCACATTTTTTGGACTTTCCTTCTTAGTTTTCTTGCCGTCCAAATCCTTCAGGTCCCAAAGCTCTGCTTTAGGCCCAGTGCTTTTATTATTACGCACTGCATAAGCCAGCTCATCAACCCTGAGCTCCGGTTCCTGCTTTAAACTAGGACAAGAACTCTTGCATGCCGGGGAGAACTTTATAGCCAACTGGTCATTTCTTCTGGATTATCTCTAAGGCATACTGGGTTTTTCTGTTGGTTTGTTTTTGTAAAGCAACACTTAAAAATCATACTCATATTTTCTCTTTAAGTATTTATTGCTGGAATGGTAACACCAGTCAAACTTCTCCAGGCTAGTAGCTGGTAGATTATCTCTGACTCTCATACTCCTTCGTGCCACATCCTCTAAAATCCTCTGTGCTAAACATTTCCTGAAATATATCGGTTCACTCTGTCCATCCAGGAGCAGTAACAGCCTGGGGTTGGTGTTGCCCTGTTCCCACAGGATCAACAGATGCAGAATACTCCTCCTAAATCTGTCGGTGGTAAGCCCGAGCTCTTAAGATAAGCCCCAACTATTTACTTTGCCTTATAAGGCTCTCCACTTATCTCTATATTTCTTCTGCTTTTCTCACTGTATTTGATATTCTAGCTATACTGACTGTCTTTCTTGCAGCTTCCCAACTGACTGACTTCTTGCCTCAGTTTCCACAGGCTGTTTAAGGAACTTTTTCTGCCCACTTCTTTACCATCCCACTTCCCCACTCTCGAGTCTGGCGATGTTCACTAATTCTTCATGTTTGAATTTAAATGTAATTCCCTAAACTGGGTTGGGTCATTCTCTTATGCTTCTAGAATACTCTGTATTTCCCTATAATGATAATCAGTAAAAGTGACTGTGATTATTTCTTCCTATTGGACTATAGTGCTTGTCACATAGTAAATATTTAATAAATATATTAGAAGACTAATAATAACTGGTGATCTGTTCAGAAAGTCTTCTCCTGTATTGATTGAACTATTTTGGATGGATGAGTTCAGTGTCCTAGACCTAAATTAACCTATTTAAAAATACCTAGAATTTTTAAGTCAAAATTGTCTAAATGGATATTGGAAAATTATTGAATCTTATATAGTTAAGTTTACCTGTCAAAGAATGGTCAATGAAAAATTTAACCAATTAAAAGTTAAAAAATAATTCCCTGTTAAGTCCTCTTTCCCTCTTTACTATGGAGAGGCATTGTTTATAGAGAAGGCAGATATCTGAACACACTCCTCAACTCTTGACAGTCACCTGTGTCACTTGATGTTCAGCCTGGCATCATTTGAACCACAGCATTAGAGGCAGCTCTGACAGTTGATTTGGCAATGAAATCTCTTTGACATTCTTAACCTAAGTAAAGGGTCAGTAGTTTTGGGATTATAAATGAATATGTGGTTTTCATTTCAGTGAGAATTTTTTTTCTATTTTATTTCAGTGAGACCCTACTTATTTGCTTAGAATTTGTTCCACTTTATTTGAAAGCACTGTTACACGGCTAATACCTATAATGGAAATAAAGTGCTTTATAAAAGCTAGCGAGTGCATTATAAACATATGTGAGTAGAGTGAAAGTGCTACAAAGAAAATTTCTATGGCGTATATTTTTATTTCTTCACAAATGGCAATAGAGGAAATACCTGCTGGGTTAGTACGTGAATAAATTAGAATACTTTGCAGAATTACAAAACATTACTATGGAACCTAGTATAAACTATGAAAGTAATTTCTTCCTTTATCTATCTGAAAAATACAAAATCAGGGCGGACTTTGGATAGTCGGTGATCCAGAGACGCCAAGATTTTTTAGAGTCGGCAGGTTTTTTGTTTTGTTTTTGGTGAAATGTGTTGCATTATTTGACTGCTCCATCTCAGTTTCCTAGAACAGCTCTGGCCAGTAGGTAGATACGTAATGCGAGTCTCATTTTTAAATTTGAATATTCTAGTAACTATGATCTTAAAAGTAAAAAGAAACAGGAGAAGTTAGTTTTAATAATCATTCTCTTTTAAATCTGTATGTTCAAAATATTGACATTTAAACATGTAATTGACATAAAAATTATTGAGGATATTTTATATTCTAATTCATGCTGTCTTTAAAATCGTATGTAACGATGGATCTGAGTAGAACTAGCCCATTTTATGGGCTGTGTACCCACGTCTGACTGGTGGATACTGTGTACTAGACCACATAATTTTAAAGTTTCTGATTTGTCTTAATGCAGCCTCTCCCTGTTTCTGTAAGTTGGAGTTTTCTTTGTTGTGTATTTTTAAACCCTGAACTCAGTTTCTTTAATAGGTGTTGGACTATTCAAGTTTTCTTCTGATGGTTGATGTTTTTCAAACTGATCTATTTCTTCTAATTTGGAGTTCATGGATACAGTTCCATGAACACAGTTCCACTATGCTTTTAGTCTCTTTAGGGTGTCTATTGATGCCCTGTTTTTCCTTGTCCAAAAAACCGTAACTGGTGTGTGTTTATACTTCGTTTGAATGCATAAACAGCATTTCATTACCAGCATTCCCAGTGTAAATGCTTATAACCTTTCATTTACTTACGTGTCTTAAGAAAGTGGTAGAATCAGGGTCAAAAACGTAGTCATTTTCTGGGATGTGAGTGAACAAATAACTAAAAAAGGTCTGCTGATGGTGTTGATACTATGTCATCAAAGTCATGTAAGCGTCTGAAGTAGTCACATATCGGTTTTAAACAGGTGCTTCATTTTAGCAGCCTTCAAAGCATTTCTTTGTACAATCAATTCTAAATTGAAAAATTAAGAAATTCAGAAATAAGGAAGTTATTTTTCCTGGCTGAAGTAAACAATGGGAAGTGATAGGCAGAACTCAGTGCTGCCTGTTCCTGTCATAGCTAACTTTCCTTCTGTGGTGAAGGGTTGACCTGGGCGCAGGTAACTTGTGAAAGGAAGATGTAGCTGTGCACACCCTGAGTGACCTGTCAGTATTCTGGATGTCAAAGAAATACATACACCTATTCAGCTTTATTTTGGCAAAATTCACATCCTTGAAAGGTAGTACATAATTCAAAATTTTATTTATGCAGGTATCTCAAGGGAGAACAACCTAAGCTAAAAAAAAAAAAATCCCTTTGTAAAATGAATATTCACTTATCATTGTTAGAAAAATTTAGTCTTTATCTTTTTAAAGTTCAAATGTGATTGTAAATTTGAGTTTTGTGAATTTAAAAATGAAAGCCTTAAACAAAAAGATCTTTGAAATGTTAAATATTATAAAGAGCAAGCAAAGTGTTTTTTTAATAAGTAGGCCTAGAAATAAATTGCATACAAAATTGACTTATGAATAAACAGTTATGTTTATTGTGATAAATATAGCATTTAAAAAATATTTCTTCTACAATTTAACATTAGCCAGATAAACTTGCCATGAGCTCTAGTTTCATATCTGTATGTTAACCTTTTATTTATATTCAGTCATTCTTCAAATCCCCCTTAAGTTCCTGCTGTGAACAAAGCACTGGGGGTGGCTTGGAAGAAATAGAGTTGTCAATAAGACAGACTTGGCCGCACCAAACTAATAAACCCTTTCTATATACTAGTAAATAACCCCATCAGTATCTATTTAAAGTTTGAATATATTACCAGTTTTATCATGATGAGAAATGTTGTGTGTTAATATTAAAAGATGAGTGATGTAATGCACATGCTTTTTTGTCCTCACGTCTGTGCGCATGCAGGCTCACACTGGCATGCGAGGGTCACAGCGGCAGAGTGGGGCGGCTGGCGGCGTAGACTCCAAAGTCTGACTGTGACTTCTGGAGCTGCTGTTTAGCAGCTTGTCATCTTTAATAGTTACTAGTATCGCCTGCCTGATAGGGTCCAGTGAGTTACTTGGTGTAAAGCACACAGACATTAAATATGTGGGGTTCTGTTAGTGTTGGTTGATAGCTACATTTTGTCAGAAAACAAGTGACTTTGTTTTTTAATTTTAAGAAAAATTAGAACAAAGCCTTTGAAAATCTGTCACCTACAAATGAACTATTATATTAATTGCTGTAGTTATGGTTGGTTGGACTTTTTTCTCCAATTCCTACTTAACAAACTCTTTTCACATCCAATTTGATAAGCCAGGATTATATATCCCCACATAATTCTAAAAGATGTCTGGTGATTCCCATCACTACCACAAACAAACGCAGAGTTTCGTCAGTAAGGAATACAGGAAAAAGGAGAGAATTATGAATAAAAGTCTTCAGGGACGAGAGCTGGACCTAAACTTAGTCTTGAAATAAGAGAGCATTACTTCGGTGAACTTTCATTTGAGTTCTACTTTTTTCATTATCTTTGCAAAGACAAAAAACAATGCTCAGAGAAAAAAAATCATTCTTTTGTGTGGTAGAAACTTTGTGAGTCATCAGTAGTTAGTTAACTGGGTACTTTGAAGTCTAAAAAGTGTGAATTCTGTACTTACAGTAATACATATCTGCACATGTACACAGATTTTTTTCAAGTACTCAGATTTCTGGTTAAGAACTCATCAGCCATTAGTCCTGCAGTTTTTCAGAGCTATTTTCAAATCAGCTCTCAATCTACAGTGGCAGTTCTTGAGCCCATTAAAGTTATGTTTTGAAGAGAAATGGCAATGCATTACGTACATAGTCTATCAGCTATTACTATGAAATTGGATTTAACCTTAGTGTGTTTCAGTAGCATTTGTACTTTTCTGAAATAATAATTATATCCTGGAATAATAATTATAATTTATAAATTGATATCATGTACCCAGTCTCATTTACACATGGAATTACTGTGTAACGGTCTATATAGTTAGGCAGACATCTTCCCTTCGTTATTCTTGTTCTCTTTTTTCTTTATAAAGTCTTTTTTATTGTAGTAAGTACACATAACATAAAATTGACTATTGTAACCATTATAATACATACTATTTTAAGACATATTTGGAGTTTGTAAAAATATAGCAATTATATGTCACTTTGAAATTCTTACTAGTGTGTTGTACAGCATTCACAACGGTCCAGAGATTTTTCATCACCTCAGAAGGAAAACCTATACCCAGTAATTAATTACTCTCAATTCTTCTCTCCCCCTAATCCTTGGTAGGAATTACTCTACTTTAAATCTATGGATTTGCCAGTACTAGACATTTCATATAAGTGTAATCATATAACATATGGCCTTTTGTGTTGGACTTACTTCACTCGGAGTTTGTAGCTTTTTGTGTCTGACTTATTTCACTCAGTATAATAATTTCAATGGTCATTCATATTGTAGAATGAATAGTAGCATTGTGTTCTTTTTCACAGCTCTGTAATACTCCACTATATGGATATACTGCTTTTTATTTACCCATTAATCATTTGGGTTGTTTCTACTTTAGTCTGTTATGAATAATGCTCTTATAAACATTTGGGTACAATTTTTTATTGACTCACCTGTTTTAGTTTTTTTTGGGTTCATAGTAGAAGTAGAATTGCTAGATCACATGCTGATTCAATGTGTGATTTCTTGAGGAACCCTCAAGCTATTTCCACAGCAAGTGTATCATTTTATATTTCTACCAGTATTGTGTCATGATTCTAGTTTCTTCACATTACCACCAACAGTTGTGGTTCCCCATCTTTTTTTAATTCTGGCTACCATGGAGAATGTGACATGGCAGCTCTTGGTTTTGATTTGCATTTCCCTTATCACCCTTGTCTTTGAGCATTGTTTAATGTGCTAGTTGGTCATTTGCATATCTTTGGAGAATATTCAAATTCTTTGACCATTTTTGTGATTAGGTTGTTTGTTATCACTGAATTTTAGTTTACTCTCTTACTCAGGAAATTATTGCTTCATGCCAAGGCAGAAGGATTTTTCTGGACATGTCCTTTTATTTTAAGGTTTACGATCCACTTTGAGATTAGTTTTTGTGTATCACTCTTCTGCACCCATCCCAGGCCAGGCAGGTCCATCAGCAGTTCAGGCAGCTTACAAGAGAATCTGGGAGCCCTCTGCATGACCCTCATAGGTTAGGGGAGCCAAGCCAGCAGAGAGACAGTTAACTGGGGCCCCTGCAAATCCCTATACCTGCTTTGCTCTCTTAGCTGTTCTCTGGCACGCTCCACTACTCTCCACTGTACTCCACCGCACTCTGCCCTGCAGCCTGTCACCACACCGTCTATGCCCAGTCTCTCGACTCAGGCCCTTATGTATGTCCACACCGTTCCCCAGGTGCTGCCAGCAGGCACGCATGTAAGACCACAGGTTTCAATCAGTGATGCTCATGTTGGGACCCCCTCACGGTTGTCGCTGTACAGATTATCCATTAGTTTCCCTTGGCAAACACGAACGCTGCACTCGTGACCCACAGAAGTAAACAGAATACAACTGACCGTAGCAGGAGAACAAAATACAACACAATACTACAAAACCCAGTTCACCTAGAGGCAAAAAGAAACAAGTTATTGGTACAGCAAGGGAGACCCCTCCCTTCTAACAATATACATGCCGATTTTTTGTTGGAGGATAATAGTGTAGCTGGCACCAGTGGCCTTCCAGATCGCAAGTGCCACACACCTTGCCAGCAAAGAGACGTCAGAGGTCGCTACAAGAGTCATGAGCTCATAATAGGCCACGAAGTCAACACAGATGTTCCTGGTAGGCTTGCTTTCTGGTCTGCCACTCCAGGGTAACACGCAGCCGCGACGGCCACTGTGCAGTCACCTGTGGTGTTGCTTGTGAATTGGCCTCAGAGCCACCCATGGCTCGTGGGGAGGCTTCGCAGCCCAGAGCCGTTCCCAGCTCATAGTCTGCCATGGGCCTACCCCGGTCAGGGCTGGCAGTAAAATGCTGCCCTGCTGTCGAAATCCAGGCGTTAGCAGAATATCCAAAATCTGTATTTTGCAGTAGGGTGGGGGCAGCGGCACGATGCAGCAACCTCTCCACGGGAGCCGGGCCGCCTCTCCTGCTGCTCCCATTTAGTGTTTGTAGCGCATCCCACAGGCTTCGGCCCGGGCTGGCCAGCGTCGGATTGGGGGGCGTCGGAGTGGGGGCGTAGCTCTCAGTGTTTGCTTTAGCAGGCCCTACAGGGCTCGTCCGTCCCTGCAGCTTTGGGGTTATAGGGTGCGTGAAATTCCGTTCAACAGCCATGTCCTTGGCCCGCTGCTGTACCTGGGCACCTGCAGAACGAGTCCCTCGGTTGCTTCCCACTACAAGCAGGCGTCCATATGCAGCACGTAGATGTGCCAAACTTCCTTTTGGTCTGCTGCCGATACACTGGGAGCTGTGTCCACACGGGCGGCCGCATACTGTTGGGGCCAGGCCCCATGGAGAGATCTAGGGGATCTGGGGCGTCAGAAGCAGGTGACTGTTTATCATGTCACAGGACATGCCCCGTTGGCCTCACCAGGCAACGATGAACCAGCCTGGGTGCGACGGCGGGAAGCAGCTCCAGGGGGATGCTGTGCAGTGGCTGCACAGGAGCTTGCCACTTTGCCACAGTGGGCATTTGAGCAGTACAGCTACCGAGCTTTGTTCCAAGCCAGTCCTATACCCATCCAGCTGTTGGGTAGGCAGTTCTCGCTGAGACAGGAGCTGTGGCAGTTACACTTTCGGTAGCCAGTAAGGCAGTGCACCCTGCAGCCAGCTGTTTTTCAGTTAAGGCATGTGTGGGCTCAGCCCCCTTCCAGAGTTTGGACCAGAACCCAGTAGGCTGTCATAGCCTGTCCGATTTCTCCCAGAGTCCCTGCACGAACCCTTCCCGAGTAGTGTGCACATGCAGCTCGCAGGGTTGGGCTAGGTCAAGAGCCTGCAAGGCCTGAGCAGCCTTTACTGTCCCCTTGGCTGTGGCAAATGCTGTGTCTGCCACAGAGGACCAATCCCATCTGGCCCCCTTGGGTATCAGCATATACAGGGGCTGGAGGAGCTGGGCCATGTGAAGTGAAATGCCCTCCAGTAACCCAGCAAGCCCAGAAAGGCTTGCAGCTGCTTCACTGTGGTTGGAGTGGGGTAAGCTTGCACTTTATCTATCACAGCATCAGGGATAACCTTTGTCTTGCCCGACCAACAACCCCCAAGAACTTAACGGACAGTCCAGGCCCCCGCAGTTTGCTTTCATTGGTTGCCCAACCACGTTTTTCAGGTGTGTCCATAGGAGGGGTACTGCTTTTTCCAGATCTGCAAGAAAGTCACTGGTCAACAAAACGTCATCGATGTAATGATACAAACACACTGAAGATGGCCTCTCCCACCGGGCCGATCTGCTGCCACCAGCCCGTGGCACAGAGTGGGGCTATGTCGGTATCCCTGTGGGAGCACGATGTCCATTGCCGGACTTCCCATATGAAGGCAAACTGGGCTTGACTCTGGAGCCAGATCAGATTGGCTACAGAATGATACATGCGATCAGCAGTCCATCTGCCACTAAGGGCACGGCAGCATGCAAGCGGAAACTGTAACTCAGGGCCCCCACTGCCCTGTGCCAGGAGCCATCAGCATTCTTCACTGGCCACACGGGTGGATGGTAGGGCTGTGGGCAGTATGCATGGTGCCCACCTGCTCCAGTTCTGATACTGTGCCCGTGCTTTCCTCGTGGCCTCCTGGCAACAGGTATTGTTCAGTATCAGTCATTCGCCTAGGGGCCAGCAGCTGTGTAGGCCGGTGCTTAGCATGTCTGCACACCCCTGTCCTTACGACACGCACCTGGAGGCAGAGCTCTGCCACTGCGGTCTCAGCCACAGGCCACGTAGTATGTCCACCCCAGGATGTACTCCGGGATAGGCGACACACACACTTACACTCTTCGGGGGTGTAGTGCCAGGAAGGGGGCACAGAGCAAGTTCTCGATCATTCTAGCAGGCGGGGTAAAGTAAGAGTCCTCAGTGGCTTTTTAGGTTTTATTTATAGAGGTGGCATCAGGTACATGGCAGGCAGGGGTGCCGGGGGCAGGAGGCTGGCAGGCCTCCCAGCCCTCGCGCATCTCACCCTCTCGGCTGCTGTGCTCCTTCTCTCTGCGTCTACCGCTGGGCTGGCGTCCTGTTCCTCCCGCTGCTGCTGCTGTCACTGTTGCTGTCGTCCTCATGGCACCGCCTCTGTAGGCCCGTGTCCAAACCCAGGTGCGCCCACTTGCGCATGCCCACCTAGGTGTGCGCGCAGCACCGCAGGTGTCCCTCATTATACCAATGGCAGGAGGGTGGAAAAACCTGAGACTTTTCTCTCTGACCCTACTGGGAATCATCACCCAGTCCCCAAGGGTACTCTCACTGCTGTCACCTTCACACTTTGGTCTCTATAGTTAGCATTGTAATCAGCAGACCTCTGACATTTTTCTGGGTTCCCATAACATTCTGCTCTTGTATCTACTAAAGCCAAAACTTTTTTTTTAAAGATTTATTTATGCATACAAGAACTGGGGTGTAGGCCAGAGGTGCGGGGTGATGAGGAGTCACCAGAGACAGAGTGGGGAGCAGAACAGTTGGGTCTACTGAAATACACTGCTGAGGGGAGCTGCGGGCGAGACAGGAGAGGTCTGCTGCGCCATGGGGGTTAGCTCCCTGGCCAAGGAACGAACTCATGCTGCAGTGGCTGTGGATAGTTTCATAATGCAGAGAACCCCTTGTGCCACCAGGGAGCCCTAAAGCCAAAACTCTGCACATTAGTTGGGGGCCAGTGGATAGCAAGCTCCACATGTGGCCCCTGGTCCCTGCCCGTCCCCTGTGGACATGTTCCTGGGCCCTCATCGTATTCAAAAGTGAACGGAGTGTCTCCTGGGGCTGGAGCTGGTGGCATCAAGTGCTCCTCCAGGCACAGGGCACATGCCTGAGGCCTGGGGCGCACAGGGTTCCCCTAAACAGCAGTCCTTCTTGTGGGTGTGAACCTCTGGTCTTCTTGCAGTTGCTTCCATAGTCCTAACAGATGCATTAGGCTTTGCATGCATTTTAGTACAATCTCCACTGGCTCTCACCAAGTCTGTCCTCATTTGGGTATGGGTAATTGACAGGTTTTGTGACTGTAAGAGGTTTCCTTGCCCTCTTTGGCATTCTTTTTGGTTCAACAATTACTTGTATTTCCTTCTGAGTCTGTAGCGCGCCTGCTCTCTCTTCACCCAAGCTGGCTGTCATGTATTGTATTGTGGTGTCACCATATATCGTGTATGTATTGTGGTGATGTCATGTATTTGACGACCCACATAGGGTGCTGGAATTGCCATAAGGGATCCAAGTGAGGGTGAGGGGGCACTTTTTAGTACCAAACTCTCATTCCTGCTGTGAAACACTCGTCATCAGGACCGTGAGCACTCACATTAGACTGCCGCATCCCCAGTTCTCGAAGTACCTGCACCAGGTTGGCATATGTCTGCCATCTGCTCACTTCTCTGGCACATCTCCTGCATCAGCCCGCACTGTCCATCCAGCAGCCATTATCCCTCCCAGCGGGGTGTGGTCACCCTGGCCCTGCCGCCCGCCGTTCTAAAGCCGCTGTCTCAGGGAGGGGCGCAGTCACGGAGGCCAGTCTCTCTGTCTCTGCACTGTGCAGATAGTCCTTTCTGCCCCCAGGGCCTGCAAGCGCGGCAGCCAGGCTGCCAAGCCTTCTGGTTCCTGACAGAACTATTTGCCCAAGTCCACCAGCACTGCCTGGTATATGGTCAGTATGTAGTAAATTCTGTCATTCGTGGGGATCCAGCAGCCTGATCACCTGTGGCCATGGGCCACTGTTGCTTCATTTGCTGAATTACCACCAGGTGAGCCAGGAGTATGGGGTCAGGCTCCTTCTCCTCTTCAGAGGAGTCTGGCACCTCCAGAGTGTCAGGTTGGTCTGCCACTACTGGGTGAGACTAGGGCAAAGGGCCAGCCTCCTCCTCCTCTTCTCCAGAGAGAGTCTGGTGTCTTCAGGATGGCGGGCTGGTTTCTCCAGATCGCTTCCTCCAGAATCCTTAAATGTTGTTGCAGCTCCTGTGTCTCCTCCTGCAGTTGCTGGCCGCTGGATCGTGCTTTCTACATAGACTCTTGCAGAGCTGTGAGAAACGCCCATCCCACAGCCCCTGCCGCCTCGCCAGCACTATTCAGCCAAGGTCTCTTCTATTCCATGCAGGGCCCCTTCCAGCTGCACTGGGGCTCCATCTGCCTCTGGCCATTCTTGGCGAGGTGCCCACTGGGAGAGGAACTTGCCCACAAGTACCGTCTGCCCGTGGCTGGCCACCCCGCCCTCCCTCCCCAGGTTTCAAAGCTTTCCATACCCATCTGAGTTGAATCATCCTGCCATCTATGTCATTTGTTCTGCAGCCATCCCAGGCTGGGTAGGTTATTCATTGGTTCTTGGAGCCCTTCTTATCCTCACAGGTTAGGGGAGACACGCCAGCAGGGAGACAGTGACCCGGGCCCCCCGTGAATCCTTATCACCTCTTTGCTTTCTTAGCCGTAGTCTGAGGCTCTCCACTGCCCTCCGCCGCGCCGTCTCTGTCACCACACCTATGCCCAGTCTCTTGGCTCAGACACTCCCACTTCCACACGCTCACACTGCTCTCCAGGTGCCGCCATCAGGCATGCGTGTGAGATCTCAGGTTTCACGATCACTGATGCTCACGTTGGAAGGGCAGAGAAAACCTGATCACTTCTGTTTGCCCTCCAGTCATGTTTTTTATTTTAATAGTTGAGTAAAGTAAAGGTCATTGAAGTCATAGCTTACATATAAATTGGAGGCAGAGCAGATCATCTGTCCTTTTAGAGGTCTTTTCACCTAAGCGTGGGTAAACTAGGGCCCACCAATCAAATCTGATTCCACCATGTTTTTGTACAGTCCAAACAGTAAGAATGACTTAAAATTTTTAGTAGTTGAAAAAAAAAATTGTTACATGTGAAAGTTATAATCCTACAGATGAAACTTTAGTACAACACAACCTTTGATTGTTAGGTATTGTGGAAGACTGCAGAGTGTGCCAGATGCTTTGCATTAATGACTAAGACTGAGACCCCAGTGAGCAAAACTTGAATCAGTCAGGATTTGTATCTGACCAAACTGGTCTGCAGAGAAGACTCCCCATCTCCCAGGGTGTTCTTCTTAACCCTAGTTTTGTTCTTCTTAACCTAGAGGGCTTAATTCTGTCTTTTCTTTTTCTTTTTTTATTGCCTGCTTTTGGCTATATGGTGGTGAGGGGAAACTGTTTTGAAAGAATGTGGAGTTCTATAGTGTAGCGGCAGGATGGGAGCACTGGAGCAAGGCTCGGGATGGTTCTGGGCAGACGGGTCAAGGAAGGAGTCTTGGAGCCCTTGGTGGCTTTTCATACTGTAGCGGCAGGATGGAGGTGGCACTGGAGAAAGGGTTCAGGATGGTTCTGGGCAAACGGGTCAGGGAAGGAGAGTCTCGGAGCCCTTGGTGGCTTTTCATACTTTATTTAGTAGAGGTGGCCAGGTACATGGCAGGCAGGGGTGCCGGGGGGCTGGGAGTCTGGCAGGCCTCCCAGCCCCCAGTGCATCTCACCCTCTCGGCTGCTTCTTCTCTCTCTGCTGCTGCTGCTGTCGATTCTCTCAGTCCTCGCAGTTCTGTCTGTTGGTCCTCACAGTTCTGGCGTCCTCATGACGCCACCCATTTATGCCCATGTCCAACACAGGTGAGCCTTGGTGGCCAACACATGCGCCCACTTGCGCATGCCCACCCTGGAATGCTCGCAGCACCGCAGGTGTCCATCATCAGTAGTGGGAGGGTGGAAATACCTGATCAACCTTTACCCTACATATAGGTAAAAATAAAATGTGTTCGTTAGTAAGTACCGTGGTTAAAGCACCTTGACTTGGTTAGAAATATGACTTGCCCTCGAGTGTCTGACTCAGGCACTGTAAACCCTGATAACCATAGGTGAGAAAATCTCTCATTATTCTACTTTTCTCTCACTTAGTTTTGGTGACCCTAAATTGACTACCTCTAGACACTCATGACAAATGAAACGTTGTGTAGGTGAGTGCAGTGCTCAGGCTCTCTGTGCCACCGCCCCTGGGACTCTGGCCTGCGGCCTTGCTTGTGCTGATGCAGAGGTGCTGGGGAGCATGGGCTTGTGTGCCTGATCGTGGACACCTGGAGCGTGGTGCGGCCATGTGTAAGTGTGCACACTTGAGCCTGGGGGCAGGCACATAAGGGCACGTCCCTCGAGGCCAGGCACAGGAGGATGGGTACGGGAGGACCAATGGTGTGACTGCAGAGAGGCGAGACCACGAGAGAATGTCACCGTCCAGAGAAAGTGTAAAGATTGACTGCAGGTTGGGGGCTTGGTCGCAGCCAGCCTTCCAGGCCCCAGATCTCTCCGTCGTCGGCCACCCCGCCACCCCCCACACCGCCTGCCTTACACCTAGCTTCCCCTTTACAGTTAGAAACTAGTTAAAGTCCTGTTTCCTCCTTACTATGTTGCTGCTTTTTTGTCTTTTATGTTGAGCCATCTTCTTTCAAAGAAATCTTTTTATTTCTATATATATATATTTTTTTTAAGATTTATTTATTTATGCATACAAACACTGGGGCACAGACCAGAGGTGTCGGGGGGCGAGAGGATTCACCACAGAGAGCGGGGAGCAGAA
>JAGFMF010012163.1:1277537-1369133 GCA_019455555.1 Galemys pyrenaicus | reverse complement strand
CTCCCTGGCCGGCAGCAGGGATCGAACTCATGCTGCAAGTGGCTGCGGTTTGCTTCATAGTGCGTTGCTTAACCCACTGCGCCACCAGGGGAGGCCCCTCTATATATTTTTTAAAGATTTATTTATTTATGCATACAAGAACTGGGGTAAGGCCAGAGGTGCGGGGGGTGAGAGGACTCACCAGAGACAGAGTGGGGAGCAGAACAGGCAGACTGACTGAAATCCACTGCTGAGGGAGCAGCAGGCAAGACAGGAGAGGTCTTCTGACACCATGGGGTCACCGTGGGGCTCCCTGGCTGGGGATTGAACTCATGCTGCATTGACTACAGATAGCTTCATAGTGCTGTGTTTAACCCTGTAGGGTAAAGGTTGATCAGGTATTTCCACCCTCCCACTACTGATGATGGACACCTGTGGTGCTGCGAGCATTCCAGGGTGGGCATGCGCAAGTGGGTGCACCTGTGTTGGACATGGGCATAAATGGGTGGCGTCATGAGGACGCCAGAACTGCGAGCACCAACAGACAGAACTGAGAGGACCGAGAGAACCGACAGTAGTAGCAGCAGCAGAGAGAAGAAGCAGCCGAGAGGGTGAGATGTGCTGGGGGCTGGGAGGCCTGCCAGACTCCCAGCCCCCCGGCACCCCTGCCTGCCGTGTACCTGACCACTTCTACTAAATAAAGCCTAAAAGCCACCAAGGGCTCCAAGACTTTCCTTCCTTGACCCGTCTGCCCAGAACCATCCCGAACTCTTCCTCCAGTGCCACCCCTTTCCTGCCACTACAAACCCCTTGTGCCACCAAAGAGTCCCCCAACTTCTCTGTTTCAAAAAAAATAACTTTAAAAATAAACCACATATAGCTAAGGCGTTTCTCTTAACTTTTAACTTAGTTGACTTTAAATCTACTATTTTTAGACACATCATAAATGAAAGGTTGGAAGCAGTTAAAAGCTAGTGTACTGATGGTAAAAATGAGGTTTATTTACTGAAATGAAAGATAAACACTTCAATAGCTATAGTTTTTTGATATGATTCATTTGGTTACAATAAAACGAATCTGGATTTGGGCCTTCCTGGTGGCGCAGCGAGTTGAGCACTGCACTGTGAAGCATCCGCGGCACAGCAGCGCGAGTTCGATCCCATATGGCACAGCAGACCTCTCTTGCCTTGCCCGCTGCTCCTCTCAGCAGTGGATTTCAGTAGATCTGCCTGTTCTGCTCCCTGCTCTGTCTCTGGCGGATCCTCTCACTTCCCACGACTCTGACCTGTACCCCAGCTCTTGTATGCATAAATAAGTAAATCTTTAAAAAAAAATGATTCTGGATTTACTGTTTGCCTTCTCAAAAATTCTTTGGAACACTCAAAGAATTTGTATTGATATAGGAAAGAATTTTGTAACCTCAGTGGTGATTATATACACAGACCTGCCTTCTTCCCACATACACTCATTTAAAAGATTGATGGATTAATTAGATGAAATTTATAAGGTTTGAATTTTAATTTTTGAGAAAATACCTCTGCCTTAAAATTATGCTTCTAGCGACTGCGTGACTTACTCTAGGTCTAGTGTGAGGCATTCAGTTTAATCTGTACTTTGCGAGAGTAGACATTGTAAGGTAAGGATTTATTACCATGAATTCAACTACCTGGTTTTTTAATAACAATTTTTGCTAGTCAGAGATAGTGTCTAATTAGATGAAATACAAAAAAATACAGAATTGCCACTGAAACAATTCCTGTAAAGAACTCCTACCTCTGTAAAAAACTATTGTAAAGAGTTGTCACAGTGCTTTTTTGCTTGTGATTGGAACCTGACATCATGAAGGTGTCCCTTGAGCTGAGATTTTGGAGACTGAATAGGCATTCTAAGAGATGAGAGAAAAGTATTCAAAGCTGTGGCAAGTTACAGTTTGACAAGAAGGATCCTCAGAATGGTTAGAGGAGATAATCTGACACGCGTGACACAACATGGAACTGGAAGGGGTGGACGGGCCAGATCACATGTGGCCTTTTGTCACACGGAGATTGGTTTCTATGCCAAGAGCAGATGTTTTATGTAAGCGGAAGGCTATGTTTTTGAAAAATCTCACGCTGCTGTATAAAGAATGCTGGTGGGCAGGGAACGAGGAGACAGAATAACGTAGACTGATCAGATAGAGCTGGTGGCAGCCTGCACGTAGATGGTCATGGTGGGGGTGGCAGCGGCGGTTGACGGAGATAGTGACAGGAGCCAGGAGTCTTTATGAGGTTAAAATGTCAGGACTCTTGAGTCGGGGGTGTGAGAGAGGGTGGGGTATTAAAGATAACTTCAGGGCCTGACTTTTATAGTCTTCAAAGGAAGTTTTTCCATTTACTGAAATTGTGTTACTTGTTTAGGATAGAGAGATTGGAGAGAGCCAAACATTTGTACATTTCCTATGGACAAGGTTGATTCTCACTAGCAGTTGAATAATTATGCCTGGAGCTCAGAGGATAGATGTTAAACACTTGAATTTGGGGGTTTAGATCACACTTGTTGGAGCATGTGATAGAGGCTCTTGAAATTGGAAATGCCATTGTTGCTTCAAAGTCATTTGTATCTAAAACCAGACTCTCTATTACTAAAAATGACTCCTATCTGGACATACATTTTTCTCAGTTAACCATTTTCCTAGTCATTAAGGTCTAAGTCTTGGTAGGCCTATTTTACTTTCAAGTTGACACCAGTCAGTCTTAGAAATGTCTTCTTTCTATTTGCACTGCTGTCACTTTAATCTGGGACCTTACTAATGCATACCTGAATTTTTGTAACTGGCCTCCTTGTCTCAACTTCGTTATCCTTTGCTGATATAGCTGCTAGATAGTTAGAATCTGTTATTCAGGGTCTTCCCTTTCTCAAGACCATATTAGCGAAATAGTGTCCAGATGCATCAGGTACTGTGAAGTTACCCTTTTCCCTCATTGTCAGCACTGCCAGCCCGTTTGAGGCAGACCGGCCTGGTCGCTATCTTGAGCGTACTTTGCACTCGATCCCTTCGCGTCTGTGATAACAATTCCACATCCAGCAAATACTCTTGTCCCTTTCTTTCCACCTGTCTAATTCCTGAAGCTTTCCTTTGAGTCTGTGATCATTCACTTAGTTGTAGTTGTAACATGTATTGTTTTTACCACTCATTTGGTGTTCACTTATTCTGTCTTAAATTGCTGTTTATTTTTAACTTGTTTATTTTTCTTGTCTTGACAATTGGTTTGTACACGTTCTGAGAGGCGGGAACATGTCACCCAGCTCCTAATTATGTAATCTGAGAATAAATTGGCAGATCCTGTATAATGATGTAATACAATATTTACAGAATTACCAGAAATCTTAGAAACTATTTCACTGCCCATTCTCCCCAATCCTCTTTGTATTTATATTTTTTATTAACACACTCATTTCCAGCATGAAGTTTTAAAAGTGACTTTGTCTGTGAAACTTGGTATTATATATCTTATTTTAGACATGAGGAAATTTAATGTTAGATCATTTTCAATGTCTCATATATTCCATATGATCAAAAATTAATATAGAAAGTTATATAGTGACATTTGGAAGGTCTCTGTCCCTCTACCCACCAAGTTCTGTCCCACACCCCTTCTTTTGAAATGATGTTTATAGGTTGTACATCCTTCCAGAATTTCTCAAAGCAAACACTTTCACTAACACATGATATGTGCTTTTCTTCATCTGATTGGACAATTATAATGAATTTTTTTATACTGACATGTAGCCAATGATGCAAAATGTATATAAATAGATAATATTAAAAAATAGAGCTTCTTAATTCTATCTTACATTTACAAAGTGTCACATTATGTAGATGCATTGTACATTATATAAGTGGTCCCATATTGCTCATTCCATTAAGATTTGACTAGGATGAAGATGGCATCTCATTCTTTTATAATTGTGCTTTTAATTAAAGATCCACAACTAAAGGGATACCAATAGAGGAAATGACCGTGGCCATCAAATTTTTTATGCACCTGGCATAGCAGATTGAAATGAAATTCAAGAAGGATCATGTGTGTTGAATGCCAGCCAAATACTGTAGGAATGTTTATTTTCAGAAGTTATAACAACTTCTCAGAAAGGAAAAATCTTTGAATCTGACATGTGTCTAAAATATGAATATCTCTTTTCCTAGTACAAATAAGTTTTGTCGGTCACATTAAAATGAGGCCATTTTTTCCTGAATGCTTCAGAAATTGGTTTGAGTTTAGTCATGAGAAACTCTAAATACACAAAGTATAGTGAGTCCCCAGCTGAGTCCTGAGTAATTAAAAACTCCCAATAAACAGTATTGTTTTGAATGGCACGGTTGTTTGTAGTGGGCAAGATGTGAAGAGCAGAAAGAAGTTTTAGTTGTTTGTTCAGCAATCCAGAGAAGAGCTGGAATGGAAGATAGCTCTCTGTGATTGGTATGCAAGCCGAGTTTCTGCAGAATGCAAAAGGAGGGAAACCGCAGGCAAGAAAAGGAGGAAGGATGCAACAGAAGAAGCCAGTAAACACTGAGGCAGTAAAAAAGAAACGGAGTGGGCGAGATTACAGCAACCTGAGGGGAAAATCCAGATAAACCAAGAGGACTTGGGAAAGTGAGAAGGAAACAGATCTGTCAGGGTGTATCCAGGAGACAGTACAGATTCTGCTCATTTATGAAAATGTGTACAATTTGAAAGATTTAGTATTTGAAAGATGTAGATTATAATGGATAAAATATGAGAGAATTCATCCTGAATCTGTATATAAAAGTATACTAAATGAAAAGATAATGCCATAATTTAGAACGATTGTTAGTGACTAGTATTGCTGCCATGGAATATTGTTGCTTCAAAGTTAATTTCTCAAGTAACCAGAGAGTTAAATTAGTTAGGCCCTCATTCCTGATCTTTTACCTAAATACAATTTACTATAAATAATGATTGATGAGATAAAATAAGAGATATGAAATGATAGCTGAGTTTTCTTGCTGAAAGTGGAATCCTGGGTAACTCTGCCTTAGTTACCCATAGTCTCTTTTTTCACTGAAGTAATTTTGTATATCTATGTATAAGTGAGTATCACCATTTATGTCAAAAGTAGTTTGATTTAGTGAATGCTCAAGAACCTGGATTCCATGCTGCATCCATCTAACCTGTTTTCCAAAAGCTGTATAATTACGTGAAGTTTTGTGCTTGCATTTGGCCATCGATCAGTTCTACTTTGTGATAGTACTGTAAGATAGTACTGTAAGCAGTCCAGCTGCTGTGGTGCCCTGTGGACTAAATAGAGTACCTCAGTCTAGGATGTCGTATTCCAGACAAACTTAAGTATATTCAACAATTGCTTCAGGGTGCAGCTTGGAATGCCCCACACCTGAAATGTTAATCAGGTACAGCCCATGGCACTCTAAAAGTTACACAGTAAAACGTTCAAATGTTCCATCAAATGTTGGATGGAACATTTATTTATTACAGAGCTCATCTGCCTCTCTCATCATAATAAAGATGTTCTGGGCACATGTAGCAGTTCCTCCTGAGGGACCAGTAGCAATTAGGCTCCCTGACCCAAGTCCATCCTCTTTCTTCCCAGTATTTTTGAAGAGCTTCTGCAGAATTAATCCTAAATCCTGATGCTGACTCTCTTTATTTCCCTTCATTTGCCACCTACCTCATATATAGATAGATAGGTAGGTAGATAGATAAAATTAAACAGAAAGGTGTATTTTTTCAGTCAGGTGGATTTCCCAGATACCCTTTGATTTTTGTCTAGTCCTAGGAATTTCATTTAACACAACCTAAAAAAGTTGAAATGATTGCTTTCCTTTTGAGAACCTATGACTGGTAATTTATTTTTTGACTTCTAATTAGTTTTTATTAAGATAAAGTTGGTTTACAGTATTGATTTGTTTTAGGGGTGCAATTCAAAACCTCTTTAACTGTATGTAAGCACACGACACTCACGACCAAAGTGCCAGTAACTTTCCTCCGCAGTTCTTTGGACCCCCTCAGCCTCTGTGTCATGCCTCGTCCCATGCGCTGGGCTAACCTAGCTCTGCTGTCTGAATCCAGGGGTTGGGTTGTCTTTTTCTTTGTTTCCGTCCTTTGTATTTCTCAATGAGTGTAGTCACCTGATATTTGTCTTTCTCCTGACTTACTTGCTTATCAGTATATTCTCCAGTTCTGTCCATGTTGTCCCAAGATAGCAAGAGTATATCCTTTTTTATAGCCGAGTAGTATTCCATTGTGTGTGTGTACACACCCATTCACACCACATCTTTCTGATATATTCCTTGATCCTTGGGCACTTAGGCTGTTTCCATAATGTTGCTATTGTAAGTAGGATGAACGTGGGAATATGTACATGCCTTCATATTAGTGTTTTTGCATTCTCCAGGTAGATAACTAGGAATGAAATTTCTGTGTCATATGGTAGAACCATATTTTAATATTTTCAGAAAACCCCATACTATTTTCCATGGTGAAATGTGATAAAAGTTAATTTTTTTGCTCTGAAACTTTACCACTCTGACTCATACATAATCTGGTTTTTATATTTTATTACTACTCATTTGTACTGTTCAGTAATCCCAAAGCAGTCGAGATTCCTAGTGCCAACCAGAATTGAAGAGAGCCTGGAAATACAGCAGCTAGTATCAGGAACCAGACCAGGCAGACTCAGCGGCTCTCTGACCCTTCTACATCCTGTGCTTATTAATCAGCTAGCAGTAGCGATGTGTCCGCCTTTTGTGGCCTTCATTTGTAAGTGCCTCCTCTAGATCGAGAGTAGTTCTTAAAATACCAGAATGCTTGAACGGATTATTTTATCTAATGTTGCATAATTATTGTTACTTAGCTCAGGTACTTCGGATTCTGTTCCACAGGCTCCTTTTCATTAGCAGTCATCCATTGTTTGACATGTGAGTTGTTTCCAGCTTTATGTTTGCGCCATTGGTATCTTCACATGTAGTTAAGCAAACCCTGCTTTCGTATGTTTCTTCAACATAGATTTCAGTAAAAATAATAGATAATCTTTACCTGACTTAAAATGTCAGGTAGTTATATAAGCCATGTAGTGGTTGAAGACTGGAGCACTTAGGCAAGGTGTTTTGAAGTATCAGCATTTAGATTGTGTCTTTGTAGTAAGCACTGTTGGTTGCCTAGTCAGTGGGGTCTCTGTTTCCCTCTGATTCTGTTATTTGGTAGGTTGATGTACCTGTGCATGACTCTATAGCTTATAAACATAGCTGTTTTTCAGTAGGGGAGAGGTTAGGGCTTAGTGGGGGGTGGGGTTGGTGAATTCAGCACTTTGATAAGATCATTGGTCTTAGTTAACTCAACCCAATGCTGCCTTATCTTGCAGACTGTTTTTCCCTTTGCAGACTTTTTCTAGGAAAACAAGATAAATGACTTAAGCCATTTTGACTGGTATGTCTGTTCCTTGCTCCAGAAAGATATGGTGAAACTTTGAGAGGTGTAATTGATTTGGAAAATGTGGAAGATTTCCAGTGGGGGAAATCACATAAGCAAACATCAGAATATATTCAAGGATTTGTCAGACTAGTGAACACACGTGTCAACAACTTTCCGTTAGAAAAGGGAGAATTGCCATATCATACTCTGTCTTCAACAAAAGTGCTATCTCAGTCTTGGAGTGCCCTTTACAACTCTTAAGGGAGGCATCTGAAGGTAACTTCCCTCTCTTTCTCCACTAAACTTAAATTTTGGCTTTGAGGTATAAAGTGTGTCCAGTTCTTCTGTGAAGGAAGTTACAGTCTCCGGAGACTCTGCAGTAGCGGCTGTTAAGGAATACTAGTGTAGTTTTGTATTCTCAGCATGGAGTGTTAGGACTGAGCCGTCACAGACCCTCTATAGTTAAGGTGACAACTTACTGAGTAACTTTTGAATTTGCTTCTGAACGTGAAACCACTGTGAAAGAATGTTTTAAGCACTATAGCTTAAGGACTCAAAGTGAAGGAGGCTTGGGTGATGTATGGATCAAAAAGAAGGCAATTGTGCTGAGAATGTGGGAGTGAAAGGCTTTGCTGGGCAGTACCCAGCAGCAGAGATGATAATAAGGAGCTTAAATGTTACCCTGGTACTCTGGGGAGTCCCTGCAGGGTTTAAGTAGGGCGTGACATGGTCTGAATTAAGTTTCAGAAGATCACTGTCCTATCATGGAGAATGAGTTTTCTAAAGAGCAGAGACGAGCAGGTGTTGGCAGACAGTGTATAAAGCTTATGTCTTAATTATAAGAAGCTCTTATTTTAGTTCAACCTCATACCTCTCCTTTTTGTTTGTAAAATTTTTTACTTTAATGGATGTTATTTAATTGGGTTCTTTGTAAGAAATACTGCAATGCCAGTTTGTGAGGTTAATTTCTATTTTGTGAGTGGAAACACAGCAGAGGGGCTGAAGAATAGTTTTGATTTTTGGCATCATTTTCAAGTGCACAGCTTTCTGGTCATCCCTGTGCTGCTCTGTCATCTCAGGTGTTTCCTCCCGTGTCAGAGATCGCGCTTTGCTGGTATCTGGACATAAACAGCTTCTGCTTGAAGCCAGCATCAGTGAGATGTGGGGCTTTCACACCACTGATGTCAGTTTTGGTGGAGGTGGCAATGACACATTTTTGGTGTGTTCTGTGCAGAGGCGCTCAATTGAAAGGCAGGGTCCAGCCACCAGCTGCACCCCACTGATCAGCTGCTTCAGGAAGTCTCCCTCTTGCCTCTGGGCCACTGTTGAGGAGAGGTGAGCTTGCACTTTTGTTCAGCTGCTGACCCAAGGGTCTTTGCTGTGGCTTACCAGCCGTAATGCACATTTCAGTAGGGTGGATCGAGGCATTTTATGATGTTTAGCCTTTCTTGTCACCACCAACTAGTCTGTGACAGTAGTGAGAACCTCCTTTTTCTTTGCAATTCTGGGTTCAGTGCTAAACATTTCCATTTGTACAGTTTCTTGTACTTTGGGAGTATCTTCTGGTTCTCCGACTAGGACAAGCTTTTGGCTTTGGGGCTTCCCCTTCTGAGGCATGTGGCCTCACCACTGGCATCTCAGTTTCAGGTGTCTTCTATTTGACAGCTGGCTTTTTCTTTCATCATCTTGCAAGATGGGGCAAAAGAACTAATTTTACGGTTTTTGAAGAGCATCATTGGCAGTATTACATTGACTTTGACTCTTCCTTATATTTTCCCCTTGTTAGAAGATCCTAAAAGAGAAATCTTTTCAGCTATTTTTCTATCTGTACTCAGTAGTTTCAGTTAATTACAAACTAACCAGTCACTACAAAACTTACTGACTGAAAACAAGGATTTATGATTTCTCATGATTTTGAGGGCTGATGAGGCTGCTGTTTGTTGAGTTTGCCTGGGCTTAGTCATGTGACTTCTGACATAGTTTTTGCTAGAATGAAAGTCCCAAATGACCTCAGCTACATGTCTGTCAGTTGGCAGATCTTGGGTCTCCTCTGAATGACCATCTTTATGTGATTAATTTCAGGACAACTCTCCAAGAAAATGAAAAGCGGAAGTTATCAGAAATGCACGATTTAGTTTTGGAACTTGTATAACCTCACTTCTGTTACATTGTAACGTTTAAGAGTAAATCCAAGCCAGATTATAGTTCTCTCTCAATGGGGAAGGGAAAAAGTCACATTGCAAAGAAGCGTTATTCTGGCCATCTATAAAGATGTCTGCCACAGTCCGTTCTTTGGCCACTGCGGTTTTATTAGTCTTTTATACAAAAGACTCTCATCCTTTCTTCAATTCCCAAAGGTCTAATCTGAATGCAGCCTTACTCGTCAAGCCTAAGATTCTTGATCTGCATCAAGTCCACGTGTGAATAGAGTCCTCAAATTCAGTTTCTCTGGTGTACAACTCTGATGCAGACATCTGTGAACTAAAGTGAGTACCAGGTCAGTGATCTAAGTTTCTGGCTTAAGAAATGAGGTAAAGGTGAATAACTTAACGCCAAAGTAAGCTGAAAGAAAGAAAGAATCAAGTAAAGAAGATAAATGAGATATAAAACAAGTGAGAAAATTAGCAAAACTGGTTCTTTAAAAAGGTTAAAAATAGGTGGTTCTTTTAAAAGGCCCCTAAAATTGAGCGCTCTTGATTGATAAGAAGGAAAAGACAAAATTACCAGTGTCTGTAATAGAAAGACCTTGCAAATATTAAAAGAATATTATGAATAACTTCGTGCCAATAAAGTTGACAACTTAGATAAAAAGTCATATTCCAGTATGGACACAAACTATTTAACCTCATTCAAGAACGAAGAAATAGTTAACCTTTTATCACTATTAAAGAAATCAGATTCATACTTAAAAACCTTGCCACATAGAAAGCTCCACATCTAATGGCTTCACAGTGACTTCCCAAACATTAAAGGAAGAAATAACACCAGTTCTTTGCAAGCTCTTCCAGTAAATAGAAGAGGAATGTTGCTTGCCTCTTTATGACTCTTATGTTACTCTCTTACCAAGATGAAGATGTGACAGGAAAAGACTTGAGATGAATATTAAATTGTTATTAAAATATTAGGAAATTATTAAAATATTGTTACTAAAATTATTCAAATATTAGGAAGTGGTGATCAAAATAACAAATTGAAACCAACAAATGATAAAAGTTAATACACCATGACTAATGTAATGTCAAGATGTAAGCTTGTTTAACATTCTACACTGATTCACTACATTAGTAACCTGAAGTAGAAAAGCTGTACTTCAACAGATGTAGAAAAACATCACTTGTGATTTTAGAGCAAAATTTCCTAAACTAGGAATTTAAAAAAATCATTAAACTGGTAAAGGTTATTTGCCAAAAACCTAGAACTACCTGATAGTAGTTTCTTTCCTCCTGTGACTGAGAACAGGCCAAGGGCTTCTGCCCTTAAGTCTGTTCTACGATGTAGAGGAGCTCCAGCCAGTGCTGTGTGATTGCGGGGTGGGGAGGGAGACAGAACTCCTTTTATTCACTGTTTGTGTTTGTAGAAAACCCGAAAACCCTAAGGTGCCTATTTAGATAAACAAACAATATGTATGACTATAGCCAACTTGGCAAAATCACAGGCTATCTGGTCTATAAACTGGTCATTTTTAGTTTTTCGTCTCCTACTAGCAGTAAATAACTGCAAAGTGGAGGCCCAATAATTGTCATTTACAGGATAAAAGCATTTAAGAATAAAAAGTAAATGCATGTAAGGTCTCATGCTGAAAGCCATTAAAACACAACTGGCATAAGAAAGTGGGGTTGCGCAATGTGATCATTGATCAGAAGACTCAATTATTCTAAAATTCCAGTTCTTCCCAAGTTGATCTGTACATTGAACACAATTTTAAAACCCTGAAAGGCTTTCATGGACCTTGATAAACTGCATCTATAACTTATATGGAAATTATGAATACTTAAAGTCACCCGTTTTTAAAAAATTATTTAATTTTAAGAGAACTATAAAGTTATATAAATTGGAATAGTGTGATGTTAGCACAAGATGGATAGTTAAATACAGTAGACTCTTGAAAGACCCACACATTTATGGCCAGTTGATTTTTTACAAAGATGTCAAGATACTTCATTGAGCAAATGGTGCTAGAGGAATTCTCTAGCCTCATGCGCTCTTCTGCAATGAAGGGGACAGTGGCTCCTTGGCCTTTATCTCATAAACAAAACTTAACTTGCTTGGATATAGTCTTAAACCCTAGAGTTGAAACTTACTCTAAAGCTTCTAGAAGAAAATGTGACTTTCCTGAGGCAGCATTTCTTAGAGAAGACCCAAAAAGCTTGAACCACAAGAGAATAAATGTTAATAAATTTCACTTCATCAAAATTTAAAATTGACTTTAAAGACATGAAGAAGTAAGTAAGACATTACAAAGAGATAGGCGTCATGAGATGGGCGTACTTCAGTATAATGTAGAAGAAAGTGTGCTGAGTTTTATGTGGAACTTCTCATATGTAATCCGTACTCTGGCACTTGTCAGAGATAGTGTTCTTTTTTTAAAGATTTATTTATGCAAAGAATAACTGGGGTACAGGCTAGATGCGGTGGGGGGGGCGGGTCGGTGAGAACATTCACAAGAGACTGAGTGAGGAACAGAACAGGCAGATTGAGCAGCGGGTGAGACAGGAGAGGTCTGCCATGCCATGTGGGTCCCCTCCCTGGCCAGGGATCAAGCTGCAGTGGCTGCAGCTGCTTCATGGTGCTGCGACTTAACCCTTTGTGCCACAAGGGAGGCCCAGAGATGGTGTTTACTAAGTTACTTGGTGTTTTCTGAACCATGGTTTTTTTCCCCCTTTTTTGAAATGGTAATATTAACTCCTACCCTTTAGGGTTATAATGAGAGGGAAAAAAAGATGAGAGAGTGCTAATGCTTTTCTTATGTGTCATTGTTATTGTTATTATGCATTGTTGTATACATTGCTGATTCTTAATCCCCCCTTGGAAAAATGCTGAGTGTGAAAGGACCTTTCTTTTTTACACAACCAACTATAATTATCTCTTAAGAAAGAGACTAATTTTTTTTTAATGTTTCAATAGATAAATGAACAGGTCTGTAAACTTCCATTTATATCCTTGTGAACCTTGTTGATTATGGAAATCAAAAGTGGGTGAGTGATGTTACTTTTTTTTTTCCACTTTTCTCTTTTTTTTTTTATTTAAAGATTTATTTATTTATGCATACAAGCACTGGGGTACAGGCCAGAGGTATGGGGAGGTGAGAGGCTTCACCACAGAGAGCAGGGAGCAGAACAGGCAGATCAACAGAAGTACACTGCTGAGGGGAGCAGCGGGCACAGCAGGAGAGGTCTGCCACACCATGTGGGTCCCCTCCCTGGCCGGTAGCAGGGATCGAACTCGTGCTGTAGTGGCTTTGGTTTGCTTCATAGTGCGTTGCTTAACCCACTGCGCCACCAGGGAGGCCCTTTTTTCCACTTTTCTCTTAAGGGAAGAATTGCTCACACTACTTTAGGGTGTGCCATATAGGTTTATGCTAAGCCAGTCCTTTTCACTAATCTTTTATGAGCAACTGAAAACAGCATTCTCTATAGAAGTATAGAGACAATAAGTAATAAACACATTATTATATGAATGGGTTTAACATTATAAATATATCCTGTGTGTTACATATCCAAACTGTGGTATTAATAGAAGTAATTGATCATTATTGTCCTTTTTGCCTGGAAACTTCCTCTATGTACTTTCTCCATACGGCAAGATTCAACTGTACTTTGAAGCATGTAATTATCCTCTGTGAGAAATGATAGTTCAGTGGCTCTCAAGAACATGATCCATACATTGAGCTAAAAAGAGAAAGAGTTCATGTCACATGAGACAAACACTATTACTTCACAAGTCTTCATGTTTTTTGCACAGTAAAATGAGTTTTTTAATATCTGAAAGTTAGGTCATAGAGTCTCGTCTTTTATAAATTTAAGCTACAGATTACAGTGGTTTAAAAATAACACAACCAAGAACTCTTTAAAAAACCAAGTTAGAGACTTGGGAGCAAGAAAGATAGAAATTATCACTGTTATCCTACCTAAGGTGTATTACTGTGCCTTCTTTGTTTTATACTAGGTGGATGAGAGGGGGTATGGAACAGTCATAGTCAAGAGATGGGATGAAAACATCCCCATTTTCTTCCTCCTATAGTTCTTCTCTCAGTTGTTGTTGCATCATCTTTTCGGTTACCCAGACTAGGAACAGGAGAAAGACTGACAAGAGGAGGGGATATAAAATTGATAGTGAGGATGGTTACATGGGAAAATATTTATAAAGTGGCTCTGGACGTTTGGGGGAGTGGGGTGTCCGCATTTCTACACCCTTTGGATTGTGGTCATGTGTTTGTCCTCTTACTGATATTCTTTTTTTCCAGTTAAGCATTATGTTACGTCCTAACCTCTGTTCTTTCCTATTTTACCTTTAACTCTAAGGAAAGTACAACACAATCACTTGTGTTAATAAAGTACAACACTTGCTGTAAGCCACAAAGATTCATAAGCCAAAGGCACCCAATCCTTAGATCAGTCTCTGTGTAACATGAAATATTCTTACTCATGGCTTTGAAATCTTCTGGTTTTCTGCAGTAGAAGAATGTCTTTTTTTCCCTTATGAAAATCGAGCAAAACCATAGAGATTTTCTTGAATCACAGTACCTACTGGTATATAAACCTTAGAGGCTGGAGACCTTGTCTTTGTATCTTCCATAATGTTTTGTGCCAAGTAGAGGCCTAATATTTATTAAAAGCAAGCCTATTTTCATCATTTAGTGTTCTCTGGGTGTTAAAAAATGAAAAGAGGACTAAATGTGTTTGATGGCCAAGAGTGGCATCAATTTTCAAAGTGTCAACTGAAATAATCACTGCTGTGAAGTGAACTCATAGTTTAGCAAGAGAAGAATTTAGTAGAGAGATTTTTCAGACCTGGGCCTTCTCTGAGTGACTGGTCTACTCATCAGGGTTGAGGCCTTGGTTTATACGGATAAATCACATACACAGCAGGAAAACTCAATTGTTTTTCTTAACAAGGGGGAAAAAAATCTAGTTACATTTTCAGTTAACTGAAGGAGGTTGGTTTCTAGCCAATTTAACTGCTAAAGGAGCCCTGTCCACCACTTCAGAGCCTTCCTTGATCTCCCAGTGGGCACAGGCAGAGCTCTCTGTGCTGGGAAGATGGGAGACCAAAGGCGACTCGAGCACCTGTTCCAAAAGCACCCCTGTAGATGTGAGGGTGCGTCGGGCCAAGTCTCAGCCTCCTGCCTGTGACTCGCAAACACAAGGCCCGTGGCAGTGCTTTTCTTTCAGGATTGGTCACAGTGTGTAAGAATCATTGTGCTGTGACACCCTCTCTGGAGGTGGCCCAGGCAGGTTGGAGAGAGACATCATCTTATGGCAAAGAATGCTTCTTAGAGTTTTCTTGAAGACAATTAAAAAGTCACTTAAAAACACTACAAAGTGCTGTTTAAAGGCAAAGTGTGTTTCTCCTCAGTATATATATATATATTGTGCCATTTCGTTTTATTTTGCCCTGTCCTTTTCCCCCTCCCTGGCCCCACCTTATTCACAGTTCTTTTTGTTGTACCTCAGTAACTAGGTTTCAACAGGGTGTTTCATTTGGGTCTCTATCACTTTCTCTCTGCCTTTATCCCTTGTCCATTATTAATTATATTACCTTCATTTAATTAAAACTAGGAAACTGGGTTTTGCTTCAAATGAGCACAGTAGAGTTCTTAAGTGACTGGTTTCCCAGGTCAGTTCCCCATATTTCAGGTTACAAACTCCAATGTCTGTTTCACACTCTCATGATGGGGAATCTGTAATGCTAAAATGAAAACGCAGTGTTAGAATGTGACCTTGCACAAGTTAACCTCACTCAACTGACATTCTTTATCTGCAAAATGGAGAGAATTAATGTCTGCCCTTGAACCTAATAGAATTTGTTGTGAGTATAAGATTAAACAAAGCATTATAAGCTACAAGACCTCTGCAACTTTAAGATGTTATGTGGATGAGGTTTCTAAAGTGCCACTTAGAAAAGGCTGCAGTAAAATGAAGTAGTCACGCTCCTAAAGGGGTCTCTCTCCAGATTTCTTTTTCTGTAGTAGCCTCTTTACCCTTTTTGGAAACTTAACGCGCCTTTAGGGCAGGTGTCACCACCTTCATGAAGTCTCTCTCCTGACCTGAATTAAAAGCATTATCACCTCTCTAGCACATAGGTAACTTGACAAATTTTTAATGGACATGGCTATTTCCTTATTTTACACTCTCTGTGTACCCCCTATTCCTGAGTGAAATAATGAAAATAGTCATTAAGTTAGGGCTGTAGTTACTTAAACCTCAATGTGTCTAAAGTCACAGAGGGAAACCTGACCTCATCTTTGGAAGTTGGGCTTCAGTCCTTCTGCTTCATCCACACTGCTCTTCCTCTTCCTCTGGTTCCACACAGTCCATCCCGCAGGTCTTTTGTGCGTGACGTTGCCTTTGCCTAGACGAGTGTTTACTTTGTCTACATGATGCTTGTCCTTCAGAGCCGAGAACTCCTAAAGGAATGCTTTTCTAGCCTCTCTGACATGTTTAACGCATTACATATTCCCACAGCATTGGGAACTCATTACAGTACTTACTGTAAGTGTAGCTTTGCCATTTTTTGTGTACAATTATTTAAGTAATGACTCACTAACCTAGAGCTTCACGAAGATAGAACTGTGTTTGTTCTTGTTCTTTATTATATTCTTGTTACCTAAGGTAGTTTGGAACACAGTTGTCACTTAATATTAAATGGTTGGATGAATAATAATCCACAAAAACCACACTTGACAAACACTGGACCAGGAGTTCTGGATCCTTATTTTTCTGTGTCTCCTGTCTTACAACTGACTTGGAGATTTCTTGTAACCTTTCTACACCTGTTTTGGGATCTGTAGAATTGAATGTGAAGATATTTTGAAAAGTATAAATAGCTATTTGAATGTAAAGTTGTATTAAATAACTAATGATATAAGTGGAAGACTGATGGATACAAAGTAGAATGTATGGGCCTTGTTTGGTCAATCACAAAAGTTGCATTTCTTGCCGAATTTTATCTCTAGTTCTTATATATTTGACCTCTTGCTTATGTTAGAAATGTTCTCTCTCACTATCCATCATTTGGGGATAATGGATTTCTTTTATTTCCATTTGTGAAAAACATGAGCCAATACTTTGCCCAAGACGGAAGACCAGCCTTCAAATTCCTTTCTCTTTATAGTCCACCAATTCCTATACAGACGCCATCTTACACAAAGTGGCTTATCTGTGTTTTTATAATTAGGTAATGCTGTGTGCTGTGAGGCGTTAAAGGCATTGTATGTTGCTTTAACTCTGGATAAAATGGAATAAGAAAACATCAGTTAAGTTAATTGAATTGTTTGAAAATGGAATACTTTGTTGCACTTTGTTCCAGAGTAAGATATCTTCAACTTTTAAAACAAATTCTCTATTTGGTCATCCCATAGATTCTACTGCTAGCCTATTAAAATATATTTATGTTCTCGTACTCTGCTTTCTGTTCCCAGTTTTTCCTACCTTCACCCTTTTTCATTCTTCTAATTTTTCTTCAACAATCTGGGTTGCAGGGGAAAAAAACCCTGGCACTTAATCAAGAACATGATCTCATTGCTTTCAATGGCTTAGAAAAGAAACATTTTAAAGCAGTTGAAAGATTTCACTCTGGAAAGTAGGTACTGCATAACTAAGTGTGTTGGTTCCCAGCAGAGCCTTGAGTAACCTTTTCCCAGCCGTCCTCATGTTTTTTCTCTTCTCCTTCCTGTTCCGTGCGCCACAGCTACACCTAAAACACAATCCTGTGAGACTTGCCTTTTGGCTCTCTCGCCAGAGTGTGTTTCCTGTCCTTTCACTCCGCTGCACAGTGCTGTGAAGCTTGTGAGGTTGATTGTGTCCAGCTTCGCCTCTCACATAGATACAGCCTCCTATTGCCTTCCTTATTTCTGGGAGTAGTTGGTGGGTTGCAACAAACATTCAGCTTGTATCAAGGATTTGGTAACAGGAGTGGATAGTCTTTTCTTACTCCTTCCTTGGAAAGTGCACTCCCCCCAATTCACCTAACATGCCTTAGCGCTGCCACTGCTGCTGGAGCCTCTGCAAGGGCTGGTGGGCGAGCCAGCAGTGCTGTGCTTAGTGCCTTTTGCAGTGCAGGGTTCCAACAGCTGTCCCCTCCCCCTGCAACCACACTGTGTCCCCAAGTCCCAGAGCTCAGGGTTTGTGCTCAGGTCTCTCTTGAAAGGGTTTCTTATCGTTTGGATCTACCCTTACACTCTGCTGGGCCCCAAACCAGTTCAGACAGCCAGATGGAAAATGACACCGTACTATTTCTTCCATGGTCCTTGTTTTGTTTCACTCTCTAGCTCATGCCCTTTCCTGCTGAAATTTCCATCATTTTGAATGAAAGGCAAAATACTGTAGGGGAGGGGGGGCAGTGTTGTATTTGGGATCAAACTGGCCAACACATTACATTTTCTTGAACTGATTTTCACTGCTGTAAATTCAAAAGCAACAAAAATGTGTCCAATGCAAAGTCTCTGAGCACCTCCATCCCTCAGTTAGCAGCTTCACACCCTGAGAGAATCAGTATTACCCATTTCTTATGTATCCTTCCAGAACGGGAAGGATGTTTATGTGTGTGTCAACAAGTCTGTGTATACTTATTGCATATTCCCCACTCTGCCTCTTCCTTTCTTCTTGTGTGTCAGCACATAAGGAACCTGCATTGTATGGTCATACCATGACTTACTTACCTCATTCTTCAATGGTGGACATTTACATTGTTTGTAATCTTAATATAATAATGCAACAAAGAATACATTGAATGTAAGTTATTTTTGTGTGAGGTAAGTACCCAGAACTGGAATTGCTGGATTAAAGGTAATAAACTTTGGAAGCTGCTGCTAAGGTTACCTGCCAGTAATTTTTAGTTACTGAATTCTGAGGAATTTCTGTTTTGTTTTTGGTTTCTAGCTTATAGTCTGGACTCCTCCTTTTAGTAAGCTGGCTTTGTAACCACCTCATTTTGTTTTTTGATTTCCCAGACAGTGCCTAGGCAACATAATTGAACCAGGTGTGAGGGAAAAATATTTCATTTTTGTTTTCACATTTACATAGAGGTATAGGCATCAAGAACTATTTATTTCTCTGTCATGAACACTCGACCGCATATCTGTTGCCAGTGATACATTCAGCTGATATTTAGCATCGTGACATGACAGGGACTGTGGTGACTGGAGATTGGGGATCTCCTGCAGTGGGGCCAGTGCAGTCCTTCTCTAGTCAGATGTGGGCACATAGTGACTCAGTGGTGACAGATGCTGTATTTTTTTTTTTCTTTGAAAATAAGAGCTTCCACTTTTATATTCAGTTTCCTGACTTTTAAAGACTGTGGACCAAACAGGACATATGTATGCTTAATCCAGTTCTCTCAGTCTGCAGGACGTGCTCTTGACTGTGACACTGCAGAGGGGACGCCTTGATCTGTTCCTTAGAGTGCTGATTCCCACAGCTTCTGGTCCTCCTCCTCTGTTAATTTCTAGGTGTTCCTCTAGATGGCCCATTGATTTTTATTCAGTTCTGCATACCAATGTCTTATCCTACTAGATATGTATTTGTAATTTCCTTTATCCTTGGTGTTTCCAGTCACAGTATACAGAACCATGAGATTCTACTGCCACATTTCTATTCATTTAGTCACCTATGACTCCAATAAGCATTTCTACTTTAGATGCATACACAATTAGAATTTCAACAGCCAGGAGCAGAATATACTGGTAATCATTATGTTTTTTCCATGCTTGCGACTGGGATTCTTTCTAGATCTTGTCATTTGTAGAGGCAGGGGATCATAATCACAGATACTAGTTAAGTATTAAAGTATAGATAGTAGGCAAATATTAAAATAAAGAATATCTGAAGTCATCTTTCATGGCCTTCTTTGCATGTGGTTTGTTTTATTTAAGAGGTGTTGGAAGAGGAATTAAAAGTTTGAGCCAGAGTCTCCAATCATTTAAGATTCCCACTGGATTGAAAACACTTACTTTGTGGACCTCTACTACATGTTTCTTTATTGCATTTTTTTTCCCCAGAATTTCTAAGGTTGTATAGAATTGCCTCACCTCAGTCCATCAAAGGTGACTCAGCTTCAGGAAGAAAAAATTAATTCTTTTAAAATTGTTATTAGATGGGGAGGGGGGAAGGGAGAGGGTTGAGGGCAGATAAGAGCACAAGGGACTGAGGTGATGGTGCACTGGTGAAATGGTGATGGGGAATCCATGGGGATTACAATTGATGTCAAATATATATAAATAAAGAAGGAAAGAAAAAAATAAAATTGTTATTAGAGACTACTATTTTTTTAAAGATTTACTTATTTATACATATAAGGGCTGGAGTGTAGACGGGGGGGGGGGGGCGGTGCAGGGGGGTATGAGAGGGTTCCCGGGAGATAGTGGGGAACAGAAGAACAGAATGGGCGAATCTACTGAACTACACTGCTGAGGGGAGCAGCGGGGAGACAGAAGAGGTCTGTTGCACCATGTAGGTCAGCTCCCTGACTGGGATCGAACTCCTGCTCAAGCTGCAGTAACTGCAGAGAGTATTGCAGTGCTAAGACTTAACACCTTGTGCTGCCAGTAGACCCGAGACTATTAATTTTGATGATTTTTTTTCAAGTTGTCAGAGTTGTTTGTTCATAATTATGCTAGTTAGAAGGTTCATAGGAAAAATTGTAACAAATTGAATTTTGGTGGTGGAGAAGGAAACTTGGGACAGTGAGTCCTTATAGTTAATGGAAAGGTGCAAGACTTAGCAAGCAGGTCTTAGCTGAGAACATCTTCCCATCTCTGGGTTTAGACAGGCCTGTGAAACTACTTTCTCATTGTAGATTTCTTAATCATCTCTCCCAGCATTTTCACGACTGTATTGTAGTTCACTAGCTGATACTGTCTGTAAACCATGTTTACCCTCCAGTACAGGAGCGTTTACAAAGATTGATGTGGCAAGCATAAAAGGTGGTAAGGACGCTAACATTTCTGGGTGCCTCCTTCAGGAACCTGCAGCCCCCTTTCAAACTGTATCTTGTTTAAATCTAATAGTGACCCCTTGAGGTAGACCACATTGTTTGCAATTTACAGAAGAGGAAACCACAGCTTAGCAAGATTGGTAAATTTGTAAAAGATCAAAATGTTAATTAAGAAGTAGAATGTGAGATTTCAAACACTAGTAAGTCTTGCTATTAAGTCTCTTACTTTTTGTGCTGTGCTTTACGTTCCCTTTGCATTTTAAAGACTGTTAACTGTGTGTAACAAGAATAAGTATGTTGATGGAGAGGGTAGTTGGAAACCATGGTGTTAAACAGAAAGAGAAGCTTTCAAGCCAGAGAGGAGCAGAGGGCTTGGAGAGAAGGTCACAGAGAAGAGAACCTGCTCACAAGGGCCAGTGGCACTGCTGGCGGAGCAGACTCTGGTGCTCTTTTAGTTCAGCATGTAAAGAGCACGTTCTTCCAGCTGGTAAATTTTGGTTATAATGATGGCCTATCAATTATGTGTTGAAACTATAACATTAAGTATTTGGAGAATTTTAAGACTGAGTCATTTTCTGCCTTTCATAGGGATTAACTTTTGTATAGTTGTGCTTGATAGGTATGTCAAATCTTTACTTTTATTTATATATAAACTGGTCTAAAGAAGTAATAAAGAGCATGGGATACAGATTACAGCACATATTTTTAATGTTGGTTACAACTAATGTAAAATAATTCTAAACTGATTCCAGTCTGGAAATTACTGCAAAGATTGAAGAAGCCTTGCACTATAGTTGGATATAAATCTGTGGTAAGGAGGGCCTTCTGTGACTTGTATTTGGTAGCATGTGTCCGTTGAAGTAATCACAGCTGTGAAGGGACTGCCACGTGTATACAGCAAGAGACACATTTAGTGAAGAGGTGGTTCAGTCCCAAACAGGGAGACCAAGGACCACTTTCTCCACCTGGTCCCTGCCTCAGGGTTCGGGCCTCAAGGCCTGGGTTTACGTGGGTAAGTTACAGAGAAGGAATAGGATGTATTTCTTTTCTTTTTTAAAAAAGATTTATTTACTTATGCACAGAAGAGCTGGGTTACAGGCCAGAGGTGCAGGGGTGAGACAATTCACCAGAGACAGAATGGGGAGCAGAACAGGCCGAGCTACAGAAACACACTGCTGAGGGGAGCAGCAGGGACACAGAGGAGGTCTGCTGCACCCACCCTGTGGGTCCCCTCCCTGGCCCGGGATCAAACTTTTGCTGCAGTGACTGCGGGTGCTTCCTGGTGCTGAGACTTAAACCCTTGTGCCACCAGGGAGGCCCCAGTATGTTGTTTTTCTTAACAATTTTCATATAACTGAAGAAGGTTGGTTTCTAGCCAACTTAACTTAACGGCCAAAGGAGCCCTGCCCATCACTTAGAGCGTTCCTTGCTCTCACAGTGGGCACAGGCAGAGCTGTCTGTGCTGGGAGGATGGGAGACCAAAGGGACTTGAGTCTCCTGCTGTGACTTCCAAACACGACAGGACCGAGGTGTATGTACATCTGGGGACATTTGCATTGTTTCCCCTTCAGACTTCTTTGCAGTGAACAAGAATTATGCTTCTACTAACTGTTAACTTCCTGAGCTAGCCCTGGTAGGGAGAAGGTAGGCATTTTCCTACAGAGCAGAAAGAATTTTCTTTTCTTGGGCCACACACTTAATAAATAATTTAAAATATATCGATACTATCTAGTTCTATGGTGCATTGTAATTTATAATTATTGTAGTTTGAGAACTTATGTGCTTGTCAGTCTCTGAGGAGAAAATCAGAATAAGGGCTATGAAATGTACAGAGACTGTGGCAGATAAAATGGAGATAAGCCTTGTGGTTCTGGAGTAGAATACAAGTTCTGGGTGGGAATGGCCAAATCATGAAAACATAAGGAAGGTGGGTGGGGGGAGGGTGCTGAGTAGAGAGAGTGATTATCTGTAGCCCCAGGCTTTTAAAGACAGGAATGTGAGAAAGCCCTGTTGTCCCCAGCTCAGGTGGAGAGCGCTTTCTCATGATTGGTGATCCTTTTTATGTCTATTGTCTGTTGGGCAGTAAAATAAGTGAGGCCCTAAAATAGCTATGATAGACTGGGGAATGCAGAAAGTGAAAGAAGCTGTGTTCTTGGGATGCATGTAGTCTTACGGATATTGGGGTGGCTTGAAATTTGACTTTGATCTTTAGTTGTAAAGCATCGGATGATTTTCCACCTCTTCCTTATTTTGAATTATATATAAACATACCCTCCTGAGATACAGAAGGTAAAATACTTTCCTTGCAACAGAGAGCATATGCGTTCTTCTTCCTCCTCTGCCTTCTTTTCTCCCTTTCAGCACTCATCTCCTAGTAAATTGAGAATACTTCAAAGCTAGTCATGAGAGTAGTTGATGATGCTCTCTGAAGTACAATTTAATGGATGCTGGGAATGTCCAAAAATAACGTCTCTGTGGATCTGTTGATATTATCAGAAATTCTGCCATTAGCAATTCATGCTGTTTCCTATTAAATTTGCTCATCCCTAGTAAAGTTATTTATTTAATCCCTGTCTGGCTAGGATGGGGATTACAGTTAGTACTTCTAGTGGAAATTTCCAACAACAGCCGTGGACTGTGGTGGGTTGTGTCTTGGTGGAGGCTGTGGTGGTGACAGGCACCTGGGGAGGGGGTCCTCATTAGTGACGGCATTGGGAACCAGTGCTACCTTAATTTTTAAAACATTATTTAGAAGTACCTTTTGAACTACAACCTCCTCTTTGACTGGTACCTCTGTAATCTCCAGCTTCTCTGCTTTCATCACCTCCTGCTTTTCGCCCTTTGCTCTTGCAGGTCTGACCGCGTCAGCCTTGGTGCTGTTTTCTGAGCGTGACAGATATTTGCTGCCTCAGTCTTGATCCTGCATGTTCTCTTCCCCTGTGTTTATGCGGTTTACTTCCTAACTTCAAGTCTTTATTCTGATTTAACTTTCTCAGTAAGGTTTTTTTTTTTTTTTTTTTTGAGCATCCTGTTGAACCTTGAATCCCCACCCACCCACAATCCTGAAATTGTTTCCCAGCTTTAATTTATTCTGTTGTACATGTTACGATCTTAAAACTGTGTGCTTGACTTTAAAAAGAGATTCTGTGTGTCTTCCACCCCAGGAATGTAAGCTCTTTATGAACTGGGATTTTGTTTTGTTCACTGCTGTTTCCCAGTGCATGGCATGTAATCGGTTGTCAGTAAATATTTATTGAAAGCATAAATATATTTATGCAGGTTCCTGTGTCATTTAGGCATAAAAAGAAGCACCTGTTGTTAAAGTGGATCCCCAAAAATTATCTCATTCAGTAGTATTTCTAAAGATGGTATTTCTCAGACTAACAAACTTAATTTTTCCTTCTACAAAAAATACTTATGTAGGGTCAACTACAGACAGTTTGTATTCGCACATTTATAACAATTCTGAGCTCTTAATGAAACCTTCAAGTGACATGATTTAAATAGACCCTAAGTTTCTGCATGACTGACTACAATTTTTGCTTTAATTTTTGGGTAAATTAGTGTAAGTACTGTCTTGGGAATCAAGGCTTCTGGTTGCTGTTACCAGATTTTTTTCTCATCTATAAACTGAGGTGATTAGAAAACATTGTTAACATTTCTAGTTTAATGTATGATTCACCTTATCTACTTTAATGAATTTTTCCCTCCAATTCTATACTTAATTTATTAACATTGGGAAACTTCTGGGATATAGGAAATACAAAATGAGGAGGATATTGGCTCTTCCAGAAATGCAAAACCACAAGTTTTTCCTTTGGAAGTTATTAAATAATTCAATGTATTACATGTTCCTCTGCAAAAGAGAGTAGAGGCTTCAAAGTCACATGAATGTTTGAGCAGTCAATCAGAGCATGTGCATTGGTGCTGTGAGTAAATTGTTATATTTCTATGTCAAAATATTTTAGATAGATGCCAGTAGGAGTGTCTTTTTTGCTTGTTTGAGGCCAGTGCATAGTTAGTTCCTTTTTTTTAAACAATAGTCATAGACTCTTATAATTACTTATAATGGTGATAGAATATTTGACCATTCAGGTGTTAAGTTTTTGTGTTGTTGTGACCTTTGGAAAACTGTTGTTGGTGCAGCAACATGGAGTGTTGAATTCATGAATTCTCAGTTGGGTATTTCTCACTAGCTAAGGAGGTTCTGAAGTTCCAACAGTACAGCTTCAGGGGCATGGTGGATGAGGACTGTAAACCAGTTACAAGATTATCTCCTTGGTCCTGGAAACACTCATGTTACTAACCTGTGGCGATCCACTCATTGTCTCAGTGTCCTTAACACTTGCACAACTCTTGGCTTGCAGGTGTTTAATGCTAATCAGTTATCTTTGGCTATTTTTCCATTGCATTTATTTTTAATTTAGTAGCTTAGACTATTTTGGTGATAATTTTTAGTATTCAAGCCTTTGAGGTTATTGTATTTGAATTAAGACTTGAAAATAGCTATTTTCTTCACTAAGTGAAGAGTTGTTTACTGCCTATAGTATTGGTATAGCTTTTCAGTAGAGGTTGGACTACAATCGATAAAAAACAATCTGTCCTTTTTAAAGAAACTCATATTCTGAGAGAGGAAGACAGACTTGTATATGAATTGTAACAGTATATTAAATGTATTTTTGATAGTCAACTGGAAGTGAGTTTTGTAAAGGGTGCTTGCTGTCACTGAGGCTGGTAGAAAGGAAACGGGAAAAAAAGTGTTTTTCATTTCTGAATGCTGACACAACTGCTTGGCTGGGGAAGTACTTTATGAGATAAGTAGAGGTTGGAGACTATTTCAGGAATATTCGGGTTGTTTTAACCCATGTCTAGCATGTGAAGTCCCTTGAAGTAGCCCTGTCTTAAGTACTATCAGATTTCCCTTCACTTGTGAATAACTCATTAAATTGTTAGGTAGTCTGCTTAAACGTAGGTATAGGAAGCAGTAGAAGTTATTTTAGGAGCTTTATTAGATGTTTGCTGTTCAAAACTGTCTTTATGCCTAGACATTATATTTTACATAAGAGATACTGGCATTGCAGTAATGTAATAAGAGTTCTCTCTTGTCCTCTAGTGTCTAAGTAACATTGTTTCAGAAGCTATTTTAAAGATATTCTTGGGCTCCTACCTCCAGTTAGTGTAGATTCAGTAGGTCCTGAGTTGGCTAGGGATTCTATGCTTTCAGAAGGCGTCCGTGTGATTCTCTCCTAAACTGACATGGAGAGAGGTTTCTGTCTACTAGAATGTATTTGTGCTGTACCCCAGTGAGATGAAGCAGGGTCACATGTGACTTAACAGTAACACCTGATGGGGTAGAACACACTGAGACTTTTAAAGTAGGGAATGCTAAATTATACACAGTAAGTCTGAAATCAGACCACAGTGTACAACTACAACTCTTTCAGAAAGAAAGTGGCATCTAAACTGCTGGTGGGAGAAAGTGCTCTTGATCTGAGTCGGTATATTTGAGGCCACAGAGAGAGGTAGAGATGGTGGCTCAGCCTCTGACGTAAGGGTACATATTTTCTAGTATTTTATAGCATAGTTAAGTAAAATTTACCAGTGACCCACTATTAATAATAGAGAAGTGTGTATTTTTATTTTCGAGTTATATAATTATTTTTAGATGGAAAAAAGTAGGGAACATACTTCAGGTATCATCAGAAACTTCCATGTATCTTGCAGTAATGGAAAACTAGAATTTCTGCAGAAATTTTAATTCTAGAGCCATGTGGCAGTCATGTGGCTCTTCTGACTGTGTTGATGGATAAGTCTTCAGGATCATCTAGGAGTTAAACATAATAGACTAGAGACTTCAGCTGTCCTGTGAATAGAGTCACCTAACACTATAGTGCTTGTTGTTGTGCCTCTTTTTTATGGGTGCAAATAATAGACTATAGTGACACAGGGAATAAGTAAAATATATAACATGTCAAATAGTGATGCATGCCTAGATGAAAAGGAGAGCGAATATGAAATGGTTTTGCTTAAAACAACAGCAGCAGCGCTGGGTTACAGGGCATCTTAGGTGTGTGCTCAGTGCTTCTTGAGGGCCTGTGCTCCAGGTGTCACATCGGCACCGACAGTGACTTGCTTGTGGCAGAAAGTGACTTACTTTGAGGTCGAGAAGGGTCAGCTAAGTTCCCTCTGTTCTGTCTGCCCTGCTTATGCTGTCTGTTGTGTTGGGAGCCACCTTGTAAGAGGAGAAGGCCATCAGGGTGATGGCAGATGAGGGAACCTTTACAAGCTGGAGTCTAGACGGGGTATTTAGCATGGATATGCTTTTGCAAAGATTACGTTAATATTTAAAAGGCTACTTTGTGGAAGAGAAAAGAAGAAATTTAGTCACTATTGATTCATCCAGACAAGTGAGTTGAAATTACAAGAAACAGTTTTAGAATCTACAAAAGGAAGACTTTATCAGCAAAACTCTTTATTAAACCTCCCTGTCACTGGAAATGGAGTGAAAACTATACCAGTATCTATAGATCTATCAAATTTAAAAAGTAATGTATATAAGAATTCTTCTGGAATAAAAATCTCCATGGTAGGTGACACCCTTCCCTCTATCCACAAACCCCGAGTAAAGTCACACCCCTTGGATCCTGCAGCGGTGTGCCGGTGGCGTGACTTGCTGCACTCTGCCGGTCAGTTGCACGTTTGCTTTAGAGAAGCGATGGGAGTAGCGCCCCTGTCACTGTTTCGAAGAAGCGTGCAGTCTAGCACGAGTACTTCACCTACAGTTGTAGCACTTACGAGGAAGTTCACTGACTCGCTGACCATAGGAGGTAGTCTGCTCTTGATTACCTGCGCACGGACTGCGAGAGCGACAGCCTGTGTCTGGCACTTGCCCAGAGAGTGCCTGGCCCCTGGGAAGTAGCGGTTGTCACTTACAGTTTTAAGCTACATGAAGATTATTTGAGAAATTAGTGTTCTAACCTAGATGAATTTTTAATTCTTAAAATTTCTGCTTCGTTTTTCCTCACAAAGTCACCAACCATGCTTCACCCCCAAATTCTCAAATCACAGCTAGATACAAGGCTCATTTATCTGGCATTATTTTAAGGGAAAAACATTCAGCCCAATAGAAACACCTTCTGATTAATTTCCTAAAACAAACTTTTAACCATCTCAACTTTAAAAACAAATGCATTACCTTTTTTAAAACAAGGATCCTAAACATGACTCTTACTTTTTGATGAGCCAGCATTATTATTGAACTTGTCTTTAAATATTTGTTTTCAATATGTACTCTCCCAAATATACTTTCTAAATTCCTATGTCTAATGTACTCTGGATTTGGGAACCAGATACTGAAACTTACTTAGGTAAAATAGTACTATGTCTGGGGTTGGCTTGAAAAATCTATGGTGGCCCAAGGAGCACCATAGAGATGTTAACATTCAAGCTGAGTGATGGTACATATGCGTTTTCACTCTCTGATTTTGCTTTTGTATATATTTGCAACTTTTCATGTTTTTTTTAACACCATATTAAAAAATAGCTCTACATAAGACATATGCAGGTCACTAATATTTTTTAAGATTTATTTATTTATTTATACATACAAGAGTTGGGGTACAGTCCAGAGTGCAGGGTGGTGAGAGGATTCGCCAGATTCAGAGTAGGGAGCAGAACAGGCAGACTGACTGAAACACATTGCTGAGGGGAGCAGTGGGCAAGACAGGAAGAGGTCTGCTATGCCATGTGGGTCCCCTCCGTGGCCAGCGGCAGGGATCAAACTCTTTCTGCAGTGGCTGCAGTTTAGTTCGATCCCCAGGCTGGGAGGGGACCCACATGGCAGAGCAGATCTCTCCTGTCTTACCCGCTGCCCCCTTCAGAGGTGTGTTTCAGATCTGCCTGTTCTGCTTCCTGCTCTGTCTCTGGTGAATGCTCTCACCCCACCCTTCCCCAGTCTGTACCCTATGCATAAATAAATAAAATCTTAATTAAAAAAAAGAGTTCACAGGGAACTTAATATTATAGTAAATAGTGTTTATCTCTGAACAGAAGGTCTGGGATTAAAGGACGGGATGCATCTAGTCAAGAAGATCATGTCCTCGTCTGTAAATTCAGAGTATTAATAGTATCCCTACGGGATAATGTGTGTAACTCTGGATTTTAACACTTTTGTTTTATTTTAAATAGCTATTTTAGATGGGTAACACTGGGTTCTATGTGAGGTGCTAAAAGAACAGCAGAGGGGGGTCCTGTAATGGCTATTTCAAACTGAGAATTCTTTTTTAGGTTCCTAATCTGGCTCACAGGTCTCCTGATTGTTTGCTTGGTCCCTGGGGTTGCCCTCTTCAGCGGTGAGCTTGCTGCTGTGCTGCGGCCCAGTCCCCCCTCTTGGCCCTTGGCGGCCTGCCTGAATAGGCTGCCCTTTCTGTGTTTACCATTATTGAGTGAAACAGGTATATTCTGAACTGCACACTGTGACTTCATTTGTAAATCACTGCTGACATACTGGATTCACAATTAACATTTCCCGAAGGTGAGAGTATAAATTGCTGCCATTTGGGGAGGCAATTTGACAAAATCTATTTATCATATTTTAAAGCATATATACTCTGACATACAGTTCTTCTGCTGGGAATTTATCCTAAAGATAAACTTACACGTGTGCAGTGTATGAAGGAATTTTGAATGGTATCTGGGTGGGTGAGAAAAAAAGGAGTGGGGATAGGCTGAAATTAGACATTTATCTTTTCCTTTGTTTTATGCAGTCGCTGCTTTTTATGTTAAAGACAAAAAGGAGGGTAAAAAGAACCTGTTTGCCGTGTGGATCTGCAGGTCTTTCTAGTGGGCTTTCTAGTATGCTTTTCTTCAGGGGTCAACAAAACTGGCAACTTGTTGTTCACTCTGACTTTGTCTAGGCCTTTCATAAGCTAATCATTTGATAACTGACTTCATTTCTAATGCTATGAATTTTTACAAATTTATCACGTGTCACCATTGCATAGATGCGTTTATCCTTCCTTGTCCATGTTGCACACACACTCATGTATATACCCATACCCCACACACAAATCCACATCCCTAGCTTTCCTTCCAATTCTATTGCTTGTTGAACGCTTATTTTTTCATGCTCGTTTACTTAGACATCTAAATATGTTTTTTTTTAAGATTTTTTTATTTATGCATACAAGCACTGGGGTACAGGCCAGAGGTGGGGGAGGGGGTGAGAGGATTCACCAGAGACAGAGCAGGGAGCAGAACAGGCAGATCAACAGAAGTACACTGCTGAGGGGAGCAACGGGCACAGCAGGAGAAGTCTGCTGCGCCATGTGGGTCCTCTCCCTGGCAGGCATCAGGGATTGAACTCGTGCTGCAGTGGCTGCGGTTTGCTTCATAGTGCGTTGCTTAACCCACTGCGCCACCAGGGAGACCCTAGTTATGTTAATATATATATTTCTTACAAATATATATATATGTTAAGATACATTTTAACTAATTGAGAAATTAGTGTTCTAACCTAGATGATGTATCTTAACATATATATACCTTAGATATACATGTAATGTGTGTACGTATCTAGATAGACATACCATATGACACACATTTAAAAGGATTCTTTTAGTTGTGGTTTTCTTTTAAAACACAATCATAATCATTTCATTGCATTTTCTTGCCTTAATGCTATAGTGTAAACATACCCAAGTCACCTGATGAAACATTTGTTTTCAAAGATTGCATTGTGTTAGTCAAAGTATATTTGATGATTGAATCCATTTCTAATAGTAGGAATTTTTACAGTTGTATCAGGTACTTTGTTCGACCGTTCCTGTTTTGATTGAAACAACTCTGTAGAGACAAGACGTTGGAATATATTTACAGCAAACATCCTTGTACATACTGTGACTACTTTTATTTCTATATGATAGATTCCCAGGAGTAGGATTGCTAAGTTAAAGGTATAAGGAATTTATGGGCCTCCCTGGTGGCGCAGTGGGTTAAGCATTGCACTACGAAGCAAATAGCCACTGCAGCATGAATTCGATCCCTGCTGCTTGCCAGGGAGGAGACCCACATGGTGTAGCAGACCTCTCCTACTGTGCCCGCTGCTCCCCTCAGCAGTGTATTTCAGGCAGTCTGCCTGTTCTGCTCCCCGCTCTGTCTCTGGTGAATCATCTCACCCCCCGCATCTCTGACCTGTACCCCAGTGCTTGTATGCATAAATAAATAAATCTAAAAAAAAATAAAGGTATAAGGAATTTAAATTTTAATATTTGTTGCTAATTTTCTTTCCAAAGGAATATCATAATTCTTATTGAGACCAAAGAATTATGACTATCAAGGAGATACTACCAATCTTTTAAAATTTTAAGTGATATCTCATTATTAAGCTAGTTGTTACTTCTCTAATAGTTAAGTCTGAATATTTTTTTATAAAGTTGATAACTTTGATCTACACTTTCTCTGTGACAAATAATTTTCCTGATTTAATTGCATATTTTGTTTTTTTATAATAGGAAATTTTAAACTTTTTTCTCCATCCTTTAAAAGTATCTGCTCTTTGTAAGAATTATTAAGACATGTCATCTTCTAAGTTTTGTAGACTGTATTGCTGTAATTTTTAAAAATTTCTCCTTACATGGAGTTTACTTTTATATGTAAAATATAAGATAAATGTCTAACTTTTTTACCAGATGATAATTAGCTTTATTACCACTTAAAATATCTTAGCCTTTCCTGCTGAATTTAGATTTAACCTGTGATTTTACAGTTTTTCATATGTGCTGAAATCTGTAAGTTCTGTGTGACTGTCCTGTGCCAGTGCCTTATTGATTTGATTAGTGTCTTGATTATATTCTGATACTTGGTCAGTATATCCGCTTCTGGTTTTTTTGTTGTTGTTGTTTCTTTTTTTGGTGGTTCTTGGACTTTCTGATTATAACTTTCAGATCCTATCTAAAAATCCTTTGAGGCATATGTCTCAAAATAATTATAAATATTGGGGAGATGTTTCTGCTGTGAATGAAATATTTTTTCTATGATGTTTCCTTCTAAACTGGGAAAATTTTATTAATTTAATTGTGTCATGCCTCTTTAATAAGTTTCCATTTTCTTTTTTAAAATTGCTTGAGATTTTTAGGTATTTTATCAGAACTTTAGCAAAAAGGTATTTTCCTCTTGCATTCCAATATTTTAGCTCTTTGGCTATAATACCATTTGCTATAATCTTCAAGTCAGAAATTACAAATGAGGTTAGTGGCATTTCTGCTCTAACTCCTAATGTACTCATTTGATTTATTGAATAATAACATCCGTATGGTTAAAATAAAAGTTTCTTGTAATCCGTCTTTTTTTCCACCTGTCTCTAATCTGTCTAGTTCCTACCCTTTTCTCAAAGAACCATGTGGTCTCTTCCACAGATCATCAAATTTCAATATAGAAGCAAGTTCTTGGTATAGATGTACATATTCACATAGGCGTGTGTGTGTCTCTTTACACACACACACACACACACCACATAAATTCACTGTGTGCCTACAATCTTAATTTTATTTGAATTGGTTTGGGTGTTTTGCTATTGAGTGCTTGCTTTTCTTCTTTATTCCAAAAATGTTTAACTTTCTATTATTTTCCATAGTTTTTACTAAAGTGACTGCTGAGTTTTACCTAATGCTTTTTCAGCTTCTATTGATATAATCATGAATTTTTTCTTCTTAATTCATTGATATATTGGATTATGTTGATTCCTAAAAGTGAACCACTTGTATTTCTGTAATGAGTTATGCTACAGGACAGGGTAAGGGGCACCCCCAAGGACCCCCATAACTGCCTGATCTCAGTAGGCTCTGCTATTTGCTGCCTTGAGAAAAAACATACTCCAGTGCATAAGGCCCTTAATGGAAAGGAACTTTTATACAATTAGTGTGCAAGAGAAGGGAAAGAGAGTAAATAAAATAGTTTCCATATAAAACACCCAAAATTACCCATCTCCTCATGGGTAAACCAAACAGGGTTGGTCCAAAACAGGACAACTGAGACCCAAACGCCTGCCACTAGTCTAAGGCACCTTGGGTGGGCCGGTAGGAAAGGGGCAGAAGGGGCCAGGCAAGTCTGTGATGAAAAGAACAAGATCAAAATCACGATAAAGACTGCGTTGTTAACCTCTCAAGTGTCTCACCTCATCTGCTTAAGTGTTCCCTGGTACAAGTCCAAGGCCAGGAAGCAAGCTCAGCTTCTTCACAGGTCTCTGCTCCATGTGCCTCTCCTTCGAGTCTTCTTGCTTGCTCCCTTCCTTTCTCCACTCTCCAGATTCTCCTCCTGTGCTCAGCTCCACCTTCTTTGCGTGGTTCAGGGAACCTAGAGCCTCCCTGGGGACCACTGTTACCGATATAGTAATAAATTATTTTTACATGTTCGTAGATTATTGTCTAATTTTATTTTTTTATTTAGAATTTTTACATTTAACTTTTAAGTGGAATTGGTTTGTTTTATATATTTTCTTTATTGGATTTAGTATTGAGTTGCTATGACTTAATAAAATGAATTGGAGCATTGTGTTTTCCTGTAGTTTAATATTGTTAGAATTATAATTCTTTAAAGGTTGAGTTTGCTAAGAATGAGAACCCACTTGTTCTTGATGTCTTTCTCCATAGTAGATTTTTAATTATCTTTAATTTATGGTATGTGGTTTTCTAGTCTAGATTACATTTCTCTTGGTTCAATTTTGATATTTCCTACTTTCTGGGAAATCATTGTTTTCCTTTAGGTTTGCAAATGAACTGCCATGAAATTATGTTTGTCTTAGCTTTGTTTTCTTAATTCTTCCCATATTTTTTGTTGTATTTCTTTTTTGATTTTGAATTTTGTTGGTTTTCTCTTTTATCCACTCTTAGAGTTTGTGGGTGGTTATTTGATCTTTCAAAGAGCTAGCTTTTTAACTTATTTGTGCTTTCTATAACTACTTTGTATTAATTTCAATAGTAATATTGAATTAGCAGTATCTTAGTTCCTTCTTCCTAGTTTATGTATCTTTTCAAATTTTTTATGGAGTCTCACCCCCCTGTCTTTTAAAAATGTCAAGACTATGACACCATAAATTTACTTCTAGTGATTTGAGAAGTTAGAGTGAAGCACATTTTAACTGAATTTGAACAAGAGTGAAATGTGTGTATTCACTTATAATCAGTTTTGTGGCTTTGTATTGCTGTTTGTCTGGGAACACAATCAGCAACATGTTCAGATTTCCTTTATATGTTGTATCTATTTTTTAAGGATAGTTATTTCTTCAGTTAGCAAGAAAATGAACTACAACAGGAAGTTCATTAAAGCTACAATTTAGGGTATGCAAATGTGAAGGGTTTCTAATTTTACTCTGTTCATTTCGCATATATCATTAGTCACCGTTGGACACTTTGGTCTTGCTTAATATATAATCCAGTGCTGAGTGTGTATTTGAATGTGAGAGTTTTTGACATCAACATTTTAAACTTTTGTCTAATTTATAATCTTAACTTTGAGTTAATGGAGATAGTTGCCTCTTCAGATTATGGTTTGAAACTGATAATAAGTTCAGTCAGTAAAACATGATCTTTAGCTCCTAACCCATGAATAATAGATCTCATTTTTGTGCAGCTCTATGTCTGAATTGAAAGGGGTCAAAGTGTCTGAATGGTGAATAACACAGTTGAATGCTAATCTGAAGACAGAAGTTACTAGACTTACTCCATTATTAAGTCACATTGTGCTCAGTAATCTGAAGGCATCATGGATGTTCATGTCTTTTTTAAATGGGTAGTAATAGCACCTGCTACTTGATAGTGTATGAAGTGCTTCATCACCACTGTTTTTAAGTGTTTTAACTTCTTCAGTAGCTCTTTGAAGTAATTATCTGTTATCCCTGTTTTAAAGATGTTGAAACTGAGACTTAGAGAAATTGTCACTCAGATATGGCTAGCAGTAAAATAAATAATATACTTGGAATCAGACACCAGAATTTGCCCACGGTTAAGACCTTTACCTACAACATGCTGCGGTACGTTTTTGTTTATAAGATTCTGTGTGAACATACTGCACAACTGCTACTGGCGTGTGTCTGTTCCAGCACATGTGTAAGTCTGTTTGCCTGGGTGGCATCTAAAAGCAGATTAAACATCAGGGGTCGGACTTCCCTAATTTTTCTAAATGAGTAGTATTGAAAGCAGTTTTATTGAAAGTAGTTTTTTTTTTCTATTCTGCTTCAAACCAGTGTTTTATTTTAAAACTATAAAATAATTATTAAGAGCATGATGAGCTGGTGTTTGCTGTGAATATCCTCAAGTTGTATAGATAAAAGTTGCATTCAACTCTTGATTAACAAGTATATCTGATTCTTGTCTTTGTTCTGCAGAATGGTGAGTAACGTCGAGCATCTCTGGGAAGACTTTTGATTCACCGCGTGTGAAGTATGCTCAGTTCCTTTCCAGTGGTGTAAGTGTCCAGTTCATCGCTTAAGTTTTATCTTCTCAATTGTAATGAAGTTATAAAAATAATTGTTATTATGATCCATATTTCACAGAAGACTTTTGTAGAGTTGAAAGAGTTTTCATTGTCCTGTGATAAGGAATAAATTTTCAAATCTATCAACTTTTCCTTTACCGTTGTGTTTTCAATTTTAAAGTCTGCCATTACTTTTCAGTGGAACATAAGATTACTTACTATTTTAAACTGCTCAGTAGCCAGAAACTTGTGAAATACAGTTAGCTGTTGAAGAGAGCCAGTGTTAGAGTCCTTGTGACAGACAGAACATTGGGCACAAGTTACCATGATACTGACTTTTGTATGCAAACTCTAGCACCTTCTCCCTTTCCCTTTCCCTTCTGGGGATAATTATGTAGTTAAACCTATTAGCTAATGTAGTTGCTAGCCTCTCTTTGGAGTCAGGCAAACAAATTGAGATGGTGGTATTATGTTGAGAGATTCTTTTTTGTGTGCTAGGATATGAACTGTAACCACTAGTCCATATTAAATAGGCCTCTGAATAAAAGTATTCCGGGAATTTCAGATATTAGAGAAGATAAAGTATCTATTAGCTCATTAAGTGCATCTTTAGAGTCTAATGTGGAGTGCCTTTAGCATAAGTATTTTCTAAAATTTGGTGCAGTCTACATTTTGATTAAATTCCTTCCGTTTTGGTTGACAGTTCTGTAATTCAGTAAGTAGACATTAAGATAGGTTATCCTTATTATGTAGATTTTTCATTAAATCTTTTTCTTCTCTCATTGACGATTAAATATCAAAAAGTCTTTGGAATAGACCCAAAAGATGTAAACTGTAGCATGAGTTCCTGTTAAGTAAATACGTCCTTGGGAAGTTAAAAGGGACTACGTCTTTGGGCCTTAGTTTCCTCTTTTTACTGTTTGCCACTACCCATTACAATGTAAGCCTGAAGAGGCCAGAAGTTGTTTGCCTGGTTTCTTCCTTACTGCATCCTTTGTGTCTGGCACATGGTTGAATGAATTACTTTTTGTCTAAATGATCTCATGTTCTTTGATTCCAGATCTAATATATATTTCCTTCTATAAACTTGCGTGTTTATACTTGGATTTTCCCCCCAAACATACATAAGGTGGCTCCAATAAAAAATCTCAATTGGTGATAATTTAAAAATACCTATTAAAGTGTGACTGGAACATTGAAAGGTAACCCTTGAAATGTAACCCTAGGTTTTTCAGTATTTTTATTATGAAAAGGACATTTTTATAATGTTATCTATAATCATAGCCTCCATTCTTATGCTTCAGTGCTCCTCTTGCTTTGAGTTATAGATGCATTTTACCTCACTGTTGAGCTCAGTCTCCAGTAAATCTTCACTTTCTTTCTTTCTTACTCTTTGTCATTTTCTTACTTTAAGGCTGCCACTTCTTTATGATAATAGTAATGTGCCATAAATAGTAAAAAGGTCCTAAGTGCATCTTTTGCTGATGAATGTAATTATTGACTCTAGAATGTATTAAATTATGCGGTAAATACCATGTATGCAAAGCGCAACTAATTTATGACTAGGCCATATTTTGCCTAGTCATTCTAGATAAAATAAAGACAGCAGAGTCAGCTAAAATGTTTTTGTTGTTGTTGTTATCTAGTAAAACCTTATTGTTAATGCTTTACAAGTAAGGTAATGATGCCATTTTGCACATGTAATTTCAAAAATAATCATTTCTCAAAGCTTTAAGCCTTTAATACACATTTATAGAATTTAGTTTAAGGATGCTGTGGACCTTATGCCTTTATCCAAGAAGGGATTAGCTACATATTCCAAGAATGGATAGAATTGATTGTGAAGTAGGTTTTCTATTATGGTCTGATTGATAGTATGGTCTTCTGGAACATCAGTTTATGAACTGAGCCATAATTCCTGAATCTAATTGTTCTTTTATGCTTTAAACATTGTCTGTGTTATTGCAATGCTGAAATTCTTTTCACATCATTTTCAATTATTGTTGGCCTGAGTCTGCATTCAGATTAGTAATTTAAAGTGAAAGATGTTCCTTATCCTGTGCCCAGTCCTTAATTTTCTTATGCTATATAAGAAAATTAATTCAGTTCCTACCTGGTATCTTTTTCTGTTATGAAAGCACTATATCATGGACTTAGATGACATCTCTGTAGGTCATTTATTTCTATGATTTCATGATGTTCCGCTTAAACTAGGTAAATTTTAAGAAATAAAGTTTGGAGATGGCAGAATATATACCTTTGTTTAAGTTAATGTACATTGCAATGTTATTCTTTTTTTTTTTAAAGATTTATTTATTTATGCATACAAGCACTGGGGTACAGGCCAGAGATGTGGGGGTTGAGAGGATTCACCAGAGACAGAGCGGGGAGCAGAACAGGCAGATCAACAGAAGTACACTGCTGAGGGGAGCAACGGGCACAGCAGGAGAAGTCTGCTGCGCCATGTGGGTCCCCTCCCCGGCCGGCGGCAGGGATCGAACTCATGCTGCAGTGGCTGCGGTTTGCTTCATAGTGCGTTGCTTAACCCACTGCGCCACCAAGGAGGCCCGCAATATTATTCTTGATATCCAAAAAAGCCTCTAATATTGGCATTTCTTAGCAGGATAATATACCTTCGGGGCCAGGCTGTTTTTTGATCCTGCTCATTATGCCCTTATCATTTCACCCTGCAATCGGACATGTTTTTACTTTAAGTGTATCTTTGCTATGTCTTCTATAGGCTCCCGCAAACTGGTTTCTTCCATATGGTGAGAAAGGTACCAGACTAGCATCTCCCTGCTGCTGTGGAGCAGTTACAGTAGCGGTTCATTTTTCCACTAGTCTGCCTGAGGATCGTAAGAGAGCAAGACTTTGCCTCCTCGTATGTGTGCCCTCTCGAACAGGAGATGCAGTGCAGGAGCAGCAGCCCACCAGCCGGTGTGTGCAAGTGCCAGGCCTGCTAGGCAGACCCCTTAATAGTGCCTTCTGTTAACCTCCTTTCATGACTGTTGGAATAAAAGGCTCAGTGACTCTGAAGCCACAGAAAGTATCAGATTGGTTCAGATAAGATGGAATCTTCAGTTCTCTTAGTTCTGAGTCAAGCTCTGGGATGGGTATTTTTCAGTGATGGGTAAAATTAGTATAATTTAGTTTTATGCTGATATCACAGAGTGCTGTTACATGTGGTGAAGTTAGAGGAGTTACATTCAGATCACAATTCTGTTCTGATAAAAACAAGATGGGAAATGCCATGACTGATTATATCTCCACATACACAATTGTGTGTCTCCATAAAATTAGAATAGTTTTGCACACTCATGGCTAAAGCTAGGTCAATTTTTGAAGTATTTGGAGAGCATGAAGATAGAAGTTAGCAGTGGAAAGATCTATACCATTTTCAGGTAAGAAAGAATGATGTGTAAACCTTAAATCATAAATTAAGGAGGTAAATTATTTGAATTGCTAAAGAGATTTGGCAACTACTTTAAAAAGAGCTTCCGAGGACTAAGGATTAATGTATGACTGAGCATTGGATAGAGAAGACAGAGGGCTGAGGGCTGAAGCAAACAAAAGTGTTAAATGTCCCATAAGCCATTGGGGAAATGTCCACACAGCTTTTTCAACAAACCTTTCCGGTAAGGACAGTATGCCTACTGAGCATCACCGTGTGTACTTGGAAAGCGTTGACACGTGAATCATGTAACAGCAGAGACCATGGGTGGTGACCAGCACTGTGTAGCATTTTAATAACAGATCATTTGTGCTAAGGAAGGTGTACTGTATTCTTTTAATTGGTCACTAGAAAACTTAAATGAGCTAATTTACTTTAAAAGTTTTCTCTCCAACCAGGTTGGTATTTGGGAGGAGGGGGTTGGGTGCTAACAAGAAAATTAGTACAGTTGTAATAACCAAAGCATTTAGAATAACTGATAGTAGAAAACAGCCCAAGTTTCTAAAATGAAACATAAACCTTTAATATATTCCTATAATGAAATACTACCCAGCAGTAAAAGAACTGCTGATACAACATCATAGCTGAATATGAAAACTTTTTATACCGAGTGAAGGAAACCCTGTAGAAAAGAACACGTAGAAATTCCAATTATGTAGGTCTATAGAATACAGAACATGCATTTAGAGCACTTCTGTGGTGGGGGAAAAAAAAATCTGAATGGTAGTTACTTCTGAGGGGAAGGCATTCTAACTTATTTCAACTTTTCTTTGTGTTGAAAATATTTTGTTATAAATTGTTGGTAGAAAAACTAGGCAATCAGAAAAGGATGTAATAGTCATGAAAACAGGACTTAAGGATAATTTGTCACAAATGAATATTGGAAAAAAGCAGATGAGTATAGTTGTAAGGCAGGTATTATGGCCCATGGGCACAAATCACCTGAAACATGTTATTTTGTTTGATGTATGTATGTGCTTACATGTTTTTATTTTGTATTTTAATTAGCCTGTTTTTAAGCGTGAGAGTTTTCACATAAAAATTCTAGGTTTTTTGCTTGCTTGTTTTTAAAAGCATGTAAAAGACAAAACTATTTATGGAAAAGAGTAGATAATCCGGAAGTAGATACAGATTTCTGTTGAATATTGAGTAAGGTCAAGGTGGCATTTCAGATCACTGTAGAAGAATAATATGACACAATTAAGCATATTGGACAACCAGCTATCCATTCAGGAAAAAACAAAATTCATATCCTTCACACCATTGAGTTAATAGAAATTCAAAAGGAGCAAGGATTTTAAAATGTAAAAGCTATTCGTAGGACCCCCTAGTCCATCAGTAGAGGGATGCTATCTAAGTGTTTTTAACTGGAGAGTTAAGAGCACAGCACAACCTGCACCTCTGGGCTCTGATTCTGGCAAATCCTGCTGTGTCGAAAAGAGCAGAGATATTTGCTTTGGGTATCAGTAAGATCTAGAGTTAAATCTTTTTTCTTAATCAGATTTTTTGCAAGGTGTAAAGCAACTCTGAGCCTTAGTGCTCTCAACAATTAATCAGAGTAATTTTTCTTTTTAAATCTACCACAGAGAGTTGCTGTAAGGATTAGTGGGATTACGTTATATAAAATGCTTGCCCAGTGGCTGCTGAGAAGCAGATGTTCAATACATTTTTAGTAGAGAGGCTGAAAAAACAATGAGATCTCCAACAGCTTAGGGGGGTTGGCCAGAGCAGATGTTTACCTGTGAAAGATGAGAAAATTCCTTGACGTTTATTTCTATAAGCAAAAACTTACTGAGAACCTGCTTCCTCTCATGTATCCTATTTAGAACTTGATCTATAAAAATAGAAATTGAAGAAATCACCACTTAAAAATCTTAAATAGGAAGCCCAGGTTTTTATGAGAAAAGACTAAAGTAAGTATTTGACAGCTTACTGAAACTTAATATTGTTCGTGATTCTGAGACGTTTTCTGGCATTCTACACGTGACACAGAGAGAATTTTTTCAGAAAAATGAATAGTTCAGTTTGACTATAACAGTGAAAGGTCCATTTCTTGGGATCACTGTCACGAGAATGCATTACAGAGATGAAATCTTACGAGATTGCCGAGTGTGGCGAAATGGTGCTTGAGAAGGCTTTTATGTACCTCTCTTTTCCATTTAGATATTTTATTGATTATTAGTATTTGCCTGGTAAAATTTAGAGTGCCTAGGTCAGTCTTGTTACTATTTAGTGAAACAAGAAAATACAAATTATATTTTCAGCAACTTTCCATTCATACTGAAAATGTGGAATAACAAATTTGAGATGGAAAAATCACTTGTGAATAATTGCCTAGCGTAGGCTTGAAACTGTATAATTTGGATCATAACTGAAAGTTTGGTTTAGATATTTAGAAAATGTGAATTGTATTCTGTGTGAAACTGGGCTAATGTCCATCCTAATTAACTCAATATCTTAACCAGTTCCTTTGCCATACTCGAGTATAGTTATCAATATAATGAAATAATGTCTTAATTTTAGTAAGAAAGTTAATGTAGAAATACTGTCTATTCTGCTGAGCATGCTCTACAGTGTTCTTTGTAGATACTGTAAATAAAGAACTTTAAACTTATTTTATTTTTCAGTTTGCTGGAAACCATGTCTCACTATACAGATGAACCCAGATTTACCATAGAGCAGATAGATTTGCTGCAGCGCCTGCGGCGTACTGGGATGACTAAACATGAAATCCTCCATGCCTTGGAAACTTTGGACCGTCTTGATCAAGAGCATAGTGACAAGTTTGGAAGAAGATCCAGCTATGGAGGAAGCTCCTTTGGAAACAGTACCAACAATGTTCCAGCCTCTTCCTCGACAGCTACAGCTGCCACACAGACCCAGCATTCAGGAATGTCCCCATCACCTAGCAACAGTTATGATACCTCCCCACAGCCTTGCACTACCAATCAAAATGGGAGGGAGAATAACGAGCGATTGTCCATATCCAATGGAAAGATGTCACCAACTCGCTACCACGTAAACAGCATGGGTCAGAGGTCATACAGTTTTGAAGCTTCAGAAGAGGACCTAGATGTAGATGATAAAGTGGAGGAATTAATGAGGTTAGTTTATTTGTTTATTCTAAGTCCCCCAAAATGTCTGTGGTCTCAGGGTTGGTGTTTTTTTTTTTTTAATAATCTATATTTCAGCTGCTTACCTATAAGAACTGTGATTCCTACCACCTTTTGATGATAGAAGAAAAATATTTCAAATTTTTTGCTTTTAATTCAAATTTTCTTTTCTCTACTTAAGCCCTTTCATTTTGCTCCTTGATAAGCCTTTTCTGTTCTCCGTTTATCAAAGCAAAGGTTAAATTCTTCTTATGGTTCTAATTGCTAATTCTGAATTGCTAATAGATACATTCTAATCTTTTCTAAAAGATGATTTTATCATGATAAAGAATATGTACTTTTAAATTTTTCCCTCCAACATAACTACCAAGAAAATTATTTAGAACACCTACTATATAAAAAGTAGTATTCTTAGGAAGAACAATAGACATGGTTTCTACTCCTAAGAAGCTAAAGTTCCAATTTTAGCAGTAAGTTTTGTGGGGGGTGGGGGGAGTGGGGGGGTAGATAGATGGATGTTATCTAATACCAGATAAGCATAGGCACTTCACATCTTAAGTACTGAGAGGTGGAGAAGTTAGTTTTCAACATAGACAGTCAGGAAGGCATCACCCAGGACCTGGGGTTGTTGTTTCTTTAAAATCTAGAATTGTCTTTGGCACATGGCATGAGCTTAATATGTTATATGAATGAATGAACTTTAACTAAATCTTAAAGACTAACCTCTGTTTGAAACATAGGACTTTTATTTTAAATTAAGGGAATGGTAGAAGGTAGAAATGCAAGGCGTGATTAATTTTATAAAAATCACAGATGGACTAGATTGTGGTATTAAGAGTAGTATTTTAGGAGACACAGATTTTGGAAGACTTGAGCTCAGTACAAATCATTCCTCTTTGATTTGGTTGAAATTAAGGAATTTTTACAGTCTATAAGAATAGAGATAATAAAAATATGGCTTCTAGTAGATTATCACTGCTGTCGTGTGGAGGAGAGCCTGTAGGTAAGTTACAGAGGAAAATGAAGTAGGCATAGTAGGAGTTTGTCAGAAATAAAATTGAAGCCTGTGATTATAATTTACAGTTCCTCCTAAAGATGTAACTTGAAGATAGTATATGGTGACTTTATATTGTCATGTGGAAGATCTGTAGTTCCACAATGGTGAAAGTTCTTTTAAACAAACTGGCAAAAAGCATTTAAACAAAATGCTTTTAAATAAGCATTTAAACAAAATGCTTTTAAATAAGCATTTAAAACCTAAAAATCTAAGGCCTTTTACTTGTTAAAAGTAGCTGTGCAAAATTCAAATGTTCATTTTCAGTTATATATCAATATAGATAAAAAGAAATTACATATTTATAAAGTTACATATATATGTACATACATACATTTACCAAGATTAGAATGAAGAACCATTGGGCAAATTAAAGTTTGCCTCAGTCTTTGAGATATAACAAGAATAGTTGTTAATTATCCTGAATAGAAGATATCAACAATAAATAAAATTTATTAAACTATTTGTTAAGATACTAGCCTGATTTTTGTTGTTGCTTTCATTATTAATCAATTTTAACAAGTTGCTAACAGTTAATTCCCAAATGTGTATTAGGCTAAACAGGAATTTCAGGGCAATTTTTTTTTAAACAAAAATCTTTAGAAAATGGGCCAGGGTCTAAAACTTCACTATATGGGTCTAAAAACTAAACTATTAAAGTCTAAATTGGCATAGCGCTGCAGCTCAACGGTATCCTTAAAATAAACAGACAACCTATTTAGCAACAAGTTGTAGTTGTAATTGTATCATTAAATACATACACTCTATACATGGTTATGAGCATTTAATTTTCGTAGTGAAACTTGTTGCATCGCTAGGGCACGCACATCTCCCTTTTCTCTGCTTCGTTTTTAGAGCTGCTCCTTTTGTTTACTCATCTCGGAGTCTCTTTGGACCTTCTGACTCTCTATGGGCCTCTGCCATTGTACTCTCATCCACACCTCCACTCCTCCTTTGTGTCCACTTCTTATTTTTTCACATTTACAGATAATAACCATTCCTAAATTGGAGGGAGGAGTTTATCGCATGACTGTTCTCGCTTTTAATCATTTCAGCCATACTCTGGGGTAGAGCAGAGAAATTGAGCTTTACAAAAATTAAATACTTGACCCAAGCATATTTAATTATTAAGTGGCAGAACCTGAATTCTAATCTGTCTCAGTTGGCAGTTGTGTCTGATATTTGTTATTTCTATAAATTAAAATTTCATGTTTATAGATTTCTGTAGGTTTTAGGAACAGTGGTTAATGTGACTCAAGACAAAGTATAGGTGCCTTAATGGGCTTCCTCTGCCTCTCGATGATGTTTGCACATCAAGTCAATCACTGAATGTTAGAGAAATTTTTGAGAAGTGGCTCTCTCTGAATTTCCTTTGCCCATGTACTTATCACTCCACATTATGGTGATTGTATAGCGGGTTGGGTTGGTCTGTATAGTAGATAATTTCCCCTTGTATTCTTATATCCCCACATCCCCAACCTCCAAAGCACTGAAACTTAAGGCATATTTATCAAACTTATAGACCACTGAGTTAATAAACTTCTTATAACCTTAAGGTACATAAAGAATTTTTCTTAGAACTTGATTAAGTTATAACTGCACAGCTGATCAACTTACTAAGAAAGACTCAGAGTGAAAGTAGTTGCTACTTTTTCCGTTTTGGAATTATTATTAATCAAGGTAAAAAAATGGAAAAAAAATTAATAATTTATTAACAACTGTTGAATATACCATTGTAGGAAGGGTTAAAGCTAAGAGCTAAAACAAGACCATGGTAATACTTTTAAAATGCATCTGTTAATAGATACTTGTAGATAATATATTTGTCTGTTAATATAATGGCATATAGCTGTTAAAAGTATATCTTGTTTCTGTCATGCATTATAAAATAACAGTTGAAGTGAGGCTTAGCAGAATTCATAAACAATACCGTACATGAAAGATACTAACTTCCCATCTGCTAAATTTTATGAGCGTGTTAGTATTTTAAACAAGGTTATAAAAATTTTGTCCAAGTTGGTTTTCTGTAGGCTTGCCAGTAGGGTATTTACTCGTGTAGGTAGGGTGTTTTGTTCGAAAGGTGATAATGTTTAATTGTTCATTAAACTGAGTAGCTTTTCTCTTAAAGTTTTACATGTCTATGGGTGGAAATTAAAGGGGGCAGGTTGTTACTCAAAATGAAAGAAGTTGTATGTGCTATATTTTTCTATCTGATAGAATCTTCTTAGTAGGTATCACTCCATCTCTGGAAATCTTTATGTTAAATGACTACCTGTAAGGTTCCTAAAGAATATGTATATCAACTAAGAAATAGGGACGGTCACAAAGCATACATCTTTTAAACATGCAGTCTTTAATGCCCTTCGTTCCAGAACATGAAACATTGTCATTTAGAACTAGCGTAAATAACTTTTTCCTTTTGATTTGGGTAGCTTAAATATATTTGCAAATAGGAATTAGAGCTCATATAAATTATCTAGATCAAGTATTCCATTTTGTGACCTTTTATCTTCAAGTATGGATTTATTCATTCAGAGAACAAATTAAACTCTATTATATGCAACCCCCATGATGAGTAAGACACAATCACTGTGCTGAAGGACTTTACAGGCTAGTAGGAGAGATAAGACCAGATCAGAAACAACTCACATAGAATAGTATGTACTTTATTAGCATGTGAGTAGTATAATTGAAATATTAAAGCTAGTTATTAAAAGAAAAGCACTTTTAGCTTTGAAGATCAGGGAAACTTCTCAATAGAAGACAATTAAAATGTGTCTTTAAAAAGGGTGATTCCATAAACATCACAGTAATTCATCCAAATGTTAATTAAGAAAAGTCATTTGGAAAATAATAGAAAGTTTAGGGAGTTATAAAATGAATAGCAATGGAGAGTAAAAACGAAGAATTTTATCCTCCAATGGAAATCACTCAGGTAAGATGAATCCAGCACAACTGTGTTTTTGGAAAAGGTAGCAGGAGGAAATGACACTGACTTCAAGCCATTAACTATAAATAGTATATGGTAGTTTTAGCTTGGAAGTAAACTCTGGCTTCAAAAAAGATCAGCCTGTACTTTAATTCCATAGGACTTGAGAAGGAAACCATAAGGAGTGTGAGATTTTGATTAGAAAAAGGAGGGAAAGAGATTCATTCTCTTTAAATAAGATATCAAATTTCAGATGCAGAGAGGAAGGAGTAGAAAATGATGAAAAAATTAGATTTGGTATCATGGAAGAGTCTTCACTAAGAAACTCGTGATTCGCAGGGCCAGTGTGAGCAGGAGGAGAAGCAGATGTTCAAAGGGTGAATGAGGAGAGGATGGGGAGGAATATGTGAAGTTTAAAGAACAGAACCAACTCACTGGAATGGAATTCTCTGAATTATATAAGAGAATTGGACACAGTAAACCTTCAATGTTACTGTTTTAATAAAACCAACCTAGTGATGTCACTGCTGTGCCAGTCGACCTTCCAGAAGTCTCCCCAAGGTGCCGTGAACCACCAGTAGAGATGTGTGCTTTAGTCTCAGTCATCGCATGCCACTTGTTTCTTTTCCTGGGGTTCCTTCTCCGGTTTTATAAAGTAATCACCACGGTTCGTGTAGTGTTGTTATAGTTTCAAAATTGTTGGCATTGGGTAGTTTTTTACTTTATATGCCTATGTATACAATCTTAAACTTCATTTAAGTTTAATTTCAGTGTTTGGAGAAAAAATTTAAAAGTCTTATGATGGGGATATTAATATTCTCATTTTCCCTCTTGATGAAACCAGCATCAGTTTTATTTTGAAGGGCTTGCCCAAATGCACCCTGATCTTTCAGGTCTTAGGTTTTTCTTTACCTTGTAAAGGTACCTGGTAAATCAGTTGAATGAAGAATTTTTTTATTTTTAAAAAGCTCATCGTTAGTACTGAGAAACAGTACTGAAAGCATCTGAAAATACAGTAACTAATTTTGGGGGTGCCGTCTTTCTTGCTGAAGTCCTGAATGCTATTATACCACAAAGTTGTGAATAATTCACAAACTATATAAGCCCTACTGGGATAACTGAGTATTATCACCTCTGTATGATTTAGTGTCTACTCTAGGTGAATTTGGCATAAAATAAATTGATTTAAAGTCCAATTTAAATCAGTAGGCAAGAGAATCCCATTTAATCATTTTCCCCTACAAAAGCACACTTTACTTAACCTTAATAAATATTTTCTTAAACTCAGTTTTCATTTTTCTAGAGGAACATTCTGTATGTTGAAATGCAGTTCTTTAAATTTTTTCAGATTAATTTTGTAGTTATATCTGAAGCCAAATGATTTGGTTTTACTCACATAAGCCAATTTAAATGATTACTGCCTAAGTTACCTCATCAACTATTGATGGCTATTTGAGGCCTATTTGGTCTACAATACCTGTATTTTACTCAGCACTTTGATATTACATAAACAGAGCATTTTGGAAGGAATCTAGCCAGTATACCAGAATCTGGATCAATAGGAGAAATTTTCCATGTTAGATTACACAGCTGACTCTTAACTTCCTGTAGGATTTCCAACTAGTAGATCAAGAATATACTGTAGAGCTCCTGATTGCAAACTGTCCCTCTGTCACTTCCCTGCTCTTTTCCAGAAGTCCTAAAAGAAAGCATGCATGGACTCCATCGACAGAATGTGTAGCTCTCCTTAAATGAAGACCATAGTATCTGCTCTACGTTCAATCACCACCTGATTTTTTTTGGGGGGAGCGAGGATGTTTTTGTTAAGTGTAATACATAGAGAGATCTGAACTTACGACGTTTGTGGTTCATTCACAAAATGGTTTGTAGAGATACACAGTCCCTTTTCGCAGATGTGGATGCTAGGTTGACTTTGTCTATGAAGGGCTAGATGGTAAACATTTTTATATTTTTGTGGCCAGGAGGAAAAATTGAGAATATAATACAGATACTTACATACATGAGAGAAAAGAAATGGTTGTAAATTTTTGACAGAAATTTAATGTAAAATAATAGTAATTGAATACCATTTTTGAAAGTCTAATAAGCATGGAATTTGATAGTTGGGGGAGGGGATAGTAGTTTGCTTAATGTTCAAAGGTAAACATACCCTGTCATCAAATTGATTGCAAATTTTCATCTCTGAAGACCAACCATATAACCTCGCAGTCTGCATAAAGACAGGCGGCAGGCTAGGTGTAGCCCATGGACTGTAGTGTACCCCTTTGCAGTTTTCTGTATCACCTTTGAGTTTGAACAGAAATTACTGCTGTTTTTATGTAATTCTTTTGAACTTGTTTTCAGCAAGAATGCTCAGTTTTAAGGATTTAAGTGTGATTTTTATCTAGGTATTCTGTGTGTTGTGGTGGAGAAACAAGTGTTGCCATTCACTGTCGTGATAGCAAATGTCTGGTCCTTTGAGAAGTCATTGAATTTTTAAAAGAGTAAAGATTTAGTCAGAAAAAATTGTATCTAAAATTTGTAATCTAATGACACCAAGTATAGCTTAGTATCTGTATATTACCTGGAAATTAATAAGTATATTTTATCAAAATTTTATATTCAACCCATCCCAGTTAGAAATTATTGTTAATGAGCAAAAAAAAAAAAAAAAAAGTTGAAGGGCAAAGCCCATCTTAAAATGGCTAATATTTCACAGTTGTGAGAAAGATGGTGACTCCTAGTCCTTTTAGAAGGGTTTTAAAATAAGCTGAACATTATTTACGCAGCTACATAGTTAACATGTGAACCCACAGCCTACAACCTACACGATTTTTATTGTTGTTGTTGCTTTTTGTTTTTCTAGGGTTTCTGTCTGTGTAAGATATATTCATTCCCCAGTAATGAAACTTTGTATATACCATATGGCAGCCTTGTTCCTAATGTGACTTATACACAGCATGTAATAAACCATTCTCTGGTATGAGACTTCTATCTCCTGTGGCAGTCACTAAAGCGTCTGTCTGATGATGTGATGTTTTAGGACCTGAATATTTGGTGTTTCTGGTTTGTTTTAATTTCATATTTTCACACGAGCTTGGTCTGTTTCCCTTTATTTTTGTGTCCTTTCTTTCTGTACTTTCCCCACCTCTCTGCTTCACCTTTCTTAGCAAAGTTGAGGATTTCTACCTTCAACATACATTGTTGGTCTTGTCTTCTGTTTTTGTTAGGAGGGACAGCAGTGTGATAAAAGAGGAAATCAAAGCCTTTCTTGCCAATCGGAGGATTTCCCAAGCAGTTGTTGCACAGGTAACAGGTAAGAGCCAAAGAGCCCTTTATTCTGGAATCATGTCTAGTCTCCGCCTTCTGGTGCAGATGTTGAATATTGCTCGCATTTCTGCACTGCAGTGCAGATCTGTCAACTTGGGCATAATAATGTATGCCTGTGATTTAAAACCCATTGTCTCCCATATCATGGAACTTCGCCAATGATTTTTTTTTTCACTTGTGCTAGTAAATTTTATAGCATTGGTAATAAGCACAAAATTCCCTATTTTATGGCTAAAAAAAGGGTTTCTCTGGTTTTTTTAAAATTGTGACAGAACGTATGACACATGTATATCCAACTGCTACCTACAGTTCATATTGTTAAAAGCTTTGCAGTCCTCCAGATCTAATCCCTGCTTTTATTAAAAAATGATTCATGGGAGTAAAGGTAGTTGTATTTTTTTAACCACTTTTCTGTATGTGAAAACTTTCCTCCAACCATTACTGAGAAGATAAGTCACCATTGTCTTCTCTTTGTTCTTTATATCACACCCCCATTTCCCACCACAGCCCCATCCTGAGTATGTGGTCATGTGTGTCATTCTCAAATCAGATTGCATTTTCTGTGAAGTTCTTGGGGGGGGTAGCATGTCTTTGTTAGCATGCAGCCTTCCCTTCTTTTGGCTATCGGTGATTAATAAGACCTTAATAAAATTGACTATGCCTTAGTTATAAGAGGAACCTACATTTTTGTAGGTGATGAATTATGCATTGTATGTTGATAGATATGAGAGTTGACTTGTTTCCCCCTTTCTTTTTAACATGCCACTAACAGCTGTGTGGCTGCAGTCTTTTTAACCTCCGAGCCTCAATTTTTTACCTCTATAGTGAAATAGATTTGATTTTCACAGTAACCTTCCAATTTTAAGATTGTATTTCTGTCCTCTGGATATTGATTTATATTTAGCCTAATTTACCTAAAAGGCTGTTATTGACCATTAACTTGGTTAAAAATGAAACTTGAGCTTTCAGAAGTGTTAAATTTCAATCCAAGAATCTAAGGTCTGCCAATACTAGTGTGCTTGCATGCATGTGTGTGTACATACATGAATGCTGTGTGTGATATTACACGTAATTTTGTTTTTATGTGATCACTGTATAACGTACAAGTTTCAAGTATGCTTTGTTGAGAATCACAATAATTTTTTTTAATAAATGACAGTAAATCATTGATTGTACCTAGGATGTCTTATTCCCTCAACTTCTGTCTATCAAGATTATATCAGTTATTCTCATCCTGACTTTTGCCCATAGAAATCCCTCTTTTTTTCTGAGGTTATTTACATGATAGTCTTATTTTGTTATGTGTCTAGAGTAATGTTCTTTAAAAGCCACCATCTTTCTTACACATCTTCAAAGAGTCCATCATTGTACGTACTCTGAAGAGTCTTTGTTTATCTAGATGCCTTGAAGTGCTAACTTGTAGGCTGATGGGAATATTAGTGACAGTAATACAAGCAATACCTTTGAAAATTCATCTGGTATGACTTTTTCCAGTTTTGTTCCTTCTCCAGAAATAATTACCTATTTGCTCAACAAATGTTGCATGAGTTTCTGCCCTTAAGGAACTTGCATTTTTCTTTTTATCTACTTCAATTATTTACATGAGGCAAGGGAATGAGGGTGATTTATAACCAGATGGGTTCATTGTCCTATTGGTTAACTTACTGAATTTATGTATTCTCATGTGTTACTATGCTACATTTTCACCCAGTCCATTCAGTCATCAAGCCAAACTCAGGGACAAAGCTTTTTATTGCAGGAAAAGATCCAGCTGGAGAATAATGAGTTAGGGGGAACCATATAAAGCCTGGCCCTCATAGCTGGCCCACCTGGATAGAGCAGCCTGAGTAAAGAAGACTCTAGCACGCAAGCCTGCACACTCAGATTCCTGGATCAGCACATAGACACACCTTGTCTCTCAGCAGATTTCTCTAGCGCAGCTTAGTAGGACATGTGCATGATAGATTCTGCCCCAAAAGAAAGTTAAGGATGTGGTGTTCCAGAATCTCATCCTATAATGGAGTCTTTTAAAGTCACTTAAGTTCAACTCTCAGGTGTGAAATAATGAAAAAATCAACCTTGAGATAAAAATGTGAACAGTGGTGCATAACAAAAGAAAATGCTAAATTAAAAAATGTAGTGAGGTGCAAAATTATGACACATGTGCTTGTTCCAGAAACAAATACAGAGGGTTCTTTTTATAGATTCAGAGGATTTCTATAATAAGATAAACAAGAAGTTCATGGGTGGGGCCTGTATAAATAATATCCTACTGATACGAAAAATGACAGTATAAACAGGATATAATAACAGTGCCTGCTGAATTTCCCAGCGTGTTATTTGTAGCTTCTTTCTCAGAGTCACAGCTGCTCCCACCAAGGGTCGATTTTTACCTCTGTAAGAGGTCGAGCAAGATTCTAAATTCTCCCTAACAGTGGTGGAATGGAGAGACATTTTCTTAGGCTATTTAAGAGTTCTTAAAACATGATTTTCTTAATAAACAAACTCAGGAATAACAATCAGGAGGGCAGAATAAATGAATAAATGGGCAGAGTATGAATGAGTGGTTATTACTCAAAGAAATAATGGTCACTGGATTTATGTCCTCTTAAAAAAATTAGCATGTCTAAATTTTAAGAAATTTATCACAATTTTGTGTTCTTGAATGACAGTAGTGGGAAGGGAAAGCCATCATTGAACTTTAGAATATCAAGGTTCTAGTCTGTCATTAAAGAGCCTGTTGTGACCCAGGGCAAGTCGCATAGTTTCTCTGAACCTCAGTTTCCGTGTTTATAAGACGAGGGGCTTTAAACAACAAGCGTTTATATCGGATACTCGTATTTTCTCACTTTGGAAATGACTAAATTAAACATTGACGTGAAAGATATTTTCTAAGTATCTTTTTTGGTTGTCAGATTTGATTCTGTTTTTAAACCAGTGTTTTTAACAGGTGTGCATGTTCCCGTGCCCAGTGATTCTCCTCCCCCAACTATAAGAGAAGCTTTGAACTAGGTTTGGAAATGTCTGTCTACTCATTTCACTTCTCTTTTTTGAAGTATATCTTTTAAGTGAAGGATAAAAACACTGCATACTCAGTTTCACTGCTATCTTTTTCTTTACTAAAATGGGTATATATTGGTTCTCCCCATCATAGAACTTTAGATCAGATCTTAAAGGCCAAGTGAATTGTCAGTATATCTTAAAAAAAACAAAACTATTTCTAGGGCCAGTTTAGGTTCCGCTAAACCTTTAGGAGCTGCTGGCACTGATATTTCTACAGCCTCCCTAGTTTTACCTCCCCCAGAATGTTGTTATATAGTATCTGACCTTTTCACATCTGCTCCTTTCACCTGGTCTTACGCATTGAAGGCTCCTGAATGTCTTTTCACAGTTGGACAGTTCATTTCTTTTTAGAGCTGAATAATATTCCATGATCTGGATGTACTGGTTTATCCATTTACTTACTGAAGAACGTCTTGATTGCTTCTAATTATAATTATGGTAATTATAAATAACTAGAATTTATATATATATATATTAGAAAAGAATTGTTGGCAGGGCACAAATCACAGGTTATGGAACTGCTTATTATGATCCAGCCAGATAAAATTGTCTCACTAAGTTTTCTCCCTCATTTAGCAAAATTTTATCAGTTCCTACCTATCTCATGAATTTTATTGGTTTTATCTAGATCTCTGATTTGAAACCTTCTCTTTCTCTCTACATGTGAGCTCTCTGTCTTCAAATTTAAAAGGTTTAGAGTTTTTGTTTTGTTAGGAGGCAATTTCTTTTTAAATTGTCAAGTGAACATCAGCTGCCAACATTACAAATGTTTTTGCAGAGCATGTTTTTAAGATTTTCTTTGGTCCTACTGCTTCTGGAGATTAAAAACATATGTACTGCGATTCCCAGAATTCTTACTTTAGATTTCATCCTTGATACAGTCTTATGAACACAGCACCTTTTTCTCTTGCACAGAAAAAAACTCAGTCTCTATATCCAGGAAACTACACCCTCTCAGTCTTGAGATAACTAAATTAAAAATTGGAGTGAAAATTTCAGAGGATGCTTTTTGTTGTTAGTATTTGCTACCGTTTTCAGATTCTTTGTCCTGTCATGCCTTTTCTCACCCTAACTGCAACGTAAAGGGGTACGCGTTTTGGTAAAAGTTATGAAGATTAATTTCAAGTATCAAAATTTTCCTTCCTATATTTAAGGAAAAACTACATTTTAACAATTTCATTCTATGGAAATCTTTGGCAAAAAATGACTTTAAGAGGTTAGGCAGGGATGTGGGTTTTTTTTTCCCTCCAGTGACTTCCGTTCTTGTTTCTCCACATTTATTATTTCCTAAGATTGTGGAGATAAATCTGTATTTTGATCTGTAATATTTTTCCAGCAGTTTTATGAAACATTTCTTACCTAATGGAACTTAATTTTCCTTATATTAAAGAAAAAACCTGATGGGGATAAATGACAGAAAGAAGTAACAGCCTCATAAGAAAGTCAGAAGGTATCTGTGCCTGATAAGTTGCAAAATACACATTTCAACTGTAGTTCTTGTGAGTCATCAGGAAATATTATAACTTCCTGCAGAAGAAGGCTGTGCAGTAAATAAGTATCATTTTTTGGTAAGCTGTAGTTAAATTTTTTTATATATCATGCTATTACGCTGTTAACTTTTGAAGTTTACTCCAAGATAAATCTTAAAAGATGTGACAGCAGTTGTTATAAATAATTGTTTTGTCAAGAAAGAGTATACGATTTAATAAGTAGTGTTATTAAACCTGGGTAAGGAACTAAAGCCTGAACTGACCAAGCTTTGGGGCCTTGATATCTGAGAGACGTAGAAAGTTTTGAAGTTGTTCAAATCATTGAAATTAATAAGACCTTTAGATAAGTTTTTGATATCAGTATATGTCAACTGCAGCTAAATTTGACAATATTTAAATAAATAGAAAACGAACTTGAGGTACACAGGGTAAATGTAAAGTTTTTCTTTGTTTTTAATCATGTTATTGAGATAAAACTTCCTTGAGTTATACAAATTGATGTACTGGTATAACCGTTACTAAAATCAATCTCTAGAATTTCTTGTTGCCATTTCAACAAGTTTCTCCCGAATTACTTCTCCCCATCAGAGTTTGTGATAAACCAGAGATTTGCATTCTTTCATTATGGCTTTGCCTTTTCTAGAATGTCATGTGACTGGAAACACAATACATACTTTCTTGTGTTTTCTTGCAGTTAGCATGACACTGTGAGATTCATTAATGTTGTTACATGTACCAGTAGTTTAGAACTGTCGAATTTGGATGACTGTTCCATTGAATGGGCATAACAACATTTGCTTATCCCCTAATCAGTTGATGGCTATTTGGCATTGACTCCAGGTTTGGGCTATTTTGAATTAAATGCCTGCAACATAGTTGTATGAACACGCACATTTTATTTCTCATACCTGGGGTGGTGCGATTATTGTTAAGTATGTGTTTAACTACTTAAGAAACTGACAAACAGTTTCTAAAGTGGGTGCTTATTTTGCATTCCAGCCAACAACATAGGAGATTTTAGGTTGCTTTGCGTTCTCATTAGCACTTGATTATCTGTGTTCCTCTTGATAAATTTTTTTAATCCTCCCCGTCCCCTCATCTAGAACCTTTTTTAATAACCAGGCAGGGCGGGGATTATTTTTGTTGCCATCACTGGCCCCTCATCCTCTGGTGCACTCAAACTTTCTGCCATTGGAACGCAGGTGGAGCGTGGTATGGTTGTGTGGGGTACCTGGGCCTTGTGGAAATGACGGTGTACCTGCACCACTTGGCCCTTTTGAGGACCAGATTGCAGGACAATGTGATAGCCTTTGGAGTATCCCAGGGCCACCTGGTCAAAGGTGAGAAAGGTGAGGTGTTGCCCCCGCCATGAGGGTGAGGCTGCAGACAGGCTCCTCACCCGCAGTCACACACCTTCAGTTCGGGTACGTACGTGCGTCAGGCATTACAGTCCTACGACCATGGCGGTCCTGCCTTCCTGGCCAGGGGCTTCATCTGGATCAGGTGGGCTGAGGCAGCCAGCTGGTTCAGCTCACGAACAACCTTCTCAGTCTGCTTGGTTGAAGGGGGCACTGCTCTGTCTGGCCAGAAAGCTTGACCAAACATTTAGGGTTCATGCTTTTTGTGTCCTAAGAAAGTTTGTCTGAATGAAATCTCGAAAATTTTCTCGTAAGTTTTCTTCTGGAGGTTTTGTAGCTTCAGCTTTTTCATTTAAATCTGTGAGCCATTTCAAGTAAATTTTTGTTGATATGTGATGTGTTTGTTTATTTGCTTTCCAATTATTGATGGATTCTTTGTTGGAAAATTACTCTTTCCTCATTCAGTTACATTGGCATCTTTTGTCAAAGATCAATTGAATATGTGTGTTGTAGCCATATATTTCTAGTCAGGTTCTACAAAAAAATCATTTTTTATTGAAATTGGGATTGTGTTGAATATATAGATCAAGCTAGCACTAAGAATAGATCAGTCTAGCTTAGGAACATATTGAGTGTTCCTATCCATGAACTTAGTATATTTCTATTTTGTTTAAACCTGTATTTTAATGTGTGTAGTTTTCAGTGTACATGTCTTGCACATATTTTCTTAAAATCATCTCTTAACTACTTTATATTTTTGGTAGATTATATATGTACTATCTCTGGGTTTAATTTCTAGTTGTTTGTTTCTTGTGTATTAGAACAAAAGATTTTGGTATATTCAGTTATCTTGCTAGCTTTTTTTTTTTTTTTTTTTTTTGGTAAATTCTTAGTATTTTCTACATAGATTATCATGTTATTTGCCCTTCTGTTTTCTAGTTTCTGAGAGCTCTTGTCATTAATAGATGTTGTACTTTGTCAGATGCCTTTTCTGCACCTGTGGTGATGACTACAGGTTTTTTTTTATACTCTTGTTAAAATGGTGAATTGCATTGAATAATTTCAAATGTTAAACCAACCTTGCATTCCAAGTAAAACAGTATGTCGTAGTCATTATATATTATCCTTTTTGTTTAGTTTGATTCAGTCTGCTGATATTTTGCTTAGGATTGTTGCAGTTTTGTTCATGAGGGGTATTATTTTGGGTTTGTTTTGTTCTGTTTAGTTTTGTCATCATAATAATGTGGTATCATAAGATGAATGGGAAGTTTTCCTTTCTCTTGTATTTCTATAATAAGCTTAGAATAGTATTTCTCCCTTAAATATATTTAAGTTTGTGCTTTTATTGTAATGAATATCTTACATTTGATCATGACTTATTATCTAGTTATAGTATCCTATCACAGACTAGACTATGCAATAATAGAGATTATTGGGTCCTTAATTTTTTTTCTCTTGCTGTTCACCTAAAACAGCAGGGTTATAAATCACAAATGAGGTTGACAGTGTTTTGGATACAGAAATAGCCCTTTTTATTCCCTTGTATACTTGAGTAAAGAGTATAGTTTTCACTCACTTGGGTGTGAAGTTTTGTTTCCTGTAATATTTTGAAGCATGATGAATGACCTATCTCTAAATTTCTTCTCAAGAAGATCAGTGAACAACATCTTGGTTTGGAAAGCATTGATTTTAATTTATGTGTCCAATATAAACATTGCCCTAGATTTGCCATTGTGCTTGATGAGAAACATAAAAAAGGATTTTTATAAGCATTCCTAATGTGACCTTTATATAATGTTTTGAGACATTTTAAGAATTAAAATATGCTATTTCTCCTTTGACAGTTTTAAACATGAAAATTGTCCTTTGTACCCAAACTCTTTCATTGCTAATTTTTTTTTGCTGAATATTTTTAATTTATTATCAGTTTATCCTGCCTTTTCAAGTATATAAAATGTTTATTTTATGTTAAGGTAATTATTGTGCATAATATTTAATAAGAGCACTATCTATTAAATCTTGTTGAATATGCTTTTTTAAGTCTTTAGCTCACCATATCACTGCGTTAAATAAATAACTACAGGACAGAAGAATGGCCATCTAAGTGAGTTGTAGACAGCCAGTGGCTCTTTTTTTTTAAAGCTTTACTTGTTTATGCATACAAGAACTGAGGTACAGACCAATGTCACTGGAGTGGGGACCAAAAGAGGCAGATAGGCTGAAAATCAGAGCAGAGGGCAGGACAGGAGAAGTATGCTGTGCCATGTGGGTCTGCTCCCTTGCCGGGATGGAACTCTTGCTGCAGTGACTGTGGAAGCCCCACATTGCAATGCTCAATCCCTTGCAACACCATGACACCCATATGTCATGTTTTAATGCATTTTCTACAGTTATCTATCGGTGGTGTGATATTTATTACTTTAAACCATGTATCAAAAAAGTTAAAATAGTATTTATCTAGATATATGTTAAACAGTTCTCATGAACTTCAGTGTTAAATCTGTGCTAATCTAAATTGTCTTTCACATTTAGCATAGTTTTGTGGGGTTTTTTTGAGGTTTTCCTTTATCTTTTATTTTTTTCCTTTATGTATATTTGACGTAAATTGTGGTCCCTATTTCATACCACCATTTCACCAGTGTACCATCACCTCAGTCCCTTGTGCTCTTTCTGCCCTCATTCCATTCCCCCCACCCCACCCCATCACACAAAGTGTTTCTGATTTGTCCTTGTCTTTGTTTTTTTCATTGTTACTGTTCTTTTCCTTGGTCCCTCATTGGGTTCCCTTCTATTCCTCCTAGGAGTGAAACCATCCGGTATTTTTCTTTTGCCTTCTGACTTATTTTAAGTGGCTCTGTTTTTTACTACTTTGCACTTTTTTAGATAAAACTCTGTTTTGGGATGTTTTTATTTTTAGCAGTAATTTATTTTAACACTTCAGAAGTGCTAGATCTGCCGTGCTAACTGTTTTATGTATTTGAGAGGCAGGTGTTAATTTCTTCAGTTACAGACTAGAAAACTGAGGCTAAAAGAGATGCAGTCACTTGCTCGTGGTTACAGAACTAATTGCTGCTTGTCTTAATGCAAAACCAATGTTCTTAACATAGCAGTTCAGTACTTAATGGCAGTATAGTGCAGTGGTTGAGCAGGACTTTGCAGGTAGACTCCCTTGGGGGGAAAATGTGATTTCCATCACTTAACTGCTTTTATGTAACTTTGGACATGTTACTGAACATCCTAAGCCTCAGTTTCTTCTTTTGGAAAATGAGAATAACAATAATAATAATAATAATACCCACCTAATAGGGATGGATCTTGAGTAGATTAAATGAATGAATTTACCTATAGTTATATAAATGCCATAGAAGTTTTTCTGTTAATATCATTATTAAGAATTCTGCTTCATGTTCAATCAGCAGTAATTTTCCACTCACTTTTCTCCAAATTAGCTTTTCTACTCTAAACTTCCTGAGATTAGATATGTTAACTGTAATGTGTCTTAGCCTTGGACCACTTGATAATAAACTTAAACATGTATAAAGTTTTAAATTAGGAAATATTTTCATGGGGTTCAGACTTCAGAAGTCACAAGGTGTTGGGTGCTAAATCTCCCTCCGGTCTCTGTCCATCAACCAGAGTCCCCCTTCCCAGAAGAGACTCACATTATTCGTTTCTGTAGAAATATTTCATGCATTTATAAGCAAATAGGTGTGTCCATAGATCTTTTCTCCATTTTTGTCAGATAGGTGGTGTGCTATATATTTTGCACCATACTTTTTAAGCTTGGAAACTGACCCATATCAGTACATAAGAATATTTTTATTGGCTTTAGGGGGGAACTTTTATTCTTTTGTCAGCACATGCTGCATCTTGTATTCACCATTATTGTAGATCTGAAAAAAGTGACTTATGAACACCCTCCTTGCATTGATGTCCAAATCAGTTGTAGCCATCGGTACTTTAACCATTGTGCTATATCTTTGCCAATAATTGGTATATTGTTAATTCTTTTATGCTTTGCCAATGCCAACATTGCAATCTTAAACATATTTCCCATATTACTAGTTAGGTTAAACATTGTTTCATATTTATTGGCCATTTATATTTACTTTCTGTGAATTGCCTGTTTAAGTGTGTCACCTACCTGTTAGATGAGTGCCTTCCTCTGTTTATTTTTGTCAAGGTTGTTTTTTTTAAGTTGCAACTCATGATGTTTTAATGCATGTACACATTTTGTTATCACTGTTCTTAAAAAGTGCTGCATATCCCATCTTCAAATAATACCATTTTCAACCAGCTCTGCTCTTTAGTAATTCAGTAATCACTTGAAGCCATTGTTGAAGCCATTGTTTTACCCCATACATAGACAGGCATTAACTGCATACTTGTTTAATAAATTAAATAATGAGATAAAGATTTAGGTAAGACTCAGTATGGTGATAATTATTCTAAAAACTGCACACACTCTTTTGTAGGTGTGCAGGTTTTTAAGTTTGCATATGCTTTTTTGACCATATAATTCATCTTTAGGAGTGGGTCTTATAGATTTATGTATTGTATTTATTTTATAACAAATGGCTATAAGTATTCTAAGTGTCCATCAATAGGAGACTGGTTAGATAATTTATAAATATATTTTTAAGTGCCAATTTTTAATATACCATGTCACAGGCTCAGCAATAATGGGTGCTGACTAGATTCAGGTTTTACCAGTTCGTTCTATGTTCTTTGCTGCTGATCAAAATCACAACAGGATTTTACTGTTTTAATGTGATTTACAGTTCATCTGTAAGAACACTTGCATGAGAAGAAGACTTTTTTTTTTTTTTTTTTTTTAAAGAACAGAGGAAAGAGTTTGAACAAATTTACCCTGGCGGATGTTAATGTCTACTATATGGGTAGAAGAAGTCACTAGGTTGCCAGGTTGATAGTGAATCTTGCTCAGTAGTAAGTCCTTGTATATGGGGAAACTTAACTGAAATTAAGGAAATATTTCAGTCTTTAGGAATGGTGTTTTTCTATGGGTTATTTATTGAAAAAAAAAAAAATAGACACACTATCACTCCAGAAAGAAATGTTAGTTTCTATGTGAAATAAAATTATACTGTTAGAAGTGTAACTATGTTAGAAGAAAATATTGAATAGGAAAGCTTTTCCTCAGCAGTGCATATAAACCCAAAAGATAAAGTTGGATTGGTTAATTGTATGAAAATTGTAAGCCTGTGTCCTAACAAGATTCAGACTGAAAGAATTCACAGTATTTTTAGAGTATAGGATTGGTACCTATGATATATCATAAAAGCTATAACAAACTAATATGAAAATAACAAATAACCCACTAGAACAATTTGCAAAAAAATTAGTATGTAACTTAAAGAAGATGAAATATGTTTTTGTAAACATACAAAAAAACATTTGTAGCTTCTGGAAAATTGAATAAGAACAATCAGTTGCAAGTTTACAGGGGTTTTGTTTTTGTTTTCGTCAGTGAGGTCAGCAAACTTTACGACATTAAAGAATAGTGCTGGGTAAGATAGCAGAATAAGAGTATTCCTCCACTTTGTCCATCATAATCCAGTGAAATAATGAAATGATAGAAGAAAAACTCTCTTCAATGAAACAACAGCTTGAACCTTACAACACAAACTAAAGTAAGATTTGGTCACTGACACACCCACCTCCATCCTGCAGTGGAAATAGCATCCACTGAAAGTGTCTTAGTTATAAATGGGTGGTCCATGACCTTTGGCTTCAGGGTAACTGCCCTAGAGGGAGAGGCATCAGGAATGCAGGAATATTGCTGTCTAGATACAGTTCAACACAGACATCCCATACCTACCCTACAAGTGTTTATTCCTTAGTCCCTCATCTCCTGAAAACACTAATTTGCATTCTCTCTGTATATATTTACTTACAGAGAACTATTTGGACATTTCATTAAATGCACTCATTTAATGCACCAGATTTTTGTGTCTGTCTTCCTTAGTGTAACTCAGTATTCATCCGTGTTACACATTTATCGCTACTTAATTTCTTTTAAGAACTGAAAGATACACCATTATATTAACACATTTTATTAATCTGTTCATCAGTTTATGGACATTTGAATCACTTCCACTACTTGGCTGTTGTGCATAATGCTGCTACATACATTTGTGTGCAAGTTTTGTGTAGAAAGATTCTCTTGAGTGATGCCTAGGAATAGAATTGTGAAGCATATGGTAATTTGTTAATTTTTGAGAAACTGCCAAATTCTTTTCCATCTTATAAACCCACTACAAAAGTCTGAGGGTTCCGTGGGCCTCCCTGGTGGCACAGGGATTAAAATGTCAGTGTTGTCAAGCTGTCACCAGCCATAGTGGCATGAGTTTCATTCCTGGCCAGGGAGCTGACCTACGTGGCGCAGCAGACCTCTCTTGTCTCCCTCCCCCCCTCAGCAGTGTATTTTAGTAGATCTTTCTATTCTGCTCCCTACTTTGTCTCTGCGGGATCCTCTCACCACCCCCAACACCTCTAGTTTGTGTATGCATAAATAAGTAAAATAAATCTTTAAAAAAAAAGTCCAAGGGTTCCAGTTTGTTCACACTCTTCACTAATATTTGTTATTCTTCATGTTTTTAATTATAGCCGTCCCAGTGGTTGTGAAGTGGTGTCTTGTCAATTTGACTTATATTTCCTTAGTAACTAATGATGTTCAATACCATGAGTTCAGTATTAGCAAAACCATGTGGTTTTAGCCATTTGTATATCTTCTTAGAGAAATGTCTACTCAAATACTTTGCCCACCTTTTTTCACTTAAAGTTTTATAAAATTATTGAATGTACTTGAGAGTAAACTGATTGAAAGTATTCCCATATATTACACAGACTTAACAATTCCCAGGATTTTCTCACGTTTTCGCTATCACTTTTGTCTAAGGTACATATTCATGTGGATTACTTCAGATTTTCTGTATACAGCAGGTCCGCAATAATGCCATGTCACTCAACATCATATTGTTGTAACAATACTGAGAAAAAAAATTCCCAATTACTGTTGAATGACAAGGTGTTATTTGAGGTCCAACTTCTGTTATATCTCATTTGGTCTAACAGCACAGTTTCCAAGAACTAATCCATGATATTCAGTAGTGATTTACTGTACAAAATCATGTCATCTGCTACTACTTCCTTTCCAGTTTGGGTGGCTTTATTTCTTGTCTTACTGTCCTGGCTAGAACCTTCACTACTATGCTGAACATCCTTATGCTGTTCTTGATCTTGACATTAAAGCACTCTCTGTCTTTTATAGCTTTTTTTGGTAGCTATCCATTATCAAGGTAAGGAAATTCATTTCTATACCTAGCTGGTTGAGTGTTTTATATCATGAAACGGTTTATGATTTTGATTTTGTCAAATGCTGTTTTTGTGTCTTAAAATTTCATGGGTTTTGTTATTTATTAATATTGTGTATTACATTGATTGGTTTTCATATGTTGATTGAACCTTGCTTTCCTGAGAAGAATCCCACTTGCTCATAAGGTGTCGTTCTTTACATACGCTGTTGGATTCAGACTGCTAGTGTTTAGTTGAGGATTTTTGTGTCTGTTTTCATAAGGGAGGTTGATTGTTTTGTGCCATTTGTCTATCAGTGTAATACTGGTTTCAAAGCATGAGTTGGGTAATGTTTTTTCCTTTTTACACTTGATAGAACTTAGCAAGCCATCTGAGTTTTCTTGTGGAAAGATTTTCGACTAATTGAATATACTGACTTGCCAAAGAACTATTCAGATTTTTCAGTTGCTTCTTGAGTCAAGTTCAATAGTTCATTCATCTGGGTTATATAATTTGGTGGTACACGATGGTTCAGAGTAGTAGGTCAAAGGATTAGAATTCTTTTTATTTCTCTGGGGTCAGTGATAATGTCTTCTCTCATAGTCCAGGTTTTAGTACTTTGAGTGCTCTCTTATATTATTCAGTCAACCTATCTTAAAGTTTCTCAATTTTATTGACCTATTCAAGGAACCAAATTTTAATTTAGTAGATTTTTCTCTATTTCATTGTTCTGTTTCCTATTTCAGTATTTTTCTCTATATTATTTCCTTCCTACTGCTTTCCTTGGGTTTTTTAGATTGCTCTTCTTTTTCTAATAATATTTATTATTTCTTTTTCTAATATATATTTTTTTTAAATAGGAGGCTACCTTTAAGTACCTTTAAGGTACTGATTTGAGATCTTTTTTTCTTTTGTAATAGAGTCACTCGCAGTGATAAATTTCCCTTTAGGCACTTCCTTAATTTCATCTCTAAAGATTCTGATATTTTGTTTATTTAATCATCTCAAAGTGATTTCTAATTGCCCTTATAATTTCTTCTTTGATCCATTGATTGTATAATTTCCATATATATGTGAATTTTCCCTTTTTTTTTCTTTTTTTGCGTCTGTTAGTGATTTATAATTTCATTCTTGTTAAGTTGGAGACCATACTTTATCTAATTTCAGTCTTTTTAAAATCAGGACTTGTTTTATGGCCTTAGAGAATATATGGTCTGTCTTGGAGCATGTGCATACTTTTGAGAAGAATTTGTTTTCTGCTCTGTATAGTGGAATGTTATATAGATGTTTGTTAGGTCTAATTGGTTTGTAATGTTATCCAAGCCTTATTTTTCCTTATTAATCTTCATGTAGTTTTCTCTATTATTGAAAGATACTTGAAGTCTTCAAGTATCATTGTTTTCCTTATTAAGACCTTTTATTATTACAAAGTGTATTTTTGTCTCTCATAGCAAATTTTGTCTTGAAGTCTGATTTGTCTAATGATATTAGTCACTTGCGTTTTCATTGGTTATTTTTGCATGGTGTATCTTTTTCCATTCTTTAACTTCAGCCACTTGGAATCTTTGAATTAAAAATGTATCTGTAATAGACAGCATATAGTTGAATCATGTTTCTTGATCTATTCTCCTAATCTTTTATAGGAGTATTTAATCCATTTAAATTCAGTATAATTATGAAAAGGTAGGATTTGCATGTACCACTTTGTCATTTACTTACCATGTCTTTTTGTTGGTGTTGCATTGCTTGATTACTTCCTTATTTTGTGTTGTTAGGTATTTTCTAGTGTACCAGTTTAAATCCATGCCATTTCTTTTTCTGTTGTTTATTTTTTTGAGATATTAGCAGTGCTAGCTCTTGTTACTAGTAGCATTTTAAATTGTAATAATATAATTTGGATTAATACCAACTTAATTTCAATAGTTCGGAAAAACTGCTTTTATATGACTTCATTCCTTTCCCCTCCTCATATGAGTATGTGATTTGTTATAAGTAAAAGATATTTTTATATTGTTTTATATTTACCTGTGTTTTACTGGTTGCTTTATTTCTTTATGTGTATGATTAGTCCTTTTCATTTTAGTGAGAAGAACTCTCTTTAGTATTTCTTAGATCTGCTGGCATCAGAGTCTCTCCAGCTTTGTTTATCTGACAGTGTCTTAATGTCTCAGTGTCTCCTTCATTTTAAAAGGATCGTTTTTCTGGATATAGAATTCTTGGTTGACGCTTCAGTATTGACTCTTCTCCTTCCCAGTACTTACATTTATTTTTTCATACTATCTTCTGAATATGGTTTTTGATGAGAAATCAACTGTTTGTTTTATTGAGCACCCTTGTACATAATGACTTATTTTTGCTGTTTTCCTGGTCTTTGGTGATTAGCAGTTTATAACATTTTGGTATGGATCTATAGGTGTGTGACACTGTCGATACTCATAGATATGTAGGTTAATGTTTTTCATCAAATTTGGGAATTGCTCAGCCATTATTTTTCAAATATTATTTCTTCACTTTTCACTCTTCCTCCTGAACTTTCCTTATGTATATGTTGTAAACCTGATGGTGTCTCCATGTTTTTGAGTATCTAATTCTATTTTCTATGATTTCTCTTCTTCAAAACAGATCATCACAATTGATGTCTCCAAGGTTACTGATTATGCTTACTACCAGTTCACATCTAATATTAAGCCCCCTTATTATTTTCAGTTATTATACTTTTCAACTGCTGGAGTTGCTATTGGTTTTTTATCATAATCCACATCTCTTCATCAATATTCTGTTTGGTGGGGACATTTTCCTCATACTATTCTTTAGAAAAGTTTTCTTTCAGGCCTCCCTGGTGGCACAGTGGGTTAAGCAATGCCTATTAAGCAAACCACAGCCATTACAGCATGAGTTCAATCCCTGCTCCCAGCCAGGGAGTGGACCCACATGGCGCTGCAGACCTTTCCTGCCTTGTCCGTTGCTCCCCTCAGCAGTGTGTTTCAGTCAGTCTGCCTGTTCTGCTCCCCGCTCTCTCTCTCTGCTAGATCCTCTCACCGCCCACACCTCTGGCCTGTACCTCAGCTCTTGTATGTATAAATAACTAAATCTTAAGGAAAAAAAGGAAAGAAAAGTTTTCTTCCGTTTAAATACCTTTAAAATAGCTGATTTAAATCTTTGTCTAGTAAAGTCCAACATCTGAATGTCTTTAAAGACACTCCTGATTACCTGCTTCTTTTCTGTATTTTTTTGTATTTATGTATCATACTTTCTTATTTCTTTGCATGGTTTATTTGTTTCTTTAAACTAGACAATTTTTTTTAAAGATTTATTTATTTATGCATACAAGCACTTGGAGTACAGGCCAGAGATGGGGGTGGTGGTGAGAGGATTCACCAGAGACAGAGCAGGGAGCAGAACAGGCAGATCAACAGAAGTACACTGCTGAGGGGAGCAGCGGGCACAGCAGGAGCGGTCTGCCGCACCATGTGGGTCCCCTCCCTGGCCGGCAGCAGGGATCGAACTCGTGCTGCAGTGGCTGCTGTTTGCTTCATAGTGCATTGCTTAACCCACTGCGCCACCAGGGAGGCCCTAAACTGGACAATTTAAATAGTATATGAACACTTTAGAATTCATAGCCTACTGCATCCCTGGATTTGTTGTTGTTGACTTTCCTGAACTAATTCTGTAAAGTCATTATTCTTTCTGGTGTGTGGCACTTGAAGTCTCTTCCTTGTTAGCTTAATGATAAAATACTTGTTGGAATAGAGATTTCCGTAAGTGTCCAGAACCAGTAAGTTTCCAGCTTTTGCTGAGGAGCTCTGTTTGTGTGTATAGGAGCATGCCTTTAATACTTAAGCAGGCGGTTTGTAATTCTGCCATCACTTTCACTTTCTCTTTACTTCAGGCCTCAAGGTCACTGCCAGTTTTTGTCAGTGCTTTTATGATAGAGCAGCTTCTGCTTTCTGACTTTTCAGAGGTCCTTACTATGTTGGTCCTGCTGACATCATTCCAGTTTAGCAGATTTCAAGGGAAAGTCTAGACCCCCAATATTTCTTCTACAGAGTTTCCATAAAGAATAAATAGGTACAACACGTTTAAGGGCTGGGGAATACAGTGCCAGTAAACCTCTATTAATATAAACTGCTTGATAAAAAGTCTTCCCAACCAAAAATTAATTTGAAAATACAGATTTTTAGGTATGCACAAGGAAAGATCTTTTAAGGAACATGTAAATGTTCTCCATCTTGATTTGAGAGTAATGCTCTTTTCTTTATATAAAATTTTCCTTAATTAAAAACAGTAACAACAATGCAGAGCTTAGGAATGGGAAAATGTATTGTATATCCAAAATTATGAGTGAACAGTTATTTGGAATAATGAATCCAAAACATGATATAAATTTTGACTGTGCAAATCTTCCAAATATCAGGATAATGTGGCAAGAGAGGTGGGACTAAATAGTATATTTATGTATATTAGTATATATGTATTAGTATGTATTTATGTATATTAGTATGTCTTCACACAGAAAATTACATCAGACCGTAGCAACCTAAATCTTTATTATCTCACTCAGTTTCTATGGGTCAGGAATCCATACTTTGACAGGTTATTCTGGGTCAGGGTATCTCAAGAGGTGGTTGTGGTAGTCATGAGAATGAACTCAGGCCAAAGGACTTGTTTCCACGGGTATCCTGGTTCATTTGGCTCACTGCATGGCAGTCAGCTTCCCTCAGAGCCACCTGCCTGAGACACAGAGCAAGGTAGAAGCTGTAATGTCTCATGACCTAGTCTGAAACTACAGCCTTATCATTTCAGCCACGTTCTGTTGCTTTCACAGAACACCAGTCCTGAAGCAGTGTTGTTGGGGATTACAGGGGATCCTTAGGAGCCTCCCTGGTGCTCAGGGGGTTAAGTCTTAGCACTGTGAAGCTATGCACAGCCACTGCAGCCCAGTCAGGGAGGGGAGCCACAGGGCACAGCAGACCTCTCCTGTCTCGCCTGCCTGCTGCTTCCCTCAGAAATGTATTTCAGTCAGTCTGCCTGTTCTGCTCCCCACTCTGGTGAATCCGTTCACACCCCATACTTCTGACCTACACTCCAGCTCTTGTCTGCATAGAAATAAAAATTAAATAAATAAAAATAATACCTATAGGATCATCAGGCATTGTTTTGGAAACTGGCTAGCAGTCTGCTAATTTCTGTGTTCCTTCTTTTTTTAAAAACCAGGAACTATTAGATACTGTCCACAAATTAGAAAATAATGTTATTGTATCATCATATCCTTTGCTTTATTACATTTTTTAGGTGTTATTTCATTTTCCTTATAGAAACAATTACTGACCTTGAGTAGAGCTTGACTTTTCACCCATTTATTACTTTTTAAAATTTTCTTGTGTTAAAATCAAATTTAATGTTTTTACATTTTAGGTTTCTTTCTATAGTATGATCTCATTTAATAATTACCTTTTTCTCTTCTATGTCTACATGTGCTCTCATGTGCTTGTAGTCAGTATAATTTCTTCTTTTTCATATAAATTTAATGTAATTCTTTCTAAATGATAAGAATTTGGGTGGATTTTTAAAAATCAGCTTTCCACTTAATTTTACAGCTTTCATCTGAATAATTCTTTTTTATATTCATGTACTATATGTTTATAAAATGAAAGTTATTCTATTTTTTTAAGATTTTATTTATACATATAAGAAGCGGGGTACAGGCCAGAGGTGGGGGGGTGGTGAGAGGATTCACCAGAGACAGAGCGGGGAGCAGAACAGGCAGATCCACTGAAACACACTGCTGGGAGGAGCAGCGGGGAGACAGGAGAGGTCTGCTGCGCCATGTGGGTCCCCTCCCTGGCCGGGGTCGAACTCATACTGCAGTGGCCGCAGAAGCTCCACAGTGCGGTGCTCAACCCCTTGTGTCACCAGGGAGGCCCTGAAAGTCAGATATTCTAAATAAGTTTTATAATAGTAATGTTGAGAATTTAGGGAAACATTCTGATCACTATTAGAGTATAAAATTTCAAACAAACTGATAGTATCTAGCACAAACTGCAGTACCAGCAGAAGCTATGAGTCAAAAATTCCATTCCTCTAAATTGGCCCTAAAATACTTGTTCACATGCACAAATATATGCATATTCATTGCCTTGTAATATATAATAGGAGAACATTAACAACAACTGAAATGTCCCTTAGCAGGTAAAGGTTTAAATGGATTATGGTATATTTTGGTATAGAACACCATGCAAGATTTATATTACACGAGGAAGTTCTAATACATGATGTGAGATATATTAATTTGCTTTATCATGTTTAGAATAACTGCAAATGTGTGTTTTAAAAACTGGATGTAGAAATAGACGTGCTTATATAATAAATGCATAGGAAAGATTCATAGAAGGAATCATGCCAGGTAAACTGATGTATCTACTGCAGGGAATAAGAGACGAGTTGGGGATGACAGGACTTCTTTCCTCTGCACATTTGTGAATTATTTATATGGCGAATGATGTGTGTGTTTTAGATGTCACTCTGGTTGCGCTGTGCAGCGTGAGGTGTAGAGATGATTACAGTTCTCAAACAGAAATTGCTCCCAGCTTCACTGTACAGGCTATGAAATGGTCCTCGAATTAGAAAGGATTTGATCTTGCCAGTTTGTACTTGGTCAGTCGTAGATGACTTGTTCTTTTTTTTTTTTTTTAAAGATTTATTTATTTATGCATACAAGCACTGGGGTACAGGCCAAAGGTGTGGGGGCGGGTGAGAGGATTCACCACAGAGAGAAGGGAGCAGAACAGGCAGATCAACAGAAGTACACTGCTGAGGGGAGCAGTGGGCACAGCAGGAGAAGTCTGCTGCGCCATGTGGGTCCCCTCCCTGGCCGGCAGCAGGGATCGAACCCGTGCTGCAGTGGCTGCTGTTTGCTTCATAGAGCGTTGCTTAACCCACTGCGCCACCAGGGAGGCCCCGATGACTTGTTCTTTTAATCAAGGTAACTTCAGTTTTCCAGGCAAAAGAGACTGAGATTCCAAACTGCAAGAATGAGGACTAGAAGGAACATGGAAAGAGTTTTATGATGATAATGTAGTTGAATTTAGTAAACATGTGAGCGGGTAGAGTGGAAGATAGAACTGAGATGGGGGACATGGGAAGAACGGATTTCAGGGAAAAGGATAATGAACTCGGCTTACTATATTGAGGGACATTCTCATGGTGCTGTCTAGAGGATGGTTTGAAAGAACAGTTTGGTGCTGGAAATCATTATTTAGGTGCTGTTTTCAGACGTGGCTGTTGGTAATTGCGACGACCAAGGGCAGAGTGTCTAGAAAAAAGAGGCTTCAGTTGGAACTTGGGACGTGAATATGCCAGGAGCAGCAAGCGCTTCCTGAAGTGACCGACAGTGCAGTGCTGGGGAGTTGTGGCCTGCGTTCCTGAGGCAGATGGTGTGTCACTCCCCAGGAAACATCAGATTTAGGACTAGGGACTTTGACGAGAATGGTTGTGGTGGAGAGCCCTCTAGTGGAAGGGAGCTTGGTGTTTGAGGAAGGAGCCTTAACAGCTGAAGCTCGGAAAAGAATGTGAATGTCACTGGCAGAAAAGCTTTCTGATGCTTTGAATACAGTGTGATTACTTACTTCGAGGGACGAAATTAGAGGCTAGTTTAATCTGTCCATTTATGAAGGTTATATGTGATTTTCCCTTCTGCCCCATGAAAGAAAGAAGAGATTTTGAGGAACTAGAATTTATGGAGAATGCCTTCCATTTGTCCCTCAAAGTACCTAAACTAGCGGTACAGGGGGGCTGCTAGGGCTTTGGGCTCCAGCTCAGCTGGAGTTGCAAGGCTTGGGATAGCCAGAGGAGGAGGTAAAGCAGCGTGCCCTGTCAGCAAACTGGTAATTGAGAAAAATAATAATGTGTCATTTTCATATTTTTTTACAGTACCTCACCTGGAAAACTACCTGCCTTATTACTTTGTTTTCTGTGTTAACTATATGAAAACAGATCAGTCTATAAGGAAGACATTCTTAGCTTGTTTCTTCCTCACATAAAGGACTGAATTGGGGGTACTCTTCGTTTACTTTTCTCCTTTTATTTTTTTTTTAATAGTTATGGTGGAGCAATACATAAAATATATGTACACGTTGCATGCCTCAAAGAGTGGGGTTGGAGAGCAAAGCTGTAATTAACCATGCACCTCTCTGTTGTTTGACTTAATTATAACGTTTATAAGACAACCAATAAAGGCTATAGTATTTATAGGGAACAACTAAACATAAGATAAATTAATACATGTTTGTAGAAGGAAAAGAATATAAAATAAACAGTATTGGAAGAGTCTGCCACTCTGAATTTTATTTTATAAAAAAGAACATAATATAAAATAAATATATAGCTATACATATACTCACTAAACTGTATACTTTCTCATTTGTATGTGGGCCTCTTTCCATATTGATACATGTTCATTTGCTTTATTTTTTAAAACACTACATAATTTTGAAAACATTTTGGGGAAAAACTATTGCAGTATATCATAAAAACAAAAAGTACACAGCATAACGGCTTCTTTAGAGTGAAGACGTGCATGTAATCCCTTGCCTGGACCAAGATCAAGAACAGTGCCTGTCACCCCACACACCTTCTCATAGTACTGCCCAGCAATTGATTTCTCCCTCCCAGCCATAAGTAGCCACTGTTCAGGTTGCCATTGGCGTGGATGAGTTGTGTCTGTTATTTTCACGTTATATAAATTGAATCAGATAGTTGTATGTGACTTTTGTGTGTGTCTGACTTTTACTGACCAACATTACTTTGTGAGTAAATGCAACCACGTACTTGCATATAGCAGCCGTTACCCCTTTTCTGTTTGGTGTAATAATCTACAGTAGAATGCTTATGTGCCACAGTTTTCACATTCTCTTGTTGATGCATTACACCACCTGTCGAGTTGTTTCAGCCTGGGGTCTACCAGGGACAATGCGCAAAAGGCCTCCTTGTGTCTGTCGTTTGCACGTAGTTCTGTTGAGTCTGCGCGCACATCGGTGGGCTGGTTCCCAGGGAAGAAGCTGCTAGGTGATGTGGTCTGTGTGTACTCAGCTTCGGTGATCGTGCCCGTTGCTTCATATAGTACCCCCGAGTGTTCCATGTCCTTCCAGTACTGCGTGTTGGTGACTGTGTTTTGTTGTTTGTTTTTGAGGACTGTTTTAAAACATTGATTTAAAAAATCTACCTAGTGTTTTATTAAGTGAACATGCTATACTTAATCTCTTTGAATGGGCTTTGCCTTTCGCTGCCACTACAGTATAGCTGGAACTGGACTATTAGTAGTTAGTGGGCTCTATGTCTTCTTCTATGTGTGCTCTAACCATGTCAGAGAAAACTAATACTGAAAGTAATGAAACCGATACATTCCTTGTTTTCTTTTAGATAAATTTTTGTTAGAATTTTATTTATTTTTTTTGCATAGAAGAACTAAGGTGTAGGCTGGAGAGGGAGGGGCAGAGGATTGACTAGAGACAGAGCAGAAGAGGCAGATCCACTGAAACGCACTGCTGAGAGGAGTAGCAGACGAGACAGGAGACGTCTGCTGCGCCGTGTGGGTCCGCTCCCTGGCTGGGATTGAACTCAGGCTGTAGCCGTGATAGGCCACCAAGGAGGCCTTTTTCCTAACAGATTTTCCTTAAATTCCCTCTTGTTTTGAATAGTATGATACCGCTATGAATAATCTATATGAAATCATTTTGTTGATATGAAAATTGGTTCTGATTTCATAGTAAATGGTTATTTTCTTCACTTTTGTTTAAAAGTAGAGTTAAAAAATAGCATGTCAGAAACTAGACTTTTGTTGAAAGTATTGCTAAACAAAGGCAATTCAATTATCTAGAGTAATTTGCATTCTTTTAGAATACACAGACAGTGCTAGCTGCCAGCACCTGCATCCCATAGATCTTCAACCCATTGGAAAACTGCCGTGTGAATTACTTCAGAATGCAATCACTTAGGTTTTGGAAAATTTTGAATTTCATCCTTTTAAAAGTAAAAGGCTTTCCAGTCGGAATCTTGCTTCCCAGCCCAACTACCTTTCTTTCAGTACTCCCTCCATCTCCATAGGTTTTTAAAGTGTATGAAACTCTAGGGACTCAGTTTTAATGAGTTAAATTTGGTCCCAGACCTCCTCTTCCTTCTCATATTGGGTGTGGTTATGAAGCACGGTCTCCCCACTGTTCTTCACACAGGTGTCGGCGCGGGCAGAGCTCAGTCCTGCCCCGTTACTGCAGGTAACTCCTTGGAGGGTTTCAGTGTGTGACCTGCTCTAGTAGCCACAGGGCCTTAGGAAAGTGCCTTGTGGTGGGTGCATAGGATAGTTCATCATTCTTACTGTTCTTTGCTTTTGCTAATTGTATATTGAATTATTCGCCTTTCAAAAAACTATAATGACCAAAAGGAGCATGTGATTCTCATGCTAGTTTTAGACCTGCTTTTTTACTCATCCATGTTGTGACTCTTCATTTTCTAATTAATTGATGCCGTGAACTTCTGACTGATAGCTGAAAACCCCTGCTTTATACTCTGTTCCATTTTTGATAAGTCTGTGTTAGAAAAACATCTATCTCTTGAGATTTCTTGGAGTCATACTGCAGCATAACCCTAAAAGTTGTCCATTCTTAGTTATCTGTACTGATGGTAATGAGTCCAAAAGTGCATAAATGAATTAACAAATAATCCAGAGACCTTATTGAAGGCAATATTTTCAATAACCTCTCCTAAATCTCTAGATCAGTTTCAACAATAAGTAGCAAAATATACTGGGCGGATTGTTTTTCTTTTCAGTATATGTTAAACTTATTCTAAACCGGTAGCAGGATGGAGGTGTGGTGGTGGAAACACAACTTTAATCAAAATTTGACAAATAACAGTTACTTAGAAAACTCTTCGTTTAGCTCATATTCCTGGACCTGGTTCAGCTTAGAGACCACTGCCAAGTCTTGGCGAGTAGATCGCTGCTGAGATGGCCCAGCCAATGCAGTCAGTCTTCACAAAGCAATCTGATGCGAAGAGTTCGCTAAAGGTGCAGATTCCTTCCAGAAGAACACAGAAAGAAGCGCCCCGTCCCCTAGAAGCAACAGGAAGAACCCTCAGGAGCCTCCCTGTGATTTCAGTACCCCCAACAGTTATGTCTCTTTCCACACAGGTATCAGCCAGAGCCGGATCTCTCACTGGCTGTTGCAGCAGGGATCAGACCTGAGCGAACAGAAGAAAAGGGCATTTTATCGATGGTATCAACTTGAGAAGACAAACCCGGGTAAATATCATCTCCTTATTCTCACTGCATCTGAAACAAGACAAATGCATTTCATAACTGTGTTGCATCCATGTGCCGACTACCTTCACCAAGGTGGTTTCATGCTGTACTGTTAAAGAACACGCTTAGCTGTAAAACATAAACGCTGACGCTCACACTTTAGTTTAGTGTCGCATGTCAGCCAGTCGTGTTCACTGCTTCCTCCAAGGTGCTTCTTGTTTCCAGGTGTGTGCTCATTCTAAGTGTATTTTGAAAGAAAGGTTATACTTGTCAATGACTGGTTTTCCTGTCCTCAATTATAGGCACACATGTAAGATTCCACATTTTTTGTAAATCTTATTTTAGCCAGTAATATAAAGTTAATATTCTTACTTAGTTCATGTTCTGCCGTATCCAGTGAGCTCTGCTAATGATTTCTGTTTCTCAGTCTGTTTACCTGTGTGATGGATGTGTTTTTGGACTTCAGGGTCTAGCTTCCGATGACTTCCGGGAGCAGCAGTTGGTTGGAAGGTAGAATGGAAACTTAAGGAAGAGATCAGAACCCGTGTCTAGACCTGCCAGGAACTGGCAAGCTCTGCTGCAGGATGCCTGCGCAGAGGGGTCATGTGAAGCGACCCTTGTGAAGTCGTGTGGTGGACCGTCCCGGCCTACACGCTGCACGCAGGTGTCCGCGAGCCTGGCCTCAGACTGAGCCTTGCGACCCGCGCTGCCTTCTGCATGCCACAGCCCTAATGCTCGAGCTGCCAGGCCAAGGCACCGGTTAGAGCACTGCGTGTTGAAGATGCTTGCCTAATAATACCGTTGGCCCAGAGGGGAAATAAAAATGTTACAGAGACATATTTTTGTTGGGGGGGGGCAAGATATTTGTCTATAGATCTTAATCTCAGTCCTAACAGGACAAAACAGCAGAGCATCTCAACCTCTCTGCAATGGTTTTTTTAATCTACCCCACCTCCCATTTCTATTTTGAAGTGTTCATGACATACAGAAAAGCTGAAAACACAGTGAGCACCTGCTACTGTCTTACTAGAAACATGGTTAGCATTTTGCTTTCTCTATGTAAGATAAATGAATGAATAAAATTTCAAAGTTATGTATGTTAATGTTCCTTAACTTACTCCTCGGTAGTCCATGTATAAACTGGAAGTTAAGACAGAAGCAGGATTAGATTCAGGTTAGACATTTTTGGCAACAATACTTATAGATTATTTGAGGGAGGTATGTACTAATGGCTGCAATTTAGTCTGACATTTATCAAAATACAATGAATTGATGGATAGATAGGGAGATGCATAGATATATAAGGTAATTTTAATAAAATAGTAGGTGGTATAAATACGGAGTTTTACTATAACATTCTTTTATTGTTGCTATATGTTTGAAAATTTCCTCAATAAAACACTGGGACAATAGGTGTTCTTAGTATTGTTTATCCCATGTAATCACATTATGAAGCATTTAAAGTCAGCTTGTGATACTCTTCACATGCTAAGTTTGGTCATCTGTTACAGTGTCTTTGCAAATTGTAAATATATAAGGCATCACTTAGCCACTGGACGAACAGCCTTTCCCACAGCAACCTTTCACCGTGACCTTAGCACCCGCTGATGGTGTTTGCCTGAGTAGTTTAGTTTCTCCAGTGGGGACTGCAGAGTCGGTAGCTTCTTCTAGCGCTCCTTCACCATGTATTGACGATCTTGTAAGGAAAACTTAATTTTTAGATATTTTCCTAGTGATATCTGGATATACAAGCAGACTTCTCAAAACAATGGCTCTGTTGTTGCTGCCTTAGTTAAATGTTCTAAGGCAGCACGGTGCAGTAGAGCTACAGTGAGGGTGACAGGTATGATTTGTAATTTTCTAGTAACCACACTCTATAAAAGTGAAAATAAATAGCTAAAATCATTTTAATGCCATATTTAATAAATATCACTTTGTGATGTCATCAGTATGCCTTAGACCCGTGAGCTCCTCGTCCTCCCTTCTCTTTGATCCTGAGGAACTATCTTTCAGATGCGTCTGCTCGAGGGCAACGTGCAGCTCATGGCTGTCGTGAGACAGCAGTCTGAGTAGAGCATGCTCGAAGCAACACTTCAAACTCAGCCCTTAGCAGTCTTCCCAAGAGATACCAGTTTTCCATGATTCACAGCTCAATCAGATGGAGGACAAAAAATTGGCATATCCACTTAATAGAACTACTTAGGCTGATAATAAGGGATCAAGTGGGTAAATAAGGAACTTCTTGCCCACAGATTTAATAACTTGTTCACATCCAGCAATTGGCAGAGAGATTGTCAGGCTGTCCTAACGCGTCTAGGACAGAGCAGTGAAGCGTTTGGGACTAAGCGCTATCCCCTGTGGGAGGCCGTTTCAGCCTCCCTCGAGAAGGCACTCTTGTCTTTTGGAGTTGACGCAAGAAGAACAGTGCCTTCCAGGTAACCTTACCATGGCCAGTGAGGCCAAATCCCCGCCCGGGCCTTAGGGCTGAGTCCAGCGCTGGGCAGAAACTAGGGCACTAGGAAAATGAGCTCGTCCTAGGGCCCAGCAGTGGCATTGCCGCTGAAGAGATAGCGGTGCCTCCAGCCCCCCCCCCCCAACCCACCCCCCAGCACCGCACCCTCTGGGGCCCATTGTGGCACTGGGGTGATGTCATATTCTTCCAAAGCTGTGTCTTAAAAATTATTACTGTTTTATTTTTGTTTCCAATCTTCCTATTTCGTTTATCTTAGCACCAGAGCTAGTTGGAGGAAATGCAGAGCTAGGAAGAGATTCAAATGGGAACAGTGGGAAGGCTACCAGCCCTCATGCTGGTGAAGAGGAGCTGCTATCTTTAGGAGAAGAAGGCCTCTTTTTAATAGGTTTCCCCTAACCGTCGTGACGTCACCAACCAGGATGATTGGTTCCAATCAAGTGCATTATACTGATTGTCCCCCTTTTAAGGGTCTTTCTGATTTTCATTTGAAAACCAAATCCATACTGAGTTCTTTCTAATCAGATTTTTTGTAGGACACATTTTAAGTTGTCTGAAGAGGGTAAAGTCATAATTGTCAATTGGTAGTTTTCTTTACATCTATACTAATTACATATTAGCAATTGAAATTAATTTTTATGGTTTTCTTTGCACCTTAACTTTAATAAGCATTAGTATGGCATAGAATTCTTTCTAAATAAATGTAGATCAACTATTTTGTTGACTTTTTGGTTTTAGCTAAAGAAATATATATATTTTTAATTCTTTGATATGTTGGAGCTCATATGTATTATGCTGAGCTAAAACTGACTACAATTAGATTCAGTTGATAATAGCTTATGTACTGTGTAGTCAAGAATTGCTTATAGTACTTCAGAATTGATTATAGTGCATCATTGTGGAGATGATTGGAATCTACCTAAATATCCCTCATTTGACCACTGGTTAAATAAATTACGGTATATTTGTGGTTTATGTGGTATACATTGTGTATAATATGGACTATTGGGGGCAGATGCAGCTGTATTCTTTAAAGGTGGTTATATATGAATTCAGTTTATATGTGATGGCATCAAACTTGCAAGTTAACCAGGTAAGTTACACAGCGATGGATAGTAGTGTATTACTGTTTACCTGAGGGGGACAAACATGAAGCAGGCACGCGTGCTTGTGTTAACACGGACCATCTCTGCAAGGTTGTACCTGGGACTGGCAAGAACTGCCCTGTAGAGGGGACCTGTGAGCTGGGAGTATGGTGGCAGCAGGGAGATGATTAACTGTGCTGCTTCTGTGTTTTACTAAGCTTTGTACCTGTACTATATATTTGAGGAATACATAATGAAAAGGGGGAGGAGGGGAGAAGGGAAGGACAGAGGCCAAATATAAAAGGAAATTAACCTGCCTTGTTATCAGCTTTTAAGATATGAGAAACTGAAGAGGCTAAGATCAGTTTTGAGAGGCAGGTAGATCGAAAATAGGAAAGCTTTAAAAAATGAAAAAAGAAAGCAGTTATTTAAGTTTTTTTTCTCTGTCCAGCACAGAGTTCATCAGAAAAAACGTGAATGGCACCATCCATTTACATATCTTCTAAGGAGAAAATGCAAAATTAAGTAAAAGCACAACATGAAAGATTACTTTTTTTTCTCTAAGTTCAAACATTTAGAAGACAAAAAGTGCTTGTCCTTTCTGTGCTTCTGTTCCTGGCTCTCAGGCACTTCCCTCTGTGTTCCTCAATTGAAATTCTTCTCTTTTTGAACCTCTTCACTCAGAATTCCTTTGGATATGGATTCTTTTTTTTTTTTCCTGTTTGAGTGACTACAGCAAGAGGGATTATAGAGTATTGGAATTTTTGGTACTGACAATCCAGTAGATACAGATATATATAGTGTTCTAATAAACTAATCATCAGAAATTCCCAGTGTTACCCAAAGCCTGCCAAGGCCTACAAATACAACAGTGATAGAAACTAATGAAATACATTTGTCTTGCCTTTTATGGAAACATTTACAAGAAAGTGACTTTTTGTTTTTTTTTTTTTAAAGATTTATTTATTTATGCACACAAGAGCTGGGGTACAGGCCAGAGTCCAGGGAGGTGAGAGGATTCACCAGAGACAGAGTGGGGAATACAGGCAGATACACTGAAAATACACTGCTGAGGGGAGCAGTGGGTGAGGCAGGAGAGGTCTGCTGTGCCATGTGGGTCCCTTCCCTGGCCAGCGGCAGGGATCGAACTCATGCTGCAGTGGCTGCGGTTTGCTTCATAGTGCGTTGCTTAACCACACTGTGCCACCAGGGAGGCCCAAAGTGCCTATTTTTTAAAAAAGAAATACTAAATTCGGTATGGTTGACATTAGAAATCAGCGCAACAGTCTTTGTCTAATTTAAACATTGTGGTCGCACACAGGTTTGCTGAGTTTCTTTTGGCTCATGACACTGAATCTGCATATTTCTAAACGAAACAGAGTTTGTCAAGAGGAATACACGACAAACACGTGGAGTCGATTTGGAGATCATAAGTGATGCATCCGTCACTGCCAGTGGCAACACCTCAGGGAGCCTGTGGGACATGGGGGAGGGCAGGAAGCCACTTCTGGAGAGGCTGGTGGCTGTGGACGGAGTAGTGACAACAGCACCTCAGTCATCGGCAGATTGGCAACTGCAATAGCACTGAGAACTGATGCTGCTCGGGAAGGAAACCTATATTTATAGAGGATGTTTACCAATGTTTAAAAGTCTATCCACAGATTACAAAGAGGTTTTTTTTTTTTTTTTCCCTCATGGGTTTAAATTTGCTAGATGAATGTGTAAAATTTTATCTTATAAAAACCCATATACCATATGGGAGGGAAAATGTTTGTTTAAGAAATCTAGGTAGCCTGATAGCCTCGACCTTTAGCCAACCTAGAATGCCCAGTATTTTACTTTAAGGTTTAAAGTCTTGTATACATTGTTCCTGTATTCTAATAACTGCATTTTTCTGTAAGGGCCAATAATTTTGAACCCATTTTTGGGTTGTTCATTGCTCTCTCTCCTTTCCAATTTGAGCAAGATGAACAAAGGTTTCTAGAACAAATCTGTTGGAGTGTTTCCTGTGCTATTTTTAAATACTGCTACACTGAAAAAGAGAAAGGAGCCAGAAGAAAAGTCTGAAAAGTAATGTGATAATATTATGTTTCAAATTAACTGTGCTCCCAAATTTGAAATTATTCAGTTTCCCCCTTCTGGTTATAAATTGCTTTGACTTATTTCAAAGTAAGCAGTACACAACTTACTTTTCCTCTTCCTTTTTACCTTCCTTCCTCCTCCTTTCTTTTCCTTCATGACCAAATGTGGACAATGTAAAATATTAGAAAGAAGCGTAGCTATGTTACCAATAAACCCCAGTACGAAGACATGACCGTTATCCCCAGTCGGCTTATTTCCTTCATCCTCATGATTAACATTCTTGTGCCTGTTTCACTTGAGCCACAGGTACAGGTGGGGCCTTCCCACCGAGCCCATTTCAGAGTCATCTCTCAGGTGAGAGGACCTGCTGTGGCCTTACTCTGGCGATAGCTTAATAACGCTGTGTCCAGGACCTCCCTTTCTTGAACTATCCTCTTTCTTGAACGATCTAATGAAAGGTTTCAGCTTAGGGTTTTATAGAGGGTAGACCAGAAATCTGTAAGCCATAGGTTAGCAAATTCTTCCTGTAGGGGATCAGATAGAAAATATCAGACCCTTTGCAGGCCATGCGTCATAGCTCCTCAACTCTGCCATTTCAGCCCCTTCTCTCCCCAAAAAAAGACTACATGTCAATAAATGTGTTGTGGCTTTGTTCCAGTAAAATTGTACAAAAAGAACAGAAAATAGGCCATAGCTTGCTGGTTCCAACCCTATTGTTAGCCGTAAATATCTGAAGCATTATAGGATGACATACTTATCATGTAAGAAAAATACTTTAATTATATACAACAGGGAATCACCTAATAAGGTTTGAACAAAAAAATGAAAACTAAAAACATTTATGTGAGACAAAACCCATTGCTCATACAAAAAAACGACAGATTTTACTACATAAAAATTAAGATCATAAAGGACACCATAAAAGATGAGTGACAAGTTGGGGGAAAATTGCAATCCACATGATTAGCAATTGGTATTTCTACAAACCAGTAAGAAATTGGTATTTCTAATAACCCAGAAGAAAAATGAAGAAAAAAATAGAAATTCAAAAGAAAATTATAGTGGTCAGTGAACAGGAAAAGATGCTCGTGCTTACTAATAGTGAAATCTATTTAAAGAAAAAATTCTGGCCACCAAACTTGGAAATGTGACTATTGATATTCATAATATTCAGTATGTTGGAGTATGTGGGGATAAACAACTGGAGATGATTTTGATGGCTTGTATTAATTCCCTGTTCTTTAGTAAATTGCCCTGCAACTTAGCAGCTAAAAACAACAAACTCTTGATATTTCACAATTTCTGTGGTTCAGGAATCCAAGCGTGGCTTACCTAGACAGATCCAAACTCAGAGTTCTCATGGGGCTGCCATCACTGGGACTGACTGGACGGCCCACTTCCAAGCTCATGCCCTCGTGCACTGGCAGGCCCGGTTCTCACCTCCTGCTGGGAGAGTGGCATCAGGTCCTCGCCACGTGGGCCTTAGCGTCAGCTGCCTGAGTATCGTGTAGTATGGCAGCTGGTTTTCCCCAGTGAGTTATCTGAGAGAGCGACCAAGACAGACACCAGCCTCCTCTATCACCTTATCCCATCTGCTGTTGCCCAGACTAACTGGGACCTAAGGGTGTGTACAGTAGGAGCTGGGGGTCCTTAGGAACTGTGTTGGGTGCTGTCTCCCACATGGGTGCACAGTCACGGTGTGCCTGAGGCTTTGTTTCTCTGTCAGTTGGGTTCTCTAGTTCACCACAGGAGGGCTGCTTAGTGAGAATGTCCAGAATAGTTTTTTCCCTCATACGTTTGTCATCTAGGTTGACTGGAGCACCTGTGGGCTGATTGAGCATCTTTCACTCCATTTGGCCCTCCACATGGCTAGCTTTCTTAGAACTTTGTGATCTTGTTTAGTCACAGTCCTTACATAGCAGCTTGCTTCCCCCAGAACCAGCAATCCAGGAGACCTAGTAAGAAGCTGCAAAGCTGCTTTTGACCTGGCCACCAACCTTTTCCATTTTCTGTTTTGAGAACTTGCCCCAGTACTAACCCAGATTAAAGGACATGATTGCCAGGAGGTGTGACTTAAAGTGACTAAACCTATCCCAGGAAGTGATGCTTGGGAGAGGTGATGCCAGCTTGTTTTTAAAGTGCTAACAGTGCAGGAATACAAATGCTCTAATTCTGGATGCATTTGGAAGATAAAGTTGATAGGATTTGCCTGGGGGCTTGAAGATATAGTATGTGGGAGAATTAGAGAAGTCAGAGATGAATCAAACATTTTTGAGCTGAGCAATCTGTAGAACAGGAGTGGCATTTACTTAGATGGAAAGATTGCAGGACATGAGATTTGGAATAAAAAATCAGAATTAGGTAAAATAGTTGGCAACTGTGTAGAGAATGCATCTAAAAGTGTAGCCAGTGAGAAGGGGCCACAATGAGTGGTGTGTAGTGAGGTGGAAATGCTGCCCGTGGTGTTAATCGCCTTGTTCCAAGGTTCAATAAATATGATTTCTGATAAGAATAAAGAAATGCTTATTGTTGTATACATTGTCCCATGTAATTATAACATGTTTTGACCTGTCTTGCTTGGGCTATATTTAAAAGATTGGATTTTATTCCGCAGGCAGAGGTAACTTCTTGGAAGTTTTAGATCAGCAGAGTGATACAATTATACTTTGGGAAGATACATTTTACAGTGTGGAGAAAGAACAGGGGGAGAGCCAGAGACTGAACTCTGTCAAGGCACACCATGTTATATTTAAATGATAATTGTTTCTTTGAAATAAGTCCATGGCAGCCAGAGACATCATTGCTTGCCTTGTTTTAGTCATAGCTTCCAGCCTAAAGTAAGCCAGGTAAAAGGGGATTATAAATGGTGAGTGGATCAGTTCAAATTACTGGAGAAAAGGCTGGACTGGATTAGTAAAACATCTCCAGTATCATCGCATTGATAGGTAGTAGGCCTATGGAGATCTGATTTAGTTAGTAGACGAAGAGCAGATAAAATATATTTTTTCTTTGATGCTATGTTTGACTCTTTTATGAGAGTTTACAGCAATTAAGTTACTTTAAATTACTCTTTTCCTCTTAAAAACTTTCTAAAAGTGTTCCATTTTTTTCAATAACAAAGTTCTTTGGTAATGATGGATTTTGAACATAAGGGTATATTGTTCAGAAACCATAAAACTACCAGAAAGGAATTTCAGGAGAGTTTTCAGAGGAAGGAAAAGGTACTCCAGGGGAATTCTCACTGGGCCAAAGACCATACATCCATCCCTGTTTCTGTAAAGAGGCAGATTTTGTGCTTTATTTTGAAAAACAATGTAAATTTTTAAAATAGTATTTTAATATACTATTTGAGGAGTATTGCTTTGGATTTTTTAGGGGGAGTCACATAGCTTTTTTAAAATATCAAATATCAAATATATTGAACCTGCAAGTTTCAATGGAGGGAGAAAAGTTACTGGTTTCATGATATATTTGTCATTTTGTTCTTAGTAAATTTTAAGAAATTTGCTAAAAATATCTTATTTTTTTCAGGGGCTACACTAAGTATGAGACCTGCCCCCATTCCAATAGAGGACCCCGAATGGAGACAAACACCTCCACCAGTCTCCGTCACGTCTGGCACCTTCCGGCTACGACGTGGAAGTCGATTTACCTGGAGAAAGGAGTGTCTGGCCGTCATGGAAAGGTAAGTTCTCCTTTCCTGCAGGCAGTCCCCCAAACTGGTTTTGCCTAGTTTTCATTTCAAAGAAGTAACTTGGGGTCTAGATTCTATCTCTGAAAATATTTCACCTGTTATAAAAGCTGTTGTATTCAAGTAAGTCGATCTCAGAATTGAGAGTTCATAAAATTGTAGTTAGCAGCTACCACTGCAATTTAATAGTGGTCTCAGTAACTAGAAGGAAAAAATGTTTGTGGGTTCAAATCTTTGTAACGTATCTTGGAGAAACTCTGAAGTTTTGTTTCTATGGAAATATTGAATAACTGTATAGGAGACTACTGAGTTTTAGCTTCTTTTGATAAGGTGTATGGCCTACGCAAGCTTAGTCCCAAAGGTTAAAAGTACTTGTTTCTGACTTTGATTTGATAATTTATCCTCTGACTCTAGAACTAGTTCCTGATCCTAGTAGATACTCAATGCGTTCGGCAAATTTGACCTTACTGTCCATTTACCCATCTGAAATAATATAAATTAATTGAATTAATTATGATATGTTTAATATATTTGGTGTGAATCCTATAGAAGAGTTATCCCTTTGATCTCCTACCTTTAAATAATGTTTATAGGATTTTGTTTTGCTACAGTTTTATGCGCATTAATGCAATAATTTTCCATTAGAAAAAGACTTCATTCATAATATTAAATGTGGAAGAAAATGTATATTACTCAGAGGTCAAAACAATCGAATTTTTATATTGAGATTCCTCACTGATAGGTAAGAAAAGAACGGAGCGCAAGGTTTAAAATGAGGCTTAAATGCTGATGTGGCGCACAGTGCGTATTGGCTTTGAGCTCACTTCTTCCAGTGACCTTGTGTGTGTGTTATGTGTGCGTCTTTCCAGTGACCTTACGTGTGTAGTTGGATGGCGTTTGGCGCTGACGTCAGGAGACCCAGAACCTGGGTTGGCCTTGCCACTGACCTCCTCTGTAACTTAGTTGGGGCCAGACATTCTGTAATAGCCTCATCTCAAAGTGAAGTTTTCAGCAGCCAGTATTGCATTATATGTCACCTAAGATTCTTGCCAACTCTCTTCCTGCCTGTTTTCCTGATTATCTCCCAGATCATTAACATCACTACCTGAAAGAGACTTAAAATGCTGGCTTTCCGGCCCTGTGATCAAGTTGAAGTGATCAAGTTCGTGAAAGGAGAAGCCAGAATGAGACTAGAGATGAGCCACTGGTGTTATCAGTTTTCTTGCTCTCCTTTGGTGGCTGAGAGAGGCCCCTCCCTGAGTAATGAATCTTTTTCAGTGAAAGTGAAAAAGTAAGACTTTACTATTCTGGAGACCTGACGTTGACAGTCTGCTCTGTTTTTCATATGTAAACATTTCAATTCTTTAAAATAATTTTCAGAACTTACCTCATAGGAGAGAATAAAAATAATATCTAACTTAAATTACTTACAGTATTGTACAGTTTTTCTCTGAAGAGCCAGATAAGCTATGTATTAGTTTATACTTGGTATAAGTGTTAATTGTACCAGGTACTGAGCCTTTTAACTCCTAAAGCAGATGCCATATACATTTGTTGCAAGATGTCAGTGTGAGGAAGGGTTAATTTAAAAATTAATAACTTGTAATGATAGGAAATATGTCTAATGTATTTTCAGAATTGGAGCGGAAAGGGCTTGGGATCCTTTTTTCCCAACAAGGCAATAAGAACAAGCCATAGACTCACTGATTAAATTTAGTTTAAAAGATATTGAGGACAGGGCCTCCCCAGTGGCGCATTGGGTTAAGCAACGCACTATGACGCATCTGCAGCCACTGCAGCACGAGTTCGATCCCCAGCTGGGGGTGACCCACATGGTGCAACAGACCTCTCCTGCCTCGCCCGCTACTCCCCTCAACAGTGTGTTTCGGTTGATCTGCCTGTTCTGTGCCGCACTCTGTCTCTGGTGAATTCTCTCATCCACCCCTACCTCTAACCTGTACCCCAGTACTTGTGCGCATGCATAAAACTTTAAAAATAAATAAATAAATAAAAGATTGAGGACAGGGCCTCCCTGGTGGCGCAGTGGGTTGAGCAACGCACTATGAAGCAAACCGCAGCCACTGCAGCACGAGTTCGATCCCTGCCAGGCGAGTTCGATCCCTGCCAGGCGGGGGACCCACATGGTGCAGCGGACCTCTCCTGCTGTGCCCGCTGCTCCCCTCAGCAGTGTGCTTCCTTTGATCTGCCTATTCTGCTCCCTGCTCTCTGTGGTGAATCCTCTCACCCCCCCCCCCATACCTCTGACCTGTACCCCAGTGCTTATATGCACAAATAAATAAATCTTTAAAAAAAAAAAAGATATTGAGGACATAACCTGTATATATACCATATATAACACTTCTGGTTACTCTTAATTTTCAGTTTTTAACCTTAATTTTAATTAATATGTGTCTTAATCCAGGAATTTATGTTATCTTTGGGTTTTTATTTTATTATCTTTTTTTAAACTTTGGTTTTTTAAATCTTATCTAGTACAACTAGTAAGAATGGATATGGTTTACTCCAAGTTACAAAAACAAAAAAGTCTTTCAAAGTAAGTAATAGCACTATAGAAGGTGACAGTATAATTTTCATTCTGTGAAAGTAGACTTTTGTTTTCAGAGACAAGAAGAAATATAAGATTCCCTAGCCTTAGAGTAATGCATGATATATTTTCCTAGATTGAATGAGTGATTAAATATCTGTGTAGGCTGTAAAATCAGCAGAGTATTTAGCCTTACTCAAATATATTGGATAAGTAAAAAATTACCCCATTCTTCACATTATACACCAAGATAAATTTTAAATTAATCAAAAAAGTAAACTCATAAATAATAAAAGAAAACATGGGAAATTCCTCCATATTCAATTTTTTAAAATAAGGAAAATATTTCCTGTGACTCAAAATAAGGGAAAGTATCGACTAAGTTTGATTATATGAATTAAAAGAAAAATATAGGGGAGGAAAAAAATGAACAAAATAAGCCTATCCCGCCCAACCCTACATAACCATTCATCTTTTCTCTCTATCTAGATTTACTGTTCTGGAACATTTCATATAAGCGGAATCACACAATATGTGCCTTTTTTGTAATTTATTTCTTGTTTTCAAGTTCATCCCTTATTGTGCCATATGTTGATATTCATTAATTGCCATTTTTATTGTTTTATTCATCCATCAGTTGATGGGTGTTTGGGGTTGTTTCCATTTTTGGCTCATGAATGGCGCTGCTATGAAGAAAACTTGTGTATGAGTACAGTTGCTGGGCCATGAGGGACTCTTCTGTTCCTTTTGAAGAACTCTTCAGGCTGTTATAACGTAGCTGTGCTATGCCATGTGAAGACTAGCGCCGTGCGAGAGTTCTGGTTTCTCCGCGGCACTTGCTGTTCCCAGTGCGCTCGCTCCCATTGCGGCTTCGATGTTTGCTTCCCTGACTCGTGATGTTACGCGTCTGTTCATACACTTGTGTCTTCTTTGAAGGATGTCTATCCGGACCCCTCGTCCACTTTAAAAATTGGGTTAATTGTTCTTTTATATTGAACTGTAAAGGTCCAGATTTGTAAGGGTACAAATCCCTGGACAGGTGCATGGTTTGGAAATATGTCCTTACATCCTGTGCGTGGTCCAGAAACATCCCTGATGGTGATCTTCGGAGCATGCAAGTTTTTAATTTTGATGAAGTTCATTTTTCTTCTTTTGTTTCTTACGCCTTTAGGGTTATGGCTAAGAAGATTTTGCCTAAATCAGTTTCCCAAATATATTTCTGTATTTTTTTCTAAGAGTTTCATACTTAATTTTTGCAAGTGATAAGAGATAAGGGTTCAACATCATCCTTCACTTGTAGATATTCACTTGTCCCAGAACTGTCAAAGAAAAGATTCCCTCCCCACTGATTAGTCTTGCACTCTTTTCAAAAATCGATTGCCTATAAATATGAGTGTGCACTTCTGGATGCTCGGTTCTGTTTGATGGGGCTATGTGGCTGTTTATGCCACACCACACTGTCATGACTACTATAGTGGTAAATACCAAACTGGGAAGTATGAGTTCTCTACGTTGTTCTTACTTTTCAAGCTTATTTTAGTGATTCTGGGTTGCTCGCATATTTATACATGAATTTTTGGACTAGTTAATTTTTGCAAAGAAGTCAGCTATAATTTTGATAGAAAATGCCTGTATTCTTGAATTTGAGTTATAAATAATAAATATAATTCATACCGTATTTTCTGTTGAAAAAAGAATGGGAGGAGGTTCTCCCGACTCTATCTGCTGAAAAGGTCATTATGCAACTTAATAAATATATACAGTTTTGACCAAGTAGACAGTAACATGCCTGGGGCCCTCGTTCTAGTAAGTACCAGTTCCTGCTGGAAGGAACCAGCACTCCCTGGAGCAGTATCTGATTCCAGGCCTAGGGCAGGAGACATGCCTGTCAGACTGGGCATCTGTGTACACAGAGGGCCACTGTAGATAAGTGAGTGACATTAAAAGTACCCAGGAGCTAACTTTGAGGCCCCCATTCCCAGAGAAGCGGGGAGCCATCTGAATATCAGCTGTAATGCCGGTTGTGATAGATCGCAGCACATCACACCTGTCAGCAACCATGGCGTGGTGTTGCTTGAAAATGTGTTGGTCACATCTGACCAGAGAACAGACTTAATAACTTGGAAAATGACTTGAGCATTTGCCCTGCTTTTCACATACAAACTTTATTTCCAGTTAACCAAAAAGTTTTGCTCTGTTGGATTCCAGCTAATAAATGAAAAGGGAATAATATAATTAGAATATCATTGTTTTTCAAAATCCTGATAAAATAATTGCTCTCACAATGATCTTTAATAGCTGCTAACATGCCAGAGAGACTGACGACCAGAGATTATGTACCTCTTAAAGGTCGCACACACCACCACCTCAGAATAGTCTTTCCCATAAAATTGAGCAGAACCAAGTCTCCCGATCTAACTTTGATTTTTATAGGGAAATGGAACAGAGTTCTGTTCAACATACCATGGGATGACAGGCCAACAAAACCTGTGATGTGAGAAACCCTCAAGGACAATAACTCACTTATAAAGAAAATCTATTAGCCAGTTGAGTGAATAAGATAATCATTCTTGTTTCAGTTGTGATGGTTCCTTTTTAAGTAAATGGAACTGTACATTAGAGTCCTTATATGTTAGAGCTATGTACTAAAATGTATAATAATATGATAAAAATGATACAATGTGTGGGATTTACTTCAAAATGGCACAAAGCAGAAAGGCCAGGTAGGCGTTTGGATGAATGAGTGGGGCCAGGACAGGGCGTTGATGTTGGGGGCTTGGTAGCTTTACCTGGAGTTTTAGGATGCACTTTTCTCTCATTTTGTGCGTAAATTGTATGCGCGTTAAAAGGGGTCTAAATTTTGGGTCAGAAGCAGATGGAACTATGCAATATAAAGTCTGTATAACACAAAAACTCAAGTGTGTTCTCTAACAATAATACTTATTTAGTAAATGTTTTAATGGTGCTGTGTGGGTCTTGATGAAAGAATGGTTAGCAGACATAGTCCCTGCCCTCTGGGAGTCTACAGTCAAGTTGGGGAGACAGATATTAATCAAATCAAATAATCACACAACTGAAGATAAAATTGCCGCTGTAATACCTGTATGAAAGGAAAGGTACTTAATGATAGTGGGTGCGCTGAGAGTTAAAAACAGAACTACAGTAATCAAGAACTGTATTGTGTATTACAGTGTGCCTTTTTCAGTCTAAGGTTTTTTTTAAAGGTTTATTTATTTATGCATACAAGAATTGGGGTTTAGGCCAGAGGTGCAGGGGTGAGAGGATTCACCAGAGAGAGTGGGGAGCAGAACAGGTGGAATCTACAGAAACACACTGCCGAGGGGAGCAGCGGTGAGACAGGAGAGGTCTGCTGCGCCCTGTGGGTCCCCTTCCTTTCCAGGGATTGAACTCATGCTGCAGTGACTGCGGATAGCTTCAGTGCTGTTCCTTAACCTCTGCACCACCAGGGAGGCCCAGTCTAAATTATTTTAAATTAAATAAAGGTTTAATTCACTTCCTCAGTCACACTAACCACATATCAGGTGCCCGACTTGTGTGTATGGTGACTGACTGTAGCAACATTTCCCTCTCCTTTTGACCTAATTGACTCTTTATCACTGTATTCTGTGCTTCTACAATATTCTGTTGTCACGGCTAGGTACTCGTACAGTTTATTCCCATATCTAGTTAACTCCTTTTCCACAAACCTGGAGCAACACCTATAATTGCCTATAAGCAATTACAGAATTAAGGAATAAATACTATTATGAAGATGGACAACTTAGTTTGCAAGAGCCCGAGCTGCAGACAAGCAAAGAATCAGAAAGACTTCACCAGAGTGGTGACATTTTGGCTGTTTTTGACAGGCGATAGTAGGCCACCAGTTAGAGAATCGGAAAGCACATTATAACGCTAGATTCCCAGGAGGATCTTTGTGGCAGAATATAGGGTTTTTCTTCAGGAGCACCTCTACTTTGATGCTGGACTTGGCTATACTATGCTTGTTATACCCAAATCGCTGCTTAGTTATTCCGTAGCTTTGATGTTCTGCCCGTGGCATAGAGAAAATTGTACCTGATGAGTTTGTTCTATTAGATAATGTTTGAAGGGAGTGTGAAAGATGGACAAGAAATCAGCCAATCAAGTATGTATTTGAGCACATAGCAAATACCAGGGCCAAGGGGAAATAAATGTAATTTATAGCATCTACCGTCATAAACCTTAAGTCAGTAAATGCTTACATTACAGGGGACTTTGTAGTTTATAAATATAATATTGTAACTTATCATACATTTATCAGTCTTAATGATGCTTCTGTATAAATGATTTTATTTCATCTTCACAGTTCTATACTATGTTTATTATGTGTGTATGTATGTTTATTATGCGTGTATTTATTTTGTTTATTATGTATGTTTATTTGTATTATTATGTAAGAGCCTCAAAGAGTTGACTAGCTCAGACATAAATGCACTGGAGGAGGGATACATAAATGCATGGAAGACTGCTAGAGTCATCTACCCGTGACTGAGGGGGACAGAGACTTCAATGTTCAGAGCAGTGAGAAGGTTGTAAGCATCAGGAGAGATTTTGAAGAACTCAGATAATCTAGTCGCAGAATGAACACAGAGCTGACGGAGGAGGAAGTGCAGAGAGCGAGTGTGATGCTCAGGGAGTGGCCCGGCTGCTGGAGACCATGTGACTTGGGGCAAATTGTTCAGCATCTCTGAACCCTCGCTGCCGTGTTATGAAGAGTTAGGCATTTTGAGGTCGTGGGAAGGGATGGGCTTCAGAGACACAGATTTAGCATTTAGTCCCAGCTTTACCTTATGTCAATCTTCGAGGATTTGGGTTTTCTGTAGAATGGAGACGGTTGTTATGAGAGGAGTTACAAGCATTCTGTGAGATAATGTGTGTAAAACGCGTAGGAGGAATGCCATCCTCATAGCACGTGTTAAATGTTCTGTTTCATCTAAGTTCTTTCCACTTAGAACTTTGATTGTGAAGTCACCTCAGGATTTCTGTGTAGATTTCAGTGGTCGTAGAAATGGAGATTTGGGAATCATCCATATTTCAGATATGCTTCTACATTTTTTGCTTATATTCTTTTTGCATTTTTGAAGCTAAATACAGCTAGAGAAACACTTAAAACCTCGCTGCCTGCTCTCATTTTGAATTCATGACCATGAAACTTCAGTGGGTCTTTCCTTCTGCCAGACAATTGTACTCGATTCCTGTCTGGTTCGTTCTTTTTATTATTTCACACATTTTCTCTCTGCACACTTGCCACCTCCTTCTCACGATGGCCTGGCTTTTTGTTTAAATGAGGAAAGCACTCACAGGAGAAGTCCGCAAGCTGCCCGCTGCTAGCAGAGAACACTTGTGCTCCGTTCCTGCTTCTCGCCACCGCAGAGCATCTCCGTAGTGTCCCTGGTGCGCCTGCACACGCGTTGTAGGGTGTAGGTGAGAGAGAGACGTGGGGCTTCTTTCTTGTCCTTTTCCCCTTCTCTGGCCTCTTTGCATTGTCTACAATTGATTTTATAACATCCAATTCTAGGGACAGTAATTATGCTCCACGTTTAATCCTCATTGCAGTCCTGGTTTCTCCTTTTTATAATGAGGCTTTAAGGGCTCAAAGAAGTTGAATAACTTCCCAGGGCCACAGACCTAATAAGTGGCCCAGCCACATGCAGACTTTTAGACCCTGCTCACCATGGATTTAAGTTCTCCCTGTGAACTAAACTTGAGTGTTGATTTTACTTGAGTGCACACTGGTCATTTTTTAATATATGGACTGGGCCTCTGTTACCTCTAAGGTCTGATGCCACCAGATTAATGACTTGGCAACTGTCCATTTGCGGATGTGCACGTGGAGGTTTTAACGGAGAAAAGACAAGAGTGGGAGGTGATTGTTACCAGGTGAACTGTCACTGGATAACAGTTGTGTGGGGTTGATGGGTTTATTATGCTTGTAGAGGCTTGAAATTTCCATAGTTACAGAGGGTTTGGATGTTACTATTTAAAGAAGGCCTGACTAGATTTTAACAGATAAAGTAGAATTAGATGACTGACTCGTATTTACTCGGTCACTTACTTACGGAGCACTGGCTACACGCTAGCAGTGAGCTGGACTTTCCCCAGGTAATTTACATATTTTCAAGGTATATATTTTCAAGACACATGCATATCATTGTCTTGCAACCATCCCAGATTGGGTAGGAGGTTCATCGTCGGTTCAAGCAGTTTCTTCGCTGCCGTCACGGTATCCCTCACACTCCACCGCTCCACACCACCACAC